>JAAAWM010012232.1:257500-285270 GCA_036873465.1 Thinopyrum obtusiflorum
TTTTCCTTTGGCAAGCCCTATGTGTTGGAGAGATCCGGATATATATATCCACTCAGATGTAGGTTATCATAAAGTATTATTGTTGACATTCCCCTTGAGGTAAAAGGTTGGGAGGTGAAACTATAAGCCCCTATCTTTCTCTGTCTCCGATTGAAGCTTTGAACTCATAAAGTATCCCGCGAGTGTTAGCAACTGTGAAAGACTAAATGATAGTTTAATATGTGGACCTGCTGAACGCTCTTATATTTACTCTTTCCGATGTTATGATAAATTGCGATTGCTTCAATGACTGAGATCATAGTTTGTTAGTTTTCAGTGAAGTTTCTGATTCATACTTTATCTTGTGAATGAATTGTTACTTTAGCATAAGAAATTATATGGCATTATATGTTGTTGTTCTAAAGATGATCATGATGTCCTCATGTCCATATTTTATTTTATCGACACCTCTATTTCTAAACATGTGGACACATTTTCTGATTTTGGCTTTCGCTTGAGGACAAGCGAGGTCTAAGCTTGGGGGAGTTGATATGTCCATTTTGCATCATGCTTTTATATTGATATTTATTGCATTATGGGCTGTTATTACACATTATATCGCAATACTTATGCCTTTTCTCTCTTATTTTACAAGGTTTACATGAAGAGTGAGAATGCCGGCAGCTGGAATTCTGGACTGTAAAAGGAGCAAATATTGGAGACCTATTCTGCACAACTCCAAAAGTCCTGAAACTTCACGAAGAATATTTTTGTAATATATAAAAAATATTAGGCGAAGAAAGTACCAGAGGGGGCCACCTGCCACCCACAAGGGTGGAGGGCGCACCCTACCCCCCTGGGCGCGCCCCCCGTCCTTGTGGGCCCCCTGGCAGGCCCCCGACGCAGATCTTCTGCTATATGGTGTGTTTTGACCTGGAAAAAATCAGAAGGAAGCTTTCGGGATGAAGCGCCGCCTTCTCGAGGCAGAACTTGGGCAAAACCAATCTAGGGATCCGGTGGAGCTGTTCTGCCAAGGAAACTTCCCTCCGGGAGGGGCAAATCATTGCCATCGTCATCACCAACGATCCTCTCATCGAGAGGGGGTCAATCTCCATCAACATCTTCACCAGCGCCATCTCCTCTCAAACCCTAGTTCATCTCTTGTATCCGATCTTTGTCTCAAAACCTTAGATTGGTACCTGTGGGTTGCTAGTAGTGTTGATTACTTCTTGTAATTGATGCTAGTTGGTTTATTCGGTGGAAGATTATATTTTCAGATCCTTAATGATAATTAATACTCCTCTGATTATGAACATGAATATGCTTTGTAAGTAGTTATGTTTGTTCCTGAGGACATGGGAGAAGTCTTGTTATAAGTAATCATGTGAATTTGGTATTCGTTCGATATTTGGATGAGATGTATGTTGTCTGTCCTCTAGTGGTGTTACGTGAATGTCGACTACATGCCACTTCACCATGATTTGGGCCTAGGGGAAGGCATTGGGAAGTAATAAGTAGATGATGAGTTTCTAGAGTGACAGAAGCTTAAACCCTAGTTTAGGCGTTGCTTCGTAAGGGTCTGATTTGGATCCATATGTTTCATGCTATGGTTAGGTTTACCTTAATTCTTCTTTCGTAGTTGTGGATGCTTGCGAGAGGGGTTAATCATAAGTGGGAGGCTTGTCCAAGGAAGGGCAACAGCCAAGCACTGGTCCACCCACATATCAAATTATCAAAGTAACGAACGTGAATCATATGAGCATGATGAAAATTTAATTGACAACAATTCCCAAGTGTCCTCGGGAGCGCTTTGCTTTATATAAGAGTTCGTCCAGGCTTGTCCTTTGCTACAAAAAGGATTGGGCCACCTTGCTTCACCTTGTTTACTTTTGTTACTTGTTACCCGTTACACATTATCTTATCACACAACTATCTGTTACCGATAATTTCAGTGCTTGCAGAGAATACCTTGCTGAAAACCACTTGTCATTTCCTTCTGCTCCTCGTTGGGTTCGACACTCTTACTTATCGAAAGGGCTACGATAGATCCCCTATACTTGTGGGTCATCAGGCCACACCACGCAGCGCAGCTCACGAGTGAAGGCGAGGCAGCCCCCACTGTAGGAGACGTCACCACTTGCGAGGGCAGCACAGTTCTGGTGACCAGCTAAGGCGGCGTCCTAGATGGTGCGGTTCTAGCCGTCACGCTGCTTCTCAATGAGCACGCACACGTTGGTCAACGTGTGCTAGATGATCTGGCAGCTGGGGTTGCCATCGTGCGACGGGGACGAGCCATGGTACGGCTCCGGTGCGCGGGCACCGCGGCAACGTCCCACGTCGCCATCTGCCGAAGGAGGTGGAGGAGACGCGTCGCGTCCTGCCCGTGCGCCATGTGACGACGGAGGCGGCAGGGGGCGGGAAGGCACCAGGGCGTCTCCGGTGGTGTTGACAAGCTCGGTGATGGGCGTGAGCCAGGCCTCATAGCTAGCCTCACTGGGGCGGTGGCGCAGTAGCTCCTGCGCCATGAGCAAGGCTGCATGGGGAGCCGGTGGTTCACGGCGGGCGAGCGAAGACGTAGTGGCAGTGCAGGCAGGCAGATCTTACTACTGCTGCTGGTGCGGCTGCGCGGAAGGGTGGAGGGAAGAAGCCTGCTCCTCACCCACCACGGGTCCGGCGGTGGAATGAATGCGACACCGACGGTTGTCATGGATGATGGGCTCCGTCTGGACCCGGCAGGCCCTACGCAGGGTGAGCTCGTGTCTTCCGTCGGCCATGTCGATGTCGAGGTTGAAGGCACAAAGATAAGGCCCCTACCTAGCGCGCCAAATGTCGGGGGATTGATTTGTGCCTCGGGTAATCCTCCAAAACCCTCGTTCGAACTCTGGGGCCCTGGTTCGCGACCTAGCAACTAGACGACGAGCTTGGTGTGGCTACCGGGAGTGAGGCACGACGGAGGGACGTAGGACACGACAGGGACATAGCGCTACCCAGGTTAGGACCACGGTGCGGTGTAAAACCCTACTCCTGCTTGGTGGGATTGCTTGTGGAGACCTTGCTCATGAGCTACAAGGTGAAGCTCTTAGGGGTTGAGTGCGTGATCCCCTCCTATGGTGGCAGCACTGCCCTTTTTATAGCTACCTTGGTTTTCTTCCCCTGAAAATATTGGCGGGAAGGGTTGCCACACAACGGCATTTCAAAGGGGGATATGCGCCCAGTCTTATCCTGACAAATGGCGGTCATCGCCTGCTAAAGAAGTTATCCTGACACATGGCTGGGCTCCATGATGACGCCTGCCCCTAGCGCGCCATGTCGTCCTGATCTTCTTTCACCGAAGTGGCAAGCTTTAGGGCTTGGTTTGGCCGCGCCTGCTGGCAATGTCTTCACTGGCGTCACCTGGTGCGGGCGCATCACCCACGTGATGCGCACATGGCCACGTGATTGGCACCGCGTGGCTTCCCGCGCGAAGGGCCTCGCAGGGGGTTGCCTTGCGAGGGGGCATCGTGAGGCTGCTTTCCGCTTGATGTTATTTTCTGTAGAGTCTTGCCTCATGGTGGGGGTCCTTGAGGGAGTCCTGGATTAAGGGGTCCTCAGGCGTCCGGGCTATGTGATGTGGGCCGGACTGATGGGCCGTGAAGATACAAGACAGAAGACTTCCTCCCGTGTCTGGATGGGACTCTCCTTTGCGTGGAAGGCAAGCTTGGCGTTCGGATATGAAGATTCCTTTCTCTGTAAACCGACTTTGTACAACCCAGGTCCCTCCGGTGTCTATATAAACCGGAGGGTTTAGTCCATAGAGGCAATCATAATCATACAGGCTAGACAGCTAGGGTTTAGCCATTACGATCTCAAGGTAGATCAACTCTTGTAACCCCATATTCATCCAAGATAATCAAGCAGGAAGTAGGGTATTACCTCCATCGAGAGGGCTCGAACCTGGGTAAACATCATGTCCCTGTCTCCTGTTACCTTCGATCCTCAGACGCACAGTTCGGGACCCCCTACCCGAGATCTGCCGGTTTTGACACCGACATTGGTGCTTTCATTGAGAGTTCCCCTGTGACGTCGACGACAGGATTGATGGCTCACCTTGTTATCAAGGATAACATCACTTCCGGAGGAGCCCTGGCCTCAGGCCAAACCCTTCGGCTGGGCAGCTTTACCATGGCCGCCCGTCCGGCCGTTAAGCCGACGATGACTTCTCAAGTCATCGAAAATCGTCTCCTGTGAGTCCCGAAAACTCCAAACGGATGGATCCAGCGGATTTGTCATCCTTAAATGAACTCCTGGATCGCATCGCCGCCCTGGGGCTCGCCTCAGACTATGATCGGATTGGGCTCAAACCCGATTAGAGAGAAATCAAATCTCCGCCGGTCACCCATCAGATAGCGGCCGTAGAAGAGCAAAACAATAACTCTTCCCCTATACTGAAAACAAGCTATGTTCGGATTTCTGAGCTCGGAGAGCCGGATACCCACCTGCAGGGTGACGCTCCCAGTTCTCTGAACTTAGAATCAGGCGTTGAGCCTAAAGAATCATCGGACATCCCGGAGCCTGAGCTAATAAACCCGGAAGTTCTTCAAACTCCGGACTCCACATTGGGTCAGGGTTTGGATTTAAAGCCACCCACCCACCACAAGAAATATTCGCCAAGCAATTCCGGACCCCCAGATATATGCGACCTCATGTACGTACGACAGCAGCCTCAGGAAACAGTCCATCACTTCTGGGCCAGATTCCTCCTTGTCAAGGACAAGATTAAAGATTGACGTGACGAAGACGTGATTTCGGTATTCTGCAAAAATTGCGCGGATGAAGGAATCCTCAACACCCTCAACCGCCGTCGCGTACTACACTTCGCTGACTTGGCAACTGTAGTACAGAAGTACTGCGCAATGGAAAGCACCTGGAAAACTCAGACAGCGTGCTGGGAACCTCTGGCCGTCATGCCGCCTCCCCGGCGGGCAAAAAGAATGCACCCCCGCGGGGCACCCGATGCCGGAGGCAAGAAAATTAAACCCATTACGGGACGTGGAACCGTTCTTGAGGGATGGCTCGACAAGCCATGCAAGATACACACGACACCGGATTCCGAACCGACCCATAGCCTTAGAGCATGTTGGATACTCTGGCAAGTGGCCAAGAGCGGCGAGGATATCCTCACCAAAAATACCTCAGAGCAGCCCTCTCCGGGAAACGATGACCTCAGAGTATTGACGATCTTCGAGACTTTCGCTTCAAACAATCGGTGCAAGAGGGCACTCCGTGACCTCGCCGAAGTCTGCCAAGTCACAGCAATAAATCCTTGGAACGACACGGCCATAACTTTTAATGCCGATGACGAACCAAAATTCTGTTCAGTCCGGGCACCAGCCGCCTTGGTCCTCAATCCAATTGTGGATGGCTTTTGGCTCACTAAAGTGCTCATGGACGGCGGTAGCAGGCTGAACCTCATCTACGAGGACACGCTCAATAAAATGCAAATAGACAGAGGCCGCATCGAGCAAAGTAATACGACTTTTCGAGGAATCATTCCCAGTCGGGAAGCATGATGCGCAGAAAAAATTAAACTCAACGTGGTATTCGGCACGCCGGAGAACTATCGGTCCAAAGAAATAACCTTCCAAGTGGCCCCTTTCAACAGTGGGTATCACGCCCTGTTGGGGCGAGATGCATTCACGCGCTTTCAAGCCATACCTCACTACGGGTATATGAAGCTCAAGATGCCCAGGCCCAATGGTATTATCACCCTCGCCAGTGATCCGGACATAGCACTCCGTGCCGAAAACAAAACCGCATCCCTCGCCCTCGAGGCGCTATCCGAGGCCCTTGCAGCCGAGGAATTAACCGCACTACGCTTCACGGTGGATAGGGACGACGTAATCCTTGATATACGGCCCAAATCCACCTCCTTCAAACCAGCAGACGAGATAGTCAAATTTCAAGTTCACCCGACGGACCCCAAGAAGACATCTTCCATCGGGGCACAGCTGGACCTAATGGTCGACGCCGCATTACGCGCATTCCTGCGCGAGAATTGGGACATATTCGCCTGGCACCCTTCTGATATGCCAGGAATCCCACGCAGATTGGCCGAACACAGCCTCAATATATTGAAGGGATACAAGCCGGTCAAGCAAACACTGCGGCGCTTTTCTGAACCCAAACGACAAGCTATGGGGGAGGAGCTAGCCAAGTTAATTGAGGCCGGGTTCATCAGAGAAATAAAACATCCAGACTGGCTAGCAAACCTGGTGATGGTACCAAAGAAGGATAAATCCTGGCGCCTGTGTGTCGATTTCAAAGACCTTGACAAAGCCTGCCCTAAGGATCCCTTCCCCCTGCCCCACATCGATCAGATCATTGATGCTACCGCAGGACACGACTCACTGTGTTTCCTCGACGCATACTCCGGATACCATCAAATCAAAATGAAGGAGTCTGATCAAGCTGCAACGGCATTCATTACCCCATACGGGCCTTTCTGCTTCAACACTATGCCCTTCGGGCTGAAAAACACCGGCGCCACCTACCAACGCATGATTCAAACATGCCTAGAGAAACAAATCGGCAAGACGGTCGAAGCATATGTGGATGACGTCGTCATCAAAACTAAGCACGTCGAGTCACTAGTAGACGACTTGCGTCTCACATTCGACAACCTCCATACATATGACATCAAGCTCAATCCAGAAAAGTGTGTCTTCGGCGTCCCTGGCGGAAAACTGCTGGGCTTCATCGTTTCCAATAGAGGAATCGAGGCAAACCCAGCCAAAATCTGAGCTTTGTCACAATTGGCTACACCAACAGACCTCAAACAGGTCCAAAAACTAGCCGGATGCGTGGCAGCTTTAAGCCGCTTTATCTCCAGATTAGGAGAAAAGGCATTGCCACTATATCGCCTGCTCCGACGCACCGACCACTTCGAGTGGACGGACGCAGCAACGGCCGTACTGGAAGAAATAAAAGCTCTTTTAGTGAGCAACCCAATCCTGGCCGCGCCGAACATCGGCGAACCCATGTTATTATACATCTCCGCAACACACTAGGTGGTGAGTGCGGTGCTCGTCGTTGAACGAGAGGAGGACAGACACAAATTCCCACTTCAGAAACCGGTATACTTTGTATCCACTGTCCTCACACCATGCAAATCCCGGTACCCTCATTACCAAAGGATAGCATATGCGGTTTTCATGGCATCCCAGAAGCTACAGCACTACTTCCAAGAGTGCTCGATCACGATGGCTTCCGAAGTACCACTCAATGACATAATAAACAACCGCGATGCTACAGGCCGGATTGCCAAGTGGGCCATTGAGCTCTTGCCATTCGATATAACATACAAACCACACCGAGCCATTAAATCCCAAGTATTGGCCGACTTCGTCGCCGAATGGACAGAGGCCGAGCTCCCTAAGGAGTACGACACATATTCCAACTGGGTCATGCACTTCGATGGCTCTAAAATGCTGGCCGGTTTAGGAGCGGGCGTTGTCTTAACGTCCCCCACAGGAGACATGGTCCAGTACGTACTCCAAATATTATACACTGACTCCAATAACGCAGCCGAATACGAGGCCTTATTGCACGGTCTTTGGATGGCTGTCTCCATGGGCATACAACGCCTGAAGGTGCGCGGGGATTCAAATCTCGCAATATCCCAAATAAACGGAGACTTCGATGCCAAAGATCCGAAGATGGCAGCCTATCGTAACGCCGTACTCAAAATGTCAGCTCGGTTCGAGGGTCTCGAGTTTCACCATGTGGCTCGAGAAAGTAATCAAGCGGCGGATGTCCTTGCTCGCATGGGCGCCAAGCGTGACCCTGTCCCGCCCAACATCTTTTTGGAAAGGCTCTTCAAGCCATCCGTGGTGTGGCAGGATGAGAGCGGCAACCCTAGTCCAGATCCGATTATACCCCCAGATTCTGAACACAATACTGATATCATCGGGGGCTCAGCCACCGAAATAACACCATCGGCCCATCTAATAATGGCAGTAATTGCCCCATGGACCGAACCCTTCTTGGCCTACCTTAATAGGCGTGAACTCCCTGAGGATCATAATGAGGCTCAATGCATCGTTCGACGTTCAAAGGCCTACAAGGTTCATGAAGGAGAGCTCTACAAGAAGAGCGCTACAGGAATACTTCAAAGATGTATCTCCGAAGAAGAAGGACGGCAGCTCCTGGCCGAAATCCATGTTGGTCTCGGTGGTCACCACGCCGTGGCTCGGGCTCTTGTAAGTAAAGCCTTCTGTACCAGTTTCTTTTGGCCGACGGCCCGAGCAGATGCACAGGACCTTGTCCAACGTTGTGTGGGATGCCAGCTTTTCGCCAATCAAAGACATATGCCGCCTACCGCCCTACAAACAATCCCCATTACTTGGCCTTTTGCGGTCTGGGGGCTTGATATGGTCGGACCCCTTAAAGGGGGAAGCCATAAGAAAAAATATCTACTGGTCATGGTAGATAAATTCACTAAGTGGATAGAGGCCAAACCAGTTAAAATGGCCGAAGCCGGACCAGTGATAGACTTTATATCCGGTGTCGTACACCGTTACGGTGTCCCACACAGCATCATCATAGATAACGGCTCCAACTTTACAGCCGACGAAGTGAAAACCTGGTGTGCTAACCTGGGCATCAAGCTCGATTATGCCTCCGTCTATCACCCCCAAACAAACGGCCAAGTCGAATGAGCTAATGGTCTCATCATGAGCGGCATTAAGCCTAGACTAGTTCGGTCCTTAAAAGAGTCAGACAAACACTGGGTCGAGGAGCTCGACTCCGTACTTTGGGGGCTGTGGACCACACTGAATCGCACTACTGGTTACACACCATTCTTCATGGTGTACGGCGCAGAGGCTGTTTTGCCCTGTGACATCATTCATGACTCACCTCAAGTGTGCATGTATGAAGAGAGAGAAGCCGAGCTCGATCGGTAGGACAGTCTAGATGCCCTGGAGGAGGAGCGCGACATCACAAAAGCCCGTTCCGCATTCTATCAACAACAAGCTCACAGATACCAAAGCAGAGAAGTGCGGGCCAAGACTTACAATATTGGTGAACTCGTTCTACGCTTGCCAGAAAAGAAAAAGGACAAACTCAAGCCCAAATGGAAGGGTCCCTTCATTATAGATGAAGTTCTAACTGGAGGTGCATACCGCCTGCGTGATGCATTGGATAATCGCTTAGAGCCGAACCCGTGGAATGCTGCCAGACTCCAAAGATTCTACGCTAGAGCTGGACTCATTGTTCGTTTTCCTCTTCTCCTTTTTTCATTTTTTCTCTCTTTAACATTTTCTTTAGCTTTCTAGCTCCTGTGCGGCTAGACCACACACTTATGAGGTACACATCCTTAAATGTATACACCCATAATACCCCGGGGCTTCTTTTACAGAAGCTTATTATCATTTTCCGAGCATCAAGCTCACTGCACAGGTGTCCTTTATACTTTTCTTAGCCATTATATGCACCTTTATGACTTAAGTTTTTGCCAAGCTAGGTTACCTGGCTCCTGTGCTTATGCCCTACGTTCCCGTTTGTTCGGCTAGGGCATAAAGGGAGCACCTCTGCGATTGTTACAACCGGGTCATCCAGACCTGTACCTCAGACTGGGTGAAGCCGAAAGCTAGCGTTCTTAAGGGAATAATCGGTCGGCGGACTAAAGATGTTTTACCCTCGTTGCACTATGAACCCCCAGATGTTACGTTTACTGCGATTTTTCGAATCACAGTTTGGGCATGCATACTAACGCATGTTCACCCAGGGAAAGGAACCCTTAACGGAACTATTCTCTCTGGAAGATGTTTCTTACAATCAATAAGTAATATAACATAGCTAGCCGAATACAACTTGTCTGTTCAAGCAACTATGACCCCTACGCCTGGTTTCCACGCATGCCCCGGCATTTATCGCCGGTCCGGTATTCGGAAACACTCCGCACCTTCGGGTCCGGAGGTCGAAGCGAAAAGGTCTGCCATGACAATCGTTTTACAATTCGGCTAGGGACAAATTTGTCAATTGAAGTACATAGTCACTTGGACTCAGAAGCTACTTCTTCCTCTATACCGTCTAACAGGCTGTCTAACCTACAATCCTGTTGTGAAAATTTGGTGGCTATCTTTACTTGGTCATATACCAAGCTTACTGGAATTTCTTTCCCATCTGACTCCCGAGGCCCGACCCGGGCCATATGATTCGGATCAAGCCTGGTGTACCGCGTTTTCACCATGGCCCAGGCCTCGCGTGCGCCTTCCCGGCAAGCTGATATCTTCCATAATCCAAAGCGATGCCGAGCTCCCTTGAATAGCTTCACAAGCTCCTCCATACTTCCTGGAGGGGATGCGGATGGCCATAACGCCTTGGCAACACTCCGCACTGCTTTTCGAGCTCGTTCATGCACTTGGGACAGCTCTTGTAGCAGATCGCCTTGAGATCCGGACATTTCCTCTTCGGGACGGCCAGTTAGTATACCTGCAGACATAAATCTGTTAGCTCATTTCTTTGCCGCATTACACGAAGGTAAGTTCAAAACGCATACTGAATATGCTGCCCCGTAGCCTTCTGTTCTCTTTTATGACGTCTGCTAGTTGGGCTCGCATGTCTTTTAGCTCTTCGCCCAGCAGGGTGTTGGAATCCTGCAGTTTGTTCTTATCGTCCCTGGTCCGTGTCAACACACGTTCGCCAACGGCCAGTTGCCTTTCGGCATGTTGTTTACCCGCCTGCACGGCCTTCAGTTCCTCTTTCAGTTGATCTAACGATCCTGCCATGAGAAATACAACAGTATTAACTTTACTGGTATGTGATTATATTCTTTCTGGATGGAGGGGAACATTACCAGGCGATGCCTCCCTGGAATTCTCCAGTTCGGCGGTAACACCAGCTAGCTGGGTCCAACACTGTTCCAGCTCATGGGACAGCATGTTGTTCTTCTCCATAAGTACCTAATTATACAATGATCCTTAAATCAGTTGTTTCAACTGCTTCAAGTCTCGGGGGCTACTGGTATATGATTACCAGATCTGTACAATGCGTACTTACCCGCATATCTTTCAAATGCTGGTCAGTGGCTCTGGCAAGCCCATCCCGAGCAGCTCGGATGTATGCATCAGCCGAGCTGAAGGCATTGAACGCCTCTTTAGTAAAGTGGGGGTCACGAAGGGCGGCCCTCCGGTGCCGATGATTCATGGTGCTCTCCACTTCAGAGTTCGTGACGGATACATTATCCGAATCCTCTGAAGGAGGACAATTCGGCGTCGCTCCCGTATCAGCCCCCGCCCTAGAGGCAGGGTCTGGAACTTGACTGGTGGAGGCACGACCGGCAGGATCCCCAGACATAGTCCGGCGAACACTCTTCCTGATAAAACACATTGGACAATGTCACGGTTCGATGTGATTGCCAGGGGGCATATTTAAAGCCATACCTCTTTGATGAAGGCTCGGCCGTGTTGTCATTTTCCTTCCTCTTCAAAGACCCGCCCGGCGTAGGCGCCGCCCTCTTATGAGACGCCTCTGGTGTGGCATGATGCGCCGAGCGCCTCCCCTTTGGAGCACGAGACAGTGCGGTGGGTGAGGCATAATGAGGAAGCTCTTTCGGAGGAGATGTCTTCTGGCTACTTACATGTGAGGCAGGAAGGAGGCCAGGATAATCGGCCACGATGGCCACTTCTGTGCCATCATAGCTCGCCTGGTAGAAGACTCCCTCTTTGAGCTCTACAAATATGTCCGGATCCTATTCGAATCCGGGATCGAGGTCCCGGTTATGGTCCTCCGGCTATGGAGCAGGGCTATAAATCCCCGCGATAGCCTTCCGCCATTCCTATTGAAAATGGACGGGTAAATGTCAATTAAACATGACTCAGGGAGAGGATTGAGTAAGGTGGTGGGATTAAAACTCACCCAGCTAGGGGGATTGTACATGGAGAATCCCTCTTGGCGCTTAAGACGAGTAAACTCCTCTTTCTCCCCTTTATACAGATCGGCCAATATTGTGGCCAGGGCGGCAGGGGTGTCCGGACCTTTCCGTCCGCAGCGTGAGGCGTCATCTTCCCCATTGTAGTGCCACATAGGGAGCCCTCTGAATTGGAGTGGCTGAACACCTCGCACTATGGAGATCGCCATTACCTCGATTATTGATAATCCGGACTGGGAAAGTGTCCTTATCTTGCCCATTAATTGTCGGACTTCCGCGCTATCTTCCTCCTCGAGGCTCCGAGGGCGCCAGCTGTGGTGCTTCATCAATGGAGCGCTGGAAAATTCGGGAAGGCCCATTCGGACTGGGTCGGGGAGAGCGACATCTTCAATATAAAACCACTCCGAGGGCCACTCTTCGGATGCCTTCTTCGGTGTGCCGGATAGGTATCCGGTCCTGGCTATGCGCCATATTTCGGCGCCGCCCACCTCGAACATGGATCCCTTTTGGGTGCGAGGGATGAGGCAGAAAAGCTTCCTCCATAACTCGAAATGGGCCTCGAAGCCCAGGAATAGCTCGCAAAGAGCGACGAATCCCGCAATGTGCAGGATAGAGGCCGGCGTAAGATTATGAAGTTGGAGGCCGTAGTACTCCAGGAGACCTCGGAGGAAAGGGGGGGGGGGGGGGGGGGGGGGGGGGGGGGGGGGGGGGGGGGGGGGGGGGGGGGGGGGGGGGGGGGGGGGGGGGGGGGGGGGGGGGGGGGGTTACCTTCGATCCTCAGACGCACAGTTCGGGACCCCCTACCCGAGATCTGCCGGTTTTGGCCGGCGTAAGATTATGAAGTTGGAGGCCGTAGTACTCCAGGAGACCTCGGAGGAAAGGGTGGATTGGAAATCCGATGCCTCTTAATAAAAAGGAGACAAAGCACACTCGTTCCCCCTGGTTGGATTGGGGAAATTTTCCGCCAGGGCTTCGCCAGTGAAAGAGGTTAATCCTGCCCGAACAGGGACTAGATTCGTGGGGGGAAGGAATCCCTGTGTCCGAAGCTTAACCAGCTGGTCGTGGGATACCGAACATCTCTCCCAATCGCCTTTTTTGGAGCCGTGGGGGCGGGAGGAAGAACTGGGAGCATTAGCGATGTTTGAGTGGTTTCTCCTAGCAAGCTCTAAGGATTTTCCGCCTGGTGTGGGATGGCATCTGAGATCCAATCCCTTTAAATAGACGCCTTCCTTATATGGCCAGGGTGTTATGTGCAAAAGATACCCTGACCTTTTGTATTCGCTCGACACGTGGAAGTGGAAGCAACAGAGGCGCATAAGCCAAAGGGTGTGACATTAAAAGAAAAGCTGAGTATAGCTCTTTGGGTCAGACATTTTGAAGTGTTCGGAGAAAGAACCTGCCTTGCAATGCCGAAGACAATCTGTGCGCCGGACACATCGTCATTGAAGCCTGGTTCGGGGGCTACTGAGGGAGTCCTGGATTAAGGGGTCCTCGGGCATCCAGGCTATGTGATGTGGGACGGACTGATGGGCCATGAAGATACAAGACAGAAGACCTCCTCCCGTGTCCGGATGGGACTCTCCTTTGCGTGGAAGGCAAGTTTGGCGTTCGGATATGAAGATTCCTTTCTCTGTAAACCGACTTTGTACAACCCATGTCCCTCCGGTGTCTATATAAACCAGAGGGTTTAGTCCGTAGAGGCAATCATAATCATACAGGCTAGACAGCTAGGGTTTAGCCATTACGATCTCGAGGTAGATCAACTCTTGTAACCCCATATTCATCCAAGATAATCAAGCAGGAAGTAGGGTATTACCTCCATTGAGAGGGCCCGAACCTGGGTAAACATCGTGTCCCTGTCTCCTGTTACCTTCGATCCTCAGACGCACAGTTCGGGACCCCCTACCCGAGATCTGCCGGTTTTGACACCGACAGTCCTCACGAGGCAAGGCTCTCACGAGGTGTCGCGAAGTGCTTCGTGACACCCATGGCCCGGCCACCTCTTGAGGCCTGCTCCAGATGTCGCTTCATGGGCCATCGGCAGCGGGCCCGTGGTACCCTGGTTCCCACTGGGTCGACAACAATAATTGGGATACTCTCTGGGGATAACTGTAATTTGAGGAATTCATGTATTTACTATGTGTTAATGCTTTGATTCCGTTCTCTATTAAAAGGAGTCCTTAGTTACCCTTATATTTCCTTATGGACCACGCTGCCATGAGAGGATAGGACAAAAGATGTTATACAAGTTCTTATTATAAGCACGTATGACTATATACGGAATACATGCCTACATTGAATTGATGAATTGGAGCTATTGTGTATCGCTCTAGGTTGTGACTATTGCATAATGAATGTCATCTATAAAAATATCCATTGCTGATGCAATGCCTACGCTTTGGATCATATTGTCTTTGCTAAGTTAGTACTGTTGTTGCTACTATTACAATCACTACAAAACTGCTACTGTCATTGTTACCGTTACTATTGCTACTTCTACCGTTACTATCAAATTATCATACTACTGTGCTACTAAACACTTTGCTGCAAACAAATAACTTTCCAGGTGTGGTTTAATTGACAACTCAACTCCTAATGCTCATAAATATTCTTTGGCTCTCCTCGTGTCAAATCAATAAATTTAGGTGAAATACTACCCTCGAAGACTGTTGCGGTTCCTTATACTTGTGGGTCATCAAGACTATTTTCTAGCGTCGTTGTTGGGGAGCATAGCTCTATTTGTTGAGTTCATTTGGGAGTTAAATATCTGTTGATCACTATGAAGAATCTGCAAGACTCTAATACTAAGACAGTACCCTTTAAGACGAGGGGAGGTAAGGAACTGCCATCTAGCTCTGCACTTGATTCACCTTCTATTTTAGTTGACTTGCGACGCCACCACCAGCTATTCAATCTGATATGTCACAAGTAATTGATGATACTGCTTCTGCTATAGATGATACTTATGATGATACTACTACTCTGCTTGATGAAACTGTGCCACTAGGTGAATTTCTTGATGAACAAATTGCTAAAGCTAAAGAATTTGAAAATGATGAAATAAATGAAGACTATGATTCACATGTTATACCTAGCACTCCTACTAGAACTAAGATGCTTAATATACCTGAGGGTTATGTCATGGATGGGGAGATTGCTAAAGAATTTCTTGCTTGTAGTGATAGAGAGGATCTTAAGAAATTACTGAGTAAGCTAAAATAAAAGGCTATGATTGAAAGAATGAAATGTGATCCCAAGTTTGCAACCTCTCCTATTTTTTTAATGATAAGGATTATGAATTCTCTATTGATCCTGAACTTATTACTTTGGTAGAATCTGACAATTTTCATGGTTTTGAATCTGAAACTGTTGTGGCACACCTTACTAAATTGAATGACATTGCCACCCTATTTTCTCAAGAGGAAAAGATTCGCTACTACTATATTCTTAAGTTGTTTCCTTTCTCGTTAAAGGGTGATGCTAAAGAATGGTTTAATACTCTTGCTCCTGGTTATGGCATAGTACCCGGGATATGATATACTACTTTTCTGAAGGAAATATATAACTTTGTGCAATTGGAGGAAGAGCGTCCCCCCTCAAGCTTGGGGAAGGATTCTCTAATTATTAAATGCTTTGCTTGAGCATCCTCTTAAGAAAAATGAAATACTTGATATCTTTTATAATGGACTAACCAATGCTTCTAGGGACTACCTAGATAGTTGTACTAGTTGTGTTTTCAGGGAACGAACTGTTGAACAAGCTCATGAGTTATTAAATAATGTATTGAGAAATGTCGATGATTGGACACTCCCTGAACCACCACATAATCCAACTCCAAAGAAAATAATTATTCTATTCCTCAGTCCAGAAGATATGCAAGAAGCCAAGAAGTCTATGAAAGAAAAGGGTATTAAATTTGAAGGTGTTAAGAATTTCCCACCTATTGAAGAGATACATGGACTTGACATCCTGACAGAGGTAGTAGAGGTAAATTATCTTTATAAATTTGATCAGGGTGATATTCCCTATAATAAGTTGCCTAGTCAGTGTTTGGATGAATTTGGTAATTTCATTATTAAGCAAGAAAACTTCAATAGGCAAATAAGTGATCAACTAAAACATAATGGTATCATGATTGAATGCTTGGGTGATATGATGTTTACAATTGCTAACGATGTTAAAGGTTTATGTAAACACTCATCTATGGTTCAAACTCAGCTAGAACAAGTTTCCAAATCAAAAAATGATTTGCTTAATGAAATGAACAAAATCAATGATCATGTTGTTAGAGTAATGACTAGAGGTGGTAAAATGACTCAGGATCCTCCATACGCTGAAGGTCATCCTAAAAGAATTGAATAGGATTCTCAGAGAATTAATGATGACACACCTAGTTCACCTTGGAAGAAGAAAAAGAATAAAGATAGGACTTTGCATGCTTCTAGTGAACCTGTTATAGAAAAACATTCTAAAAATCCTGATGGTGTTACTATTTCTGATGCTGAGCATAGTCTGGCAATGAGCATATACCTAGTGTCAGTGCAACAAACATTTGTGTTTGCTGCCCGGACTTGTGCACAAGCGTGCGGCGGATCATACATCAAGTATCAATGCTGGACACAGGATAAGCCAGAGAAACAGCTCTTCGTGAGGTAAATGAGTGCATTAAGAAGATCAAACCGACCAGAAGGTTCCCAGAAAAGCCTCCCTTGCTGGGCTAACAGGGCCGGCGGGGTTGAGACTGCGCCTGGGGACGAGTCCAAGCCGCCCCGGCAAGGTACCTGGGGCCTCCAGGGCCAAAACAAGACCACAAGACAAGAGCCCGGCAGGCGCCGTGCCAAGAGACCTCCGCCAAGACGCCACCGCTCCACCTCATCACACACCACTCACTAATCAATGCGGTGTCGAGCTCTCGAGCGGCTAGGTGGATCCTGTCGAGCACGTGGCAACCTGTGGGAGAAGAAATTACCTTTAATGACACCCGTCCCAGAGGCGTGTCATGTAGATAAGAGGTAGTTAGGCAAGGGGTGGAGAAACCTTTCCGGGGCTACCTCTCCATATGACAACTAGCGGTGCATTTAATGCACTTTGTCTTAACTGCCAGAGTAAGGTATGATAGCACTGTTAGCTATCTAATCATGCTATAATGACTGTTTTGCCACTGTGGTCGCCCCTTAAGCTATAAAAGGAGGCCCGAGGCAACCTAGCAAGCGGTTCAAATTTTTTATCCCTCAACACTTGTACGCGCGTAGCTGCTCTCCCCGAGGCATCCTTGCCGGGCTTGAGAGCTCCGTGTCTTCGTGTTCCTCCAAATCAATCCACCAAAGCAGGGGTAGGGTTTTACATTGCTAAGCAGCCCAAACCTGGGTAAAAGAGAGTTGTCCCTCGCCGTGCTGCCCTGCTGCCTCTGCTCTTTGTGTAATGTGATCGTCCCCCGCCGAACACAAAGGGGCAACCCTGCCCCATAGGTGATCGTGGTCCTCCACGACATCTTTTGTATGCCAGGTAGGGGGTCTCGCTTGTGCGAATCTGAGACAACAACCAGCGCGTCGACCTGCATCATCTTCTACAACCCTAAACCCTAAACCCTTCACCCGCGGCTGCGCGCGCCACGGGCACCCCAGCCACGACAGGTGGAGTGGGCACCGTGAGCTGCGCAATCATCGCGGGCGGTGTGACCGTCGCCCCCACCATAGTTGGATCAGGAACTGGGGCCGCTGGGGCTACCCAGCTTCCTCATCCTTCTGGCGAGCATGCTCACGCCGGCGCAGGTCAAGGGGAAGACCAACTTCCGCCTCCTCGACGCACCAGTGAGCGCAATCAGCGCAGTGGCAACGCCTGCTCCGGCGCAAGCCAAGATCCTTTGGCCGCGCCGACCAGGGGGCGACGTCAAGACACACGCTCTGTCCCATGCAGGGCGAGCGTGACAAGACCCCGAGTGGCGCCATCGACCCACGACGACCACATCCACATGGGAAGGGCCTAGCTAATCAGGAGCTTGGCCACCAAGTTCAGCCCCAACTGTGTCAAACCGCCATCGTGATTGGTCCAAGGCGGCAAGAGCACAACGACGCTCCTTCTGACTCATCCAGGCATCGAGCGACGTCGCGCTCTGCTTCCCACACCATGCTGGGGATGGTGGCCGAAGCAATGGCAAGGGCTCAGTTACTGCTGAACTTTCCTCCAGCAGTGGACAAGATGGACGAGTGGAGAGCCACCATTCAAAGCCTGATCAGGTTTGCTGAAGCCAACAAGTTGCAGCATGCGGAACCTTCGCGACGCTCGCAGATGACACCGGCAGCCCACGTTGGTGGCCACATAGAGAGGACTGCACCCATGATGCAGTCCCCTCCGCGGCAACCCTCCCAGTGGCGGCCACAACGGGCCCAGCAAACCCAGTGCGTCGATGAGCCTGACAGATGTCAATGGTCTCGTCCGACCCGCAGGCTTAGCAAGATCAGCATCAAATGTTGAAGGACAGGAAGAAGGAGGACGCTCGCATCACCATCGAGCGGCACCACGAGGCACGCCATTAATCAGATAGGCATAATGGCTCAAACATTGATGAACCCATGCCCAGTGCTGGTGGGTACTTGCCTTACGAGGTAGGGTGCCCCACTTCACTCGCGAGCTACGGCAAGTCCGTTGGCCATCGTCCCGCACCTTCAAGCCCGACCTACCAGAGAAGTACGACGGAAAATTGAACCCGACAGAGTTTTTGGGCATCTATACGATCGCCGTCCAAGCTGCCGGGGGAAGGGATGAAAACATGCTCGTCAACTTCTTTCCATTGGCACTCAAGCCCAATGTGAGATCTTGGCTGATGCATCTGCCTTAGGATTCCATCTCCTCATGGGCAGACTTGTGCAATGAGTTCGTTGGCGCCTTTACAGGCGACCATCAAGAGCCCGGACAACCCAGTGGCCTACAGGCTCTCCTGCAAAAGGAGGGAGAGAGCTTGCGGAAGTATTTGCAAAGATTCAGTCGAGTACACCGCAATATCCTAAAGATACATCTGACAATAGTGATCGCCGCATTCCACACGAATGTGCGCAATCGGAGGATGCATGCCAAGATGAATGTTCGGCTACCGAAGACCGTCAACGAACTCTATACGTTGGCAGACAAGTGTACTCGTGCTGAGGAGGGGAGGAGATTGGTGTTGCAGTCCATTCAGAGGATGATGACAACGCCACCGCCCCAAGGGAGAAGAACAGAAAGCGCAACAAGAAGCATAAAGGAAAAGCAGTGATGGCCGTTGAGAGCTCCAGCGATCTCAGCACCGGCAAGAAAGCAAAGATCGAGACACCCGACAAGGAAGCTGCTACATGCGCTGATTGCCAGGCGGCTGCGTCAGCTGAGAAAACGGGCAAATCAGACAGGCCGTACTACAAGATCCAGCGAACCAAGGGCCAGGATCTCCAAGAATGCAGACAAGTTGAGCATCTTGTTGAAAGGCAGAAGGCTGAATATGAAAAGTGTGATAAGGAGAAAGGCCATGATGGCGCTGGCGGGAAAGGCCGTGGTGGCCATGGTGGTCACCACGGCAAGACCAATCAGTAGAAGGAAAAGCCCGCAAGGGGCCGTGAGAAAAAGGAAGAAGAGGATGACAATGAAGAAGAGGACAATGATGAGTCCAGTGAACAGGAATTTCAGAAGGCTACCAAGGCAATGTGCATTGACGGGGGCACATCTTTGCACTCCTCTCACCGCCAACTTGAGCAGTGGTCCCGTGAGGTCAATGCGGCCGAGCCGGAAGCAAGCGCTTGGGAACCACTCAAATGGTCCTACACGCCCATCATCTTTGATGTTGAGGACCATCCAGATCGCACCACTGCAGTCGGATGCTTGCCATTGTTGGTTTCACCAACAATCCACAACCTCAAGCTCACAAAGATGTTGGTTGACAGTAGGGCAGGGTTGAATTTGATTTCTCTCGACGTGATTAAGAAACTCCAAATTCCTCACGAGGACCTCAAGAGGACTGGCACATTCCAAGGGATCAACCAAGGAAGAAGCCAACCTAAGGGAAAGATCATGTTGCGGGTGACGTTTGGCGGGGAACTGAACTATGGGACTGAGAAAGTTGTGTTTGACGTTGTCAAGCTTCCCCTGCCATTCAACGGTATCCTTGGTTGTCCAGCTTTGGCCAAGTTCATGGCAGCGTCCCATTACGCATATACCACCTTGAAGATGCCAGGGCCTATAGGAGTCATTTCCATCCCATTAGATAAGAAGGATGTGCAGTTATATGCGTCGACAAGATGTACAGAGATGCGGTAGCAGCAGAGGCCATCGAGGCCTCGGCTCCTGCCAGGGAAGTAAAGAAGGGTAAGAAAACTAGCAAGGACACCGACAAGGACCCCGAGAAGTGCGCCTCCTCAGAGTGCGCTGTGCTCGGAAATGACTTGCCGAAAGGATTAGCTAGCAAGAAACCCAAGGCTGCTTCCTCTGCAATGAACAAGGTTCTGGCGAGGCAGGATGGCACTGATGGCACCTTCACCATTAGTGCCACCCTTGATGACAAATAGGAAAGCGCGATCGTTGCTTTCCTGCGGGCGAATGTCGATGTGTTTGCATGGAAACCATCTGACATCCCCGGTGTTCCTAGGGAGGTAATCGAGCACCACCTTGCTGTCTGCCCTCACGCCCGTCCCGTCAAGCAGAAGGTCAAAGAGCAAGCCTTGGAGCGGCAACAGTTCATCGCTGAAGAAATCAAGAAACTAGAAGCAGCAGGTTTGGTCAGGGGAGTGTTGCACCCAACTTGGTTAGCAAATCCAGTGGTGGTGCGCAAGGCAAATGGGAAGTGGAGGCTTTGTATTGACTTCACTGACTTGAACAAAGCATGTCCAAAGGATCCTTTCCCCTTGCCGCGCATCAATCAGATCATCGATTCCACTTCACGATGTGATTTGCTCTCTTTCCTTGATGCATACTTCGGCTACAACTAGATCTTCACGGCCAAAGAAGACGAAGAGAAAAACGCGTTTATAACCCCATGTCGTGGGAAACCACAGCCACCTATGGGACCAAGGGCCCCTTGCTAGTTCGGCAGGGGGGATGTCGCCTTGCACAAAGAGCAGAAGAACGTGGGGCAGCGCGGAAACGATCACACAGGCAATTTTACCCAGGTCTAGGCCACCGTGAGGCGTAAAACCCTACCCCTGCTTTGGTGGATCGATGGTGGAAGAATGGTGGTGGAGCGGAGTACACTTGCCCGGCAGGGGCGGCAGTGGCTACGCGCGTACGGGTGTGTGTGTTGTCCAACCTTCCAACCCTTTCTACGGTTGCCATGGGCCTCCTTTTATAGATTAAGGGGTCACCACAATGGCAAAATAGTCATTATGGACTGATAAGATAACAAATAGTGCTACCATACCTAACTCTGTAGGCTGACAAGGTGCATTAAATGCACCGCTTAACGTCACGTCATTGGTTTCCCGGCAAGCCTTGCCGGGCTATCTTGCCAGCTCCACGTCTGCTCGCTTGACACATCGTAGGACGGGTGTCATTTGTAGGCATTTCCTGTAGAAAGAGGTCGCCATGTGGCAAATGGCTACCACTTAGTCACTTTGCGGCTTGACACTGCACTGATTGACGATGTGGGTCATGGCGGAGTGGTTGGTTGAGGTGGTTTTGCCACCACGAGTCCCGGCAGGCCTTGCCGGGATGTCTTGGTCATTTTTATTCCGGGGATGACCCCGCCCTCGCCGAGCTCGCCTGCCCGGCAAGGGAGGCTTTTCTCCTGGTGGTATCTTACTCCTCTGGCTTGATCTTGGCCCTCTTGATCTGCATGTTGGTCCCTCGATGATCTTGGTCTCTTGTACTCTAGCATAGCCTGGTACCGCAATCTTGTTCCCGTGCCTGTGCACAGTCTCGGCAACAGACCCATGGTTTGTTGCACCGACAGAAGCCCCCGAGCCTGCCCTGATTGCGCTGCTGAGTGTCGTCAGGGTAGGGCCTAACAAGTGCGCACGCAGGGGTGCTGAAGGGGCTGGTCTCTTGAGGTCTTCTTCGCTTCTTCATTAACCTTGAGCTTGGGTCAGTTTCCGATTTCCCCGCGCATCGTGTAAAGCCATCAGTGGTGGGGCCGCCCTTGTAATGGCCTGTGAATAACTTTAACGCACCGGGTAGAAACTGCGAATTCACTCTTCCCACCACACCCTTAACCTTAGCCACGTATGCTGCATGCATCGCGCGGGGTAGGTAACAGAGGCGGGTGGCGTGGGAGAGCATCAAGGCGAGGCCCGACCTTCTTGAATTGGCGGAGGAGGATGGTGGCCGCCCGTTGAGGGAGTGGCTCCCCTCCCCGGCCCACCTATAAAAGGAGAGGCGGAGCCATTCATCCTTGCGCTCCCCTTCCTCTGTCTTCTGCTTCTTGCTGGTCATGTCGAAGGTAAGAGCCTGGGGCCAGCCCCCGGGCTCTTGTTTGGAGTTGGTGTCGCCAAATGTTGGTGCTGACGCTTGGGGAGTGAGCGTGATCCTTGTTCAGAGAAGACGCCGTGGACGTGCCACCTGCACTGCGGGAGACATCAAGCTTCCCCGTTGTGGGGAATCGCTTGCTCCTTCTGCCATGGTTGGCCGCCCGCTGGGTGGTGCGGTGCCCAGTCCCGGGCTACCGCCGCTTATGGCCCGGGCGGTCGAGCCTTCTGCGTCTTCGGGACGTGCCCGGGAGGCAGGGCTGGGGATCGTAGGTAATCCCAGCACTGCCCCTCCCAGAGATCTTGGGGCCGATATCGATGAGAGGCGCACCTTCCTGCCCGCCAAGGTGGGGTGCGGCGCGCCCCAGGCCCCCTGGCCGTCTTGGTCGCTCGCCGTCTCTCCGGGGAGGCGCCGGGTTTGAGCCCCGGCGTTCCCCTGGAATGGTGTTGATGAAGATGAAGCCAGGGGAGAAGGAGAAGGCGGGAGGCAGGCCGTCTAGTTGGAGTATGATAGCACCGACACGTTCGTCTCGTACTGGCGGACTGCTGCCCATCTGTCTAACTCTTCCCCCTTCCCCCGGTGCCGTCATCACCGTTTTCCTGGCTGCCGGGGAAAGGTCTGCCCCTCTGGCGCTTCCACTTCCCCTAGAGGTCTTCCAGCTGGTCCTTGAAGTGGCGACCAGGGGGTCACTGCATTGCTCCTTCCGCCCTCCTCCTTCGCAGCCTCGCCACTCCCGATCTTGTCAGGCTGCGTTTGGCAGGCCCTGACGGGATCGGGGTGGCGTTGTGTCGGTGCGTGTCCCGTCCTCTTCTCTTCCCACCGCACTACCTGGGATAAGAGGGACAGGGAGAGGAGTTTACGGAGCACTTATCTTTTTTCAATCTTAAATCTGTAAGCACTTGCCAAATTTTAATTCAAATAATGTAACTTCTCGAGTCCATGTTTGCGTTCTGTAATGCTTGCACTTGTATATTAGCATATTAATGAAAAAGATGAACCTTGCTGGGAACTCATGCACGTATATGTCCATGCAGAGGTGGGATGCCTCCTTAGGGTAAGTAAACGAGTTTTCCCTGGCAGGTTACCCTGCCGACACCCTCTTGTTTGCCGGAGAACCGAGTCTACAGGGCAAAAATGAAGGGGCCAGCCCCCCGCCAACTTCCTTTTACCAAAGGCCACTATGACCATCCTGGCTTGAAGCAGCGTTCAAGCCAAGGATGGGAGCACCTAAGTTTCAAAAGAGTGGCGAGGTTTTCTTATGCACAAGCCCTTGCTTACAGAACACTAATGGACAAGAGATAGAACTTATTTGTTGGGCATGTCGGGGACCGCAGCACTGGTTCATCTTCCAAACTCCTGTAGAGGCCAAGTTCTCGGCAGGAACCTGCAGCTTCATGCAGATGGGAATGATGCAAGATGCGATCCTATCTATATGCATATGCAAATGCTAATGAAATGCTTATGCAGTGCTCTTGGAATGCTTATGCATGCATGCAACTTGGTTGCCCCCCCCCCAGCGCTTCGTTTATTTCTCTCTTGCTCAGGGTCATTGCCCTGGCTTTGTACAAGGGGTTACATGCAACTAAGGCAAGGCTTGTACAAAAGGGTGGCTGCCGGGCAGGGCCCGACAGCCGCGCCTTACGGGTAGAACTTGCGGAGATGCTCAATATTCCATGAGTTTTGCAATTTAATGCCATCTTCGGTCTCCAGATGGACTGCGCTAGGTCTGGTGACTCGTACTACCTGGTAAGGGCCTTCCCACTTCGGCGTCAACTTGTTTGTACCCTTGGCGGACTGAACGCGCCTAAGGACAAGGTCGCCTTCCTCAAAACACCGGGCATGAACCCTACGGCTATGATAGCAACGCAGGGCTTGCTAATAGCGTGCAGCACATGTAGCAGCCCGGAGATAGTTCTCCTCGAGTAGCACAGCGTCATCTTGCTGGTGCTGATCTTGCGCTACTTTATCATAGGAAAGCACTCGAGGCGACCCGTAAATGAGTTTTGTGGGGATAACTGCTTCTGCCCCATAGACTAGGGAGTAGGGAGTCTGCCCGATAGCTCGATTTGGTGTCGTTCCGAGGGACCAGAGAACTACCGGCAGCTCATCGATCCACCGCCTGCCGTGCTTCTGCAGTGTATCAAAGGTTCTTGTCTTGAGTCCTTGCAGCACTTCAGCGTTCTCCCTCTCAGCTTGCCCATTGCTCCTGGGATGTGCAACAGAGGCAAATGAGATCTTGCATCCGAGGGCATGAACATGTTGCATGAAGGCGCGGCTCGTGAACTGGGTGCTGTTGTCGGTAATGATCCTTGCCAGGACTACAAAGCGGCACACCAATTCTTTCAAGAACTTGATAGCTGACTAAGCAGTCACCTTTCTCACGGCAGTCACTTTCGGCCACTTTGTAAACTTGTCGATAGCAATGAACAAGAATTCAAAGCCCTCGATTGCTCGGGGGAAGGGGCCGAGGATATCGAGCCCCCAGACTAAAAATGGCCATGATAAAGGGATTGTCTGAAGAGCTTGGGCAGGCAGGTGGATATTCTTGGAATGGAATTGGCATGCTTCACATTTTGTGACTAGCTCGACCGCATCTTGGAGGGCTGTGGGCCAATAGAATCCTTGCCGGAATGCTTTCCCAACTAATGCCCTTGATCCAATGTGGGAGCCGCACATGCCTTTGTGTATTTCAGCCAGCAGTTCCTTTCCTTCTTCCCGGCAGATGCACTTCAATTTCACACCGTTGGGCCTCCTTCTGTACAGAGTGTCATCGACAAACTGGTACATACTGGTCCACTGGGCTACTCTTTCGGCTTCATCTTGGTCGCCTGGAAGCTCTCCGATTTGGAGAAAGTGGACTATGTGCCTTGCCCAAGTTGGAGCCTGGGGCTCAACAACAAGGACTAGCGGCACCTCCTCTACTACGGGGGCACATTCCTCGTTCGCGGGGACCATGGGCCTGGCTGGAGGGTGCGGTCCGGCAGATGGTGAGGAGTTGTTTTCGGCAGGGTCTCTACCAGGAGCGGACGGCTCTACCGGGAGAGGCTTACCGGAGTCCAACTTTCTCCTTTTTCGGGCCATTGTTGCTGGGGATACGGAGGGTTGAGTAAGATGGAGAACAAAAGTCCCTGGTTCCACATGAAGCTTTTGCGCAACACACTTTGACAGATGATCAGCTATGCTGTTTTCCGCATGGGGTACGTGCTCTGTTTACAATCCGTCAAAGCGTTCCTCCAATCTTCTCACTTCCTCAACGTATGCCTCCATCAATGGGATTTGATAATCCTTGTTGACTTGTCTCACCACGAGCTATGAATCTCCTCGAATGATCAGTTTCTTAATTCCCAATTCTACGGCAATCTTGAGCCCGGCAAGGAGCCCTTCATACTCTGCTGTATTGTTGGTTGCCTCTTCCCGGGCAAAATGCATCTGGACGACGTACTTCAAGTGCTCCCCGGAGGGGGCGACAAGAAGCACGCTAGCTCCTGCACCTTGTAGGGAAAAGGCACCATCAAAATACATAATCCATTCTTGGGGTGATTCCTTGCCGGGGATGATGGTCTCTGGTACTTCCTCATCAGGGGTTGGTGTCCATTCTGCAATAAACTTTGCCAATGCCCTGCTCTGGATAGTTGATGTGCTCTCAAACTTCAAACCAAAACTGGATAACTCCAAAGCCCGCCCCACTATTCTGCCAGAAGCGTCAGGGTTTCGGAGTATCCTTTGCAGCGCGAAACAAGCGACAACCATAATCTCGTGGGCTTGGAAGTAGTGGCGCAGTTTCCTCGAGGCCATGATGAGACCAAAGATCAACTTTTGCACGCCAGAGTACCTCGATCTAGCCCCCTGCAGTAAGGAGCTGATGAAGTACACTAGGCGCTGCACCACTTTCCTCTGTGCCGCGTCCTTGGGGTTGCTCTCGCTGTCGTACTCATTTCGGCCCTGATCCCTCTCTGGCTCTGCCGGTCCTGGCCCACTCTCTGCTTCGTCCACTTCCCGCTGTGCCACCAAGGCTGCGCTAACCACTTGGTTGGTTGCTGCTAAGTACAGCAGAAACGGCTCTTGTGGTTTGGGAGCAACCAAGATAGGCATAGAGGACAAGTAAGTCTTCAACTCTTGCAAAGCTGCATCTACTTCCGGAGTCCACTTCATGGGCCCTGTCTTCTTCAAAATTTTGAAGAACGGCAGGGCGCGCTCGGCAGACTTGGAGATGAATCTGCTTAGCGCGGCAATGGACCCTGTCAGATGCCTCACATCCTTGATTGTCCCAGGCGCTTGGATCTGCTTGATAGCTTTAATCTTGTCAGGGTTGGCTTCGATCCCCTGATGGGACACAAAGAACCGAAGCAGCTTGCCAGAGGGAACGCCAAACACACACTTCTCCGGATTGAGCTTCAAGTTGGTGTTGCGCAGATTAGCAAATGTCTCCTCCAAATCCTGAATAAGGGTGGCTCTATCCTTGGTCTTGACCACAATATCATCCATATAAGCTTCAATGTTTCTATGAAGTTGTGGCTCAAAACCAATCTGGACTGTCCTTGCAAAAGTGGACCCGGGACTCTTCAATCCAAATGGCATGCGGATAAAACAGTACGTACCACATGGAGTGATGAATGATGTCTTCTCTTCGTCTTCCTTGGACATGAAGATTTGGTGATACCTAGAATATGCATCCAGAAAGGAGAGCAAATCGCAGCCTGAAGTGGAATCCACAATGTGATCGATGCGCGGCAAGGGAAACGGGTCCTTCGGGCAAGCTTTGTTGAGATATGTGAAATCTATACAAAGCCTCCACTTCCCGTTAGCCTTCCGGACTACCACTGGATTTGCCAACCATGTGGGATGTAGCACTCCTCTGACCAAACCAGCTGCTTCAAGCTTCTTGATCTCTTCCGCAAAGAATTGCTGCCTCTCCAAAGCCTGCTTCCGAAGTTTCTGCTTGACAGGTCGGGTGTGTGGACAGACAACAAGGTGGTGCTCGATTACCTCCCTGGGAACACCGAGGATATCAGATGGTTGCCAAGCAAACACATCGATATTCGCCCACAGGAAGGCAACAAGCGCGCTTTCCTATTTGTCATCTAGGGTGGCTCTGGTAGTGAAAGTACCATCAACGCCAGCCAGCCCTGCCGGGACCTTCTTCACTTGGGGTGCAGTGACCTTGGATTTCTTACTGTTGGAACTCTTCGGCAAGTCATCAACAGGCGCAGCGCACTCCGAAGAGGTACGCTTCCTGGATTCCTTGCCAGTGTCCTTGCTATCCTTCTTCTTTCCTCTGTCCTCCTTGGCGGGAACTGCTGCTGCTGCTGCCTCTACCGTGACTGCGTCCCGGTACATCTTGTCCACACAAATGATTCATCCTTCTCGTCTGATGGGATGGTAATGACACCCATTGGCCCATGCATCTTCAAGGTGTTGTAGGCATAGTGGGATGTCGCCATGAATTTAGCCAGGGCTG
>JAAAWM010012233.1:0-285925 GCA_036873465.1 Thinopyrum obtusiflorum
TGGTTTTCTCTTGATCAGGTTGTGAAACAGGTATTTGAGAAAAACCAGAATATTCATCAAGGAAGTAAAAGTGTGTGTGCTTAGACAATCTTTCCAACATTTGATCAATAAAGGGCAGAGGGTAATGATCTTTTCTAGTTGCTTTATTTAGTTTTCTAAAATCAATTACCATTCTATAGCCAGTAACAATTCTTTGTGGGGTAAGTTCATTTTTATCATTAGGAACAAGAGTGATACCTCCTTTCTTAGGGACACAATGGACGGGACTCACCCATCTACTATCAGCTATGGGATAGATTATACCTGCTTCCAGAAGCTTTAGTATTTCAGTTCTTACCACTTCTTTCATCTTGGGATTCAAACATCGTTGGTGATCAACAACGGGTTTAACATCCGGTTCCATATTAATCTTATGCTTACATAGAGTGGAAATAATGCCCTTAATATCACAAAGAGTATATCCAATAGCAGCATGGTGCTTCTTCAGAATTTTCAATAATCTTTCCCCCCCCCCCCCCCCCCCCCCCCCCCCCCCCCCCCCCCCCCCCCCCCCCCCCCCCCCCCCCCCCCCCCCCCCCCCCCCCCCCCCCCCCCCCCCCCCCCCCCCCCCCCCCCCCCCCCCCCCCCCCCCCCCCCCCCCCCCCCCCCCCCCCCCCCCCCCCCCCCCCCCCCCCCCCCCCCCCCCCCCCCCCCCCCCCCCCCCCCCCCCCCCCCCCCCCCCCCCCCCCCCCCCCCCCCCCCCCCCCCCCCCCCCCCCCCCCCCCCCCCCCCCCCCCCCCCCCCCCCCCCCCCCCCCCCCCCCCCCCCCCCCCCCCCCCCCCCCCCCCCCCCCCCCCCCCCCCCCCCCCCCCCCCCCCCCCCCCCCCCCCCCCCCCCCCCCCCCCCCCCCCCCCCCCCCCCCCCCCCCCCCCCCCCCCCCCCCCCCCCCCCCCCCCCCCCCCCCCCCCCCCCCCCCCCCCCCCCCCCCCCCCCCCCCCCCCCCCCCCCCCCCCCCCCCCCCCCCCCCCCCCCCCCCCCCCCCCCCCCCCCCCCCCCCCCCCCCCCCCCCCCCCCCCCCCCCCCCCCCCCCCCCCCCCCCCCCCCCCCCCCCCCCAGCAAGTTTAATAGTAACATCTATGTCTTCTATTTCAGCTGGTGCTATGTCATCCATAATTTCTTGGTAAAGATAAAGGGAATAGCACTCACGCTAGCACCTAAATCACATAAACCATGATAGCAATGATCTCCTATTTTGACTGAGATAACAGGCATGCCAACTATGGGTCTATGTTTATCTTTTTCATCGGGTTTGGCAATTCTAGCAGCTTCATTGTAGAAGTAAATAACATGCCCATCAATATTTTCTACCAGGAGATCTTTAACCATAGCAACACTAGGTTACACTTTAATTTGCTCAAAAGGTTTAGGTGCTTTAATATTACTTTGTGAACCACAGTTGAAACTTTAGCATGTTCCTTTATCCTAATAGGGAAAGGTGGCTTTTCAATATAAGCAGTAGGCACAACTAGGTCAACATTGTAAATAATAGTTTCATCTTTAACTAGGACCAGTTCTTTAATTTCTTCTTTAATAGGTGGATGATATTTAAACCACTTCTCCTTAGGAAGATCAACATGAGTAGCAAATGATTCACAGAAAGAGGCTACTATCTCAGAGTCAAGTCCATATTTAGTGCTAAACTTCTGAAAAGCATCAGTATCCATAAAAGATTTAACACAATCAAACTTAAGCTTAACCCCCCCCCCCCCCCCCCCCCCCCCCCCCCCCCCCCCCCCCCCCCCCCCCCCCCCCCCCCCCCCCCCCCCCCCCCCCCCCCCCCTCCCAATCTTCAGAGTTGCGTTTAATTCTTTCTAAAGATCCCACCTGAATTCAATAATCTTCTTCATAAAAGAACCAGCACAAGAAGTATCGAGCATGGATTGATCATCATGAGAAAGTCGAGCATAAAAATTCTGAATGATAATTTCTCTTGAGAGCTCATGATTGCGGCATGAATATAACATTGACTTAAGCCTCCCCCAAGCTAGAGCGATACTTTCTCCTTCATGAGGCCACAAATTATATATATAATTTTGATCACGATGAACTAGATGCATAGGATAATTTTTTTGGTGAAATTCCATTTTCAATCGATTCCAGTTCCAAAATCCAATATCATCGCATAGCCTATACCATGTCAATGCTTTTCCCTTCAAAGATAAAGGGAAAACCTTCTTCTTAGCTTCATCTCCGGGCAAACCTGCAAGCTTAAATAATCCACAAATTTCGTCCACATATATCAAGTGCATATCAGGATGTTCGGTTCCATCTTCTGCATAAGGATTAGCTAGCAGTTGTTCTATCATACCCGAAGGAATTTCATAAGGGGGGGGGGGGGGGGGGGGGGGGGGGGGGGGGGGGGGGGGGGGGGGGGGGGGGGGGGGGGGGGGGGGGGGGGGGGGGGGGGGGGGGGGGGGGGGGGGGGGGGGGGGGGGGGGGGGGGGGGGGGGGGGGGGGGGGGGGGGGGGGGGGGGGGGGAACAAGTAACAATAAATTTCAGCACGTAGTAATAATTTTTCCTTACCAAGAGCGCTTCACTTCCCGGCAACGGCACCAGAAAAGAGCCTTGATGACCCACAAGTATAGGGGATCAATCATAGTCCTTTCGATAAGTAAGAGTGTCGAACCCCAACGAGGAGCAGAAGGAAATGACAAGTGGTTTTTAGCAAGGTAATGTCTGCAAGCACTAAAATTGTCGGTAACAAGTTGTTTGATAGCAAGATAATTTGTAACAAGCTAGTAACAGTAACGGTAAATAAAGTGCAGCAAGGTAGCCCAATCCTTTTGTGGCAAAGGACAGGCCAGAACAATCTCTTATGATAAGCAAAGCGTTCTTAAGGGTACATGGGAATTTCACCATATCACTTTCATCATGTTGGCTTGATTCGTGTTCGCTATGTTGATAATTTGATATGTGGGTGGATCGGTGCTTAGGTGCTGTTCTTACTTGAACAAACCTCCTACTTATGATTAACCCCCTCGCAAGCATCTCCCCCCCCCCCCCCCCCCCCCCCCCCCCCCCCCCCCCCCCCCCCCCCCCCCCCCCCCCCCCCCCCCCCCCCCCCCCCCCCCCCCCCCCCCCCCCCCCCCCCCCCCCCCCCCCCCCCCCCCCCCCCCCCCCCCCCCCCCCCCCCCCCCCCCCCCCCCCCCCCCCCCCCCCCCCCCCCCCCCCCCCCCCCCCCCCCCCCCCCCCCCCCCCCCCCCCCCCCCCCCCCCCCCCCCCCCCCCCCCCCCCCCCCCCCCCCCCCCCCCCCCCCCCCCCCCCCCCCCCCCCCCCCCCCCCCCCCCCCCCCCCCCCCCCCCCCCCCCCCCCCCCCCCCCCCCCCCCCCCCCCCCCCCCCCCCCCCCCCCCCCCCCCCCCCCCCCCCCCCCCCCCCCCCCCCCCCCCCCCCCCCCCCCCCCCCCCCCCCCCCCCCCCCCCCCCCCCCCCCCCCCCCCCCCCCCCCCCCCCCCCCCCCCCCCCCCCCCCCCCCCCCCCCCCCCCCCCCCCCCCCCCCCCCCCCCCCCCCCCCCCCCCCCCCCCCCCCCCCCCCCCCCCCCCCCCCCCCCCCCCCCCCCCCCCCCCCCCCCCCCCCCCCCCCCCCCCCCCCCCCCCCCCCCCCCCCCCCCCCCCCCCCCCCCCCCCCCCCCCCCCCCCCCCCCCCCCCCCCCCCCCCCCCCCCCCCCCCCCCCCCCCCCCCCCCCCCCCCCCCCCCCCCCCCCCCCCCCCCCCCCCCCCCCCCCCCCCCCCCCCCCCCCCCCCCCCCCCCCCCCCCCCCCCCCCCCCCCCCCCCCCCCCCCCCCCCCCCCCCCCCCCCCCCCCCCCCCCCCCCCCCCCCCCCCCCCCCCCCCCCCCCCCCCCCCCCCCCCCCCCCCCCCCCCCCCCCCCCCCCCCCCCCCCCCCCCCCCCCCCCCCCCCCCCCCCCCCCCCCCCCCCCCCCCCCCCCCCCCCCCCCCCCCCCCCCCCCCCCCCCCCCCCCCCCCCCCCCCCCCCCCCCCCCCCCCCCCCCCCCCCCCCCCCCCCCCCCCCCCCCCCCCCCCCCCCCCCCCCCCCCCCCCCCCCCCCCCCCCCCCCCCCCCCCCCCCCCCCCCCCCCCCCCCCCCCCCCCCCCCCCCCCCCCCCCCCCCCCCCCCCCCCCCCCCCCCCCCCCCCCCCCCCCCCCCCCCCCCCCCCCCCCCCCCCCCCCCCCCCCCCCCCCCCCCCCCCCCCCCCCCCCCCCCCCCCCCCCCCCCCCCCCCCCCCCCCCCCCCCCCCCCCCCCCCCCCCCCCCCCCCCCCCCCCCCCCCCCCCCCCCCCCCCCCCCCCCCCCCCCCCCCCCCCCCCCCCCCCCCCCCCCCCCCCCCCCCCCCCCCCCCCCCCCCCCCCCCCCCCCCCCCCCCCCCCCCCCCCCCCCCCCCCCCCCCCCCCCCCCCCCCCCCCCCCCCCCCCCCCCCCCCCCCCCCCCCCCCCCCCCCCCCCCCCCCCCCCCCCCCCCCCCCCCCCCCCCCCCCCCCCCCCCCCCCCCCCCCCCCCCCCCCAAATTGATGAAGGTAAAGAGTCAGGTATCAAGCTTAAGTTTGATTGTGTTAAATCTTTTATGAATATCGATGCTTTTCAGAAATTTAGCACTAAATATGGACTTGACTCTGAGATAGTAGCCTCTTTCTGTGAATCATTTGCTACTCATGTTGATCTCCCTAAGGAGAAGTGGTTCAAATATCACCCACCTATTAAAGAAGAAATTAAAGAACCGGTCATAGCTAAAGATGAAACTATTGTTTACAATGTTGATCCAGTTGTTCCTACTGCTTGTATTGAAAAACCACATTTCCCTGTTAGGATAAAGGAACATGCTAAGATTTCAACTGTGGTTCACAAAAGTAATATTAGAGCACCTAAACCTACTGAACAAATTAAAGTAGAACCTAGTCTTGCTATGGTTAAAGATCTCCTGGTAGAAAATATTGATGGGCGTGTTATTTACTTCTGTGATGAAGCTGCTAGAATTGCCAAACCCGATGAAAAAGATAAACTTAGACCTGTTGTTGGCATGCCCGTTGTCTTAGTTAAAATAGGAGATCATTGTTATCATGGTTTATGTTTTAGGTGCTAGCGTGAGTGCTATTCCTTTTACCTTATACCAAGAAATTATGACCCCCCCCCCCCCCCCCCCCCCCCCCCCCCCCCCCCCCCCCCCCCCCCCCCCCCCCCCCCCCCCCCCCCCCCCCCCCCCCCCCCCCCCCCCCCCCCCCCCCCCCCCCCCCCCCCCCCCCCCCCCCCCCCCCCCCCCCCCCCCCCCCCCCCCCCCCCCCCCCCCCCCCCCCCCCCCCCCCCCCCCCCCCCCCCCCCCCCCCCCCCCCCCCCCCCCCCCCCCCCCCCCCCCCCCCCCCCCCCCCCCCCCCCCCCCCCCCCCCCCCCCCCCCCCCCCCCCCCCCCCCCCCCCCCCCCCCCCCCCCCCCCCCCCCCCCCCCCCCCCCCCCCCCCCCCCCCCCCCCCCCCCCCCCCCCCCCCCCCCCCCCCCCCCCCCCCCCCCCCCCCCCCCCCCCCCCCCCCCCCCCCCCCCCCCCCCCCCCCCCCCCCCCCCCCCCCCCCCCCCCCCCCCCCCCCCCCCCCCCCCCCCCCCCCCCCCCCCCCCCCCCCCCCCCCCCCCCCCCCCCCCCCCCCCCCCCCCCCCCCCCCCCCCCCCCCCCCCCCCCCCCCCCCCCCCCCCCCCCCCCCCCCCCCCCCCCCCCCCCCCCCCCCCCCCCCCCCCCCCCCCCCCCCCCCCCCCCCCCCCCCCCCCCCCCCCCCCCCCCCCCCCCCCCCCCCCCCCCCCCCCCCCCCCCCCCCCCCCCCCCCCCCCCCCCCCCCCCCCCCCCCCCCCCCCCCCCCCCCCCCCCCCCCCCCCCCCCCCCCCCCCCCCCCCCCCCCCCCCCCCCCCCCCCCCCCCCCCCCCCCCCCCCCCCCCCCCCCCCCCCCCCCCCCCCCCCCCCCCCCCCCCCCCCCCCCCCCCCCCCCCCCCCCCCCCCCCCCCCCCCCCCCCCCCCCCCCCCCCCCCCCCCCCCCCCCCCCCCCCCCCCCCCCCCCCCCCCCCCCCCCCCCCCCCCCCCCCCCCCCCCCCCCCCCCCCCCCCCCCCCCCCCCCCCCCCCCCCCCCCCCCCCCCCCCCCCCCCCCCCCCCCCCCCCCCCCCCCCCCCCCCCCCCCCCCCCCCCCCCCCCCCCCCCCCCCCCCCCCCCCCCCCCCCCCCCCCCCCCCCCCCCCCCCCCCCCCCCCCCCCCCCCCCCCCCCCCCCCCCCCCCCCCCCCCCCCCCCCCCCCCCCCCCCCCCCCCCCCCCCCCCCCCCCCCCCCCCCCCCCCCCCCCCCCCCCCCCCCCCCCCCCCCCCCCCCCCCCCCCCCCCCCCCCCCCCCCCCCCCCCCCCCCCCCCCCCCCCCCCCCCCCCCCCCCCCCCCCCCCCCCCCCCCCCCCCCCCCCCCCCCCCCCCCCCCCCCCCCCCCCCCCCCCCCCCCCCCCCCCCCCCCCCCCCCCCCCCCCCCCCCCCCCCCCCCCCCCCCCCCCCCCCCCCCCCCCCCCCCCCCCCCCCCCCCCCCCCCCCCCCCCCCCCCCCCCCCCCCCCCCCCCCCCCCCCCCCCCCCCCCCCCCCCCCCCCCCCCCCCCCCCCCCCCCCCCCCCCCCCCCCCCCCCCCCCCCCCCCCCCCCCCCCCCCCCCCCCCCCCCCCCCCCCCCCCCCCCCCCCCCCCCCCCCCCCCCCCCCCCCCCCCCCCCCCCCCCCCCCCCCCCCCCCCCCCCCCCCCCCCCCCCCCCCCCCCCCCCCCCCCCCCCCCCCCCCCCCCCCCCCCCCCCCCCCCCCCCCCCCCCCCCCCCCCCCCCCCCCCCCCCCCCCCCCCCCCCCCCCCCCCCCCCCCCCCCCCCCCCCCCCCCCCCCCCCCCCCCCCCCCCCCCCCCCCCCCCCCCCCCCCCCCCCCCCCCCCCCCCCCCCCCCCCCCCCCCCCCCCCCCCCCCCCCCCCCCCCCCCCCCCCCCCCCCCCCCCCCCCCCCCCCCCCCCCCCCCCCCCCCCCCCCCCCCCCCCCCCCCCCCCCCCCCCCCCCCCCCCCCCCCCCCCCCCCCCCCCCCCCCCCCCCCCCCCCCCCCCCCCCCCCCCCCCCCCCCCCCCCCCCCCCCCCCCCCCCCCCCCCCCCCCCCCCCCCCCCCCCCCCCCCCCCCCCCCCCCCCCCCCCCCCCCCCCCCCCCCCCCCCCCCCCCCCCCCCCCCCCCCCCCCCCCCCCCCCCCCCCCCCCCCCCCCCCCCCCCCCCCCCCCCCCCCCCCCCCCCCCCCCCCCCCCCCCCCCCCCCCCCCCCCCCCCCCCCCCCCCCCCCCCCCCCCCCCCCCCCCCCCCCCCCCCCCCCCCCCCCCCCCCCCCCCCCCCCCCCCCCCCCCCCCCCCCCCCCCCCCCCCCCCCCCCCCCCCCCCCCCCCCCCCCCCCCCCCCCCCCCCCCCCCCCCCCCCCCCCCCCCCCCCCCCCCCCCCCCCCCCCCCCCCCCCCCCCCCCCCCCCCCCCCCCCCCCCCCCCCCCCCCCCCCCCCCCCCCCCCCCCCCCCCCCCCCCCCCCCCCCCCCCCCCCCCCCCCCCCCCCCCCCCCCCCCCCCCCCCCCCCCCCCCCCCCCCCCCCCCCCCCCCCCCCCCCCCCCCCCCCCCCCCCCCCCCCCCCCCCCCCCCCCCCCCCCCCCCCCCCCCCCCCCCCCCCCCCCCCCCCCCCCCCCCCCCCCCCCCCCCCCCCCCCCCCCCCCCCCCCCCCCCCCCCCCCCCCCCCCCCCCCCCCCCCCCCCCCCCCCCCCCCCCCCCCCCCCCCCCCCCCCCCCCCCCCCCCCCCCCCCCCCCCCCCCCCCCCCCCCCCCCCCCCCCCCCCCCCCCCCCCCCCCCCCCCCCCCCCCCCCCCCCCCCCCCCCCCCCCCCCCCCCCCCCCCCCCCCCCCCCCCCCCCCCCCCCCCCCCCCCCCCCCCCCCCCCCCCCCCCCCCCCCCCCCCCCCCCCCCCCCCCCCCCCCCCCCCCCCCCCCCCCCCCCCCCCCCCCCCCCCCCCCCCCCCCCCCCCCCCCCCCCCCCCCCCCCCCCCCCCCCCCCCCCCCCCCCCCCCCCCCCCCCCCCCCCCCCCCCCCCCCCCCCCCCCCCCCCCCCCCCCCCCCCCCCCCCCCCCCCCCCCCCCCCCCCCCCCCCCCCCCCCCCCCCCCCCCCCCCCCCCCCCCCCCCCCCCCCCCCCCCCCCCCCCCCCCCCCCCCCCCCCCCCCCCCCCCCCCCCCCCCCCCCCCCCCCCCCCCCCCCCCCCCCCCCCCCCCCCCCCCCCCCCCCCCCCCCCCCCCCCCCCCCCCCCCCCCCCCCCCCCCCCCCCCCCCCCCCCCCCCCCCCCCCCCCCCCCCCCCCCCCCCCCCCCCCCCCCCCCCCCCCCCCCCCCCCCCCCCCCCCCCCCCCCCCCCCCCCCCCCCCCCCCCCCCCCCCCCCCCCCCCCCCCCCCCCCCCCCCCCCCCCAAGGGGAGAGGCCGCGCTCGGCGAGGGAGAGGACGAGGCGGACGACGGCGACGGGGACGAGGCAGTCCGGCGACGGCGCGGTCGCGGACGAGGCGGCGTCAGCGCGGTCGGTGACGGGGGCGAGGTGAGGCAGCGACGACGAGATCCGGCGACGGCGACGAGGTGGCGGGGCGAACCGGAGCGACGCGCGACGGGGACGTGCGCCCTGGGCGCGGGCGGCGTCCAGATCGAGCGGGGCAGGGGGTCATGCGAGAGAGAGAGGGGATCGTGGGGGAGGGGGGAAGTGGGGGTTCGTGGCTAGGGTTCGCTCGGGGTGAGGGGATAAGGGAGGGAAGGTGGGCCGGCCGGGGTGGGCTGGCCGGCCGAGGCCCAGGTGGGTAGGGGGGTGTGGCCCCTTTCTCTTTTTCTTCTTTTCTTTTTTTTCTGATTTGCAAATAGTTAGGCATCTAAACGAGTTTTGTAAAATAAGAGAGCTGGCCCACAAATCACAGCACATTAAACCCTACCACCAAAAACTATATTGGGCAAAACATAATTTCATATTTGGTTTAGAATAATTAAAAGGTTATTAAATGTTACTTCCGACCGCTATTTGTGGATGTTCGAGCCACTTACCCAATTCCAGTAATGTTGGTTTCAATTTTAGAAGTGTCTCTGGAATATTTATTATTTATCTGACATTTTAGTTTATGTGTTCGAACAACTTTTATTTTCCACTTTCATTTAAAATTGAAATTGAGTCAGGAGCTGAATGCAATATGATGCAAATGATGATCAGACACTGCTGATCATGATGACATGGCATAATCAAAAGGGTGATTACTGTAGTTAACCACTGGGGGTGTTACAGGTTGTCAATCCCTTCATGGTCAACTGCAAAAGTGAGATCTGATAGAGATAGATAAACAAAAGATAAAATATTTTTGGGTTTTTTGGTATATAGATCTGAAAATAAAAGATTGCAAAATAGTAGATCGGAAAGTAACATGATGGAAAATAGACCCGGGGGCCATAGGTTTCACTAAAGACTTCTCTCATGAAGGCAAATAATACGGTGGGTGAACAAATTACTGTTGAGCAATTGATAGAAAAGTGCAAAGTTATGACGATATCCAAGGCAATGATTATGCATATAGGCATCACGTCCGTGTCAAGTAGACCGACTCCTGCCTGCATCTACTACTATTACTCCACACATTGACCGCTATCCAGCATGCATCTAGATTATTAAGTTCATAAAGAACGGAGTAACGCCTTAAGTAAGATGACATGATGTAGAGGAATTAACTCAAGCAATATGATGAAACCCCCATATTTTTATCCTCGATGGCAACAATGCAATACGTGTCTCGCTACCCCTACTTTGTCACTGGGTGAAATCACGCAAGATTGAACCCAAAGCTAAGCACCTCTCCCATTGCAAGAAAAACCAATCTAGTTGGCCAAACCAAACTGATAACTCAAAGAGAAATACAAAGATATTAAATCATGCATAAAAGAATTCACAGAAGATTCAAATAATATTCATAGATAAGCTGATCATAAATCCACAATTCATCAGATCTCGACAAACACACCGCAAAAGAAGATTACATCGGATAGATCTCCAAGAACATCGAGGAGAATGTTGTATTGAGAATCAAAGAGAGAGAAGAAGCCATCTAGCTACTAGCTATGGACCCATAGGTCTGAGGTAAACTACTCATGCATCATCGGAAGGGCAATGGAGTTGATGTAGAAGCCCTCCGTGATCGATTCCCCCTCCGGCGGGATGCCGAAAAAGGCCCCAAGATGGGATCTCACGGGAACAGAAGGTTGCGGCGGTGGAAAAGTGTTTTTCTGGATTGCTCTGGTGGTTCTGGAATATATGTGAATATATAGGAGGAAGGGCTAGGTCAGAGGAGTCCCGAGGGGCCCACAAGGCAGGGGGCGCCCCCCCTAGGGCGCGCCCTCCACCCTTGTCGCCGCCTCAAGGCTCTTCTGACTTGGACTCCAAGTCCCCTGGGTGTCTTCTGGTCCAAGAAAAATCATCGTGAAGTTTTATTCCATTTGGACTCCATTTGGTATTCCTTTTCTGCGAGGCTCAAAAACAAGGAAAAAAAACAGAAACTAGCACTGGGCTCTAGGTTAATAGGTTAGTCCCAAAAAGAATATAAAATAGCATATTAATGCATATAAAACATCCAAAACAGATAATATAATAGGATGGAACAATAAAAAATTATAGATACGTTGGAGACGTATCACGCGGGGCAGCGCGGCAGAGATCACACGGACAGTTTTACCCAGGTTCGGGCCACCGCGAGGCGTAAAACCCTACTCCTGCTTTGGTGGATTGATGGTGGATGGTGGTGGAAACGCAGCGCTCTTGCTCGGCAGGGTTGCCTCGGGGCGAGAGCAATTACGCGCGTATGAGTGTACAAGGGTTTGAATCCTTTCTATGGTTGCCATGGGCCTCCTTTTATAGATCAAGGGGTCACCACAGTGGCAAATCAGTCATTATGTACTGATTAGATAGCAAACAGTAAATAGTGCTATCATATCTACTCTGCAGGCAGAGCAGAACACATTAAATGCCCCGCTTAGTGTCACATCATGGCCTGCCTGGCATGCCTTGCCAGGCTGTTTGGCCACCTTCTCTCCTGTCTGCAGGATACGTCGCTGGATGGGTGTCATTTGGAGGTGATACCTGTAGGAAATGGCTGCCATGTGGCAAAAGACAGCCACTTAGTCACCTTGGGGCTTGACACCACACCGATTGATGACTTGCATCGCTGCGAGGTGGGGCGGTGAAGCTTTGGCGGGGTGCTTTGCCTTCGTAGGACCCGACAGGCTTGCTAGGGTGATCTTGAGGCTTGCTTCCGGGGCAACCTTGACTTCGCCAGGCTCTCCTGCCCGGCAAGGGAGGTTTTAACTTAGCGGTGTCTTGCTCCTTGGCTTGACTTGGTCTTCTCAACCTGCCCTTTGATTCCGCAAAGAGCCTATCTCTTCATCTTGGCCTTGTCTTGGATGTGGCAATTTTGCCGGGTTCGTGGCTCACTGTCCGTTCACAAGTCAGGGGAAAACATACACCCCTGTTTGTGTACCCCGATAAACCAGTAACAATCCTTTGCAGAATAAGTTCATTTTTATCATTAGGAACAACAGTAATACCTCCCTTCTTTGGGACACAATGAACAGGACTTACCCATCTACTATCAGCTATGGGATAGATTATACATGCTTCCAGAAGCTTTAATATTTCAGTTCTTACCACTTCTTTCATCTTAGGATTCAGACGTCGTTGATGATCAACAATGGGTTTAGCATCAGGTTCCATATTAATTTTGTGCTGACAGAGAGTGGGACTAATGCCCTTAAGATCATCATGAGTATATCCAATAGCAGCTCGGTGCTTCTTCAGAATTTTCAATAATCTTTCTTCTTCATGTTCTGAAAGGTTGGCACTAATAATAACAGGATATATCTTTTTCTCATCAAGATAAGCATATTTCAAAGTATCTGGCAATTGTTTTAATTCAAACACAGGATCACCTTTAGGTGGAGGAGGACCTACAAGAGTTTCAATAGGCAAATTGTGTTTAAGCAGAGGTCGTTGTTCGAAGAAAATTTTGTCTATTTCATTTCTTTCATGCATATGCATATCATTTTCATGGTCTAGCAAATATTGTTCTAGTGGATCAGTAGGAGGCACGGCAATAGAAGCAAGACCAATTATTTTGTCCTTACTAGGCAATTCTTTCTTATGCGGTTGTCTATTAAACTTGGAGAAATTAAATTCATGAGACTCATCACCAAAGCGAACACTAACAGTTTGTTTATGACAATCTATAGTAGCATTGACGGTGTTCAAGAAAGGTCTACCAAAGATAATGGGACAAAAGTCATCTTATGGGGAACCAAGGACTATAAAATTAGTAGGGTATTTTATTTTCCCGCACAAGACTTCAACATCTCTAACAATCCCAAGTGGTGTGATGGTGTCTCTATTAGCAAGTTTAATAGTGACATCTATGTCTTCTATTTCAGCGGGTGCTATATCATTCATAATTTCTTGGTATAAGGTAAAAGGAATTTCACTCACGCTAGCACCCAAGTCATATAAACCATGATAACAATGATCTCCTATTTTAACAGAGACAACAGGCATGCCAACAACAGGTCTATGTTTATCTTTTTCATCGGGTTTGGCAATTCTAGCAGCTTCATCACAGAAGTAAATAACATGCCCATCAATATTTTCTACCAAGAGATCTTTAATCATAGCAACACTAGGCTCTACTTTAATTTGTTCAGTAGGTTTAGGTGCTCTAATATTACTTTTGTGAACCACAGTTGAAACCTTAGCATGTTCCTTTATCCTAACAGGAAAAGGTGGTTTTTCAATATAAGTAGTAGGCACAACTGGATCAACATTGTAAATTATAGTTTCATCTTTAGCTATGACCGGTTCTTTAATTTCTTCTTTAATAGGGGGATGATATTTGAACCACTTCTCCTTAGGGAGATCAACATGAGTAGCAAATGATTCACAGAAAGAGGCTACTATCTCAGAGTCAAGTCCATATTTAGTGCTAAACTTTTGAAAAGCATCGGTGTTCATAAAAGATTTAACACAATCAAACTCAAGCTTAATACCTGACTATTTACCTTCGTCGAGTTCCCAATCTTCAGAGTTGCGTTTAATTCTTTCTAAAAGATCCCACCTGAATTCAATAGTCTTCTTCATAAAAGAACCAGTACAAGAAGTATCGAGCATGAATTGATCATCACGAGAAAGCCAAGCATAAAAATTCTGAATAATGATTTCTCTTGAGAGCTCATGATTGGGGCATGAATATAACATTGACTTAAGCCTCCCCCAAGCTAGAGCGATACCTTCTCCTTCACGAGGCCAAAAATTATATATATATATATAATTCCGATCACGATGAACGAGATGCATAGGATAAATTTTTTGGTGAAATTCCAGTTTCAATCGATTCCGGTTCCAAGATCTAATATCATGGCATAGCCTATGCTATGTCAATGCCTTTCCCTTAAAAGATAAAGGGAAAACATTCTTCTTAGCTTCATCTCCGGATAAACCTGCAAGCTTAAATAATCCACAAATTTCATCCACATATATCAAATGCATATCAGGATGTTCAGTTCCATCTCCTGCATAAGGATTAGCTAGCAGTTGTTCTATCATACCCGAAGGAATTTCATAGCCAATATTTTCAGTAGGTGCAGTAGCTTGAGGAGTAACTAATTGTGGTTCCGGTCGAGGTGAAGATACCCCGAACAAACCCTTCAAAGGATGATTCTCCATAGTAACAAGTGACAATAAATTTCAGCACATAGTAATAATTTTTCCTTACCAATTTCCACTTACCAAGAGCGCTTCACTCCCCGACAACGGTGCCAGAAAAGAGCCTTGATGACCCACAAGTATAAGGGATCAATCATAGTCCTTTCGATAAGTAAGAGTGTCGAACCCAACGAGGAGCAGAAGGAAATGACAAGTGGTTTTCAGCAAGGAATTAACTGCAAGCACTGAAATAGTCGGTAACAGGTAGTTTGATAGCCAGATAATTTATAATGAGCAAGTAATGGTAACGGTAAATAAAGTGCAGCAAGGTAGCCCAATCTTTTTGTGGAAAAGGACAGGCCAAAATGGTCTCTTATAATAGGCAAAGCGTTCTTGAGGGTACACAGGAATTTCACCATATCACTTTCATCATGTTGGCTTGATTCGCGTTTGCTACTTTGATAATTTGATATTTGGGTGGATCGGTGCTTAGGTGCCATTCTTACTTGAACAAACCTCCTACTTATGATTAACCCCCTCGCAAGCATCCGCAACTATGAGAAAAGTATTAAGATAAAATCTAACCATAGCATTAAACTTTTGGATCCAAATCGGTCCCTTACGAAGTAGCGCATAAACTAGGGTTTAAGCTTCTGTCACTCTAGCAACCCATCATCTAATAACTACTCCACAATGCATTCCCTTAGGCCCAAGTATCGTGAAGTGCCATGTAGTCGATGTTCACATGACACCACTAAGGGAATCACGACATACATATCATCAAAATATCAAACAAATGTCAAGTTCACATGATTACTTGCAACATGACTTCTCCCGTGACCTCAAGAACAAAAGTAACAACTCACAAATGATAATCATGCTCAAGATCAGAGGGATATTAAATAGCATAATGGATCTGAACATATAATCTTCCACCAAACAAACCATATAGTAATCAACTACAAGATGTAATCAACACTACTAGTCACCCACAAGTACCAATCTAAGGTTCTGATACAAAGATTGAACACAAGAGATGAACTAGGGTTTGAGAGGAGATGGTGCTGTTGAAGATGTTGATGGAGATTGCCCTCCCAAAGATGGGAGAGTTGTTGGTGATGATGATGACGATGATTTCCCCCTCCGGGAGGGAAGTTCCCCCAGCGGAATTGCTCCGCCGGAGGGCAAAAGTGCTCCTGCCCAAGTTCTGCCTCGAGACAGTGGAGCTTCATCCCGAAAGTCCTCTCCTCATTTTTTTCTAGGTCAAAATGACCTATATACCAGAATATGGGCACCGGAGGTGGGCCGAGGAGGGCACAACCCACCAGGGCGTGCCTGGGGGCCCTGGCACGCCTAGGTGGGTTGTGCCCACCTGGTGGGCCACCTCTGGTAGTTATTTGCTCTAATAATTAGTAAATAATCCATAAAAAATCTCCATGAAGTTTCAGCATATTTGGAGATGTGCAGAATAGGTAACTCTGACGTAGCTTTTTCAGGTCCAGAATTCTAGTTGCCGGCATTCTCCCTCTTTGTGTAAACCTTGCATATTATGAGAGAAAAGGTACTAGAATTACTACATAAAGCATTATTATGCATAAAAACATTATAAATAACAGTAGGAAAACATGATGCAAAATGGACGTATCAGGAAGGCCTTATTTGCAAATGTGGAGAGGGGTGTGGGTATCTTTTTGCAAAATTGCCATAGTTTCCTTTCTATCCATCAGATATAAATCGGACGGCCTATATTGCAGGATGGCAGGCACACCATCATCACCAACTCAGCTTTTTATAAGAGTAGTACTAGCAAGATGCACGTGCATTGCACAGAACATCAATATGCATTTTTTTACAAAACACCTGTTGTGATTGACCCATGCAGGAGTAATCCCATGTGTAAAAATTAATGATATCTCAAGAATTTCATCAAAAAAATGATATCTCGAGAAAGATGAGAGATAAGGTGAGGAGGAGTGGGGCGCAGTGGTGATTGGTGGTCGGACTTAGCGGAGGCATGGGGATGGACGGCGCCGGCAGCGGCCACCATGCCAGATTGTTCCAGAGGCTTCCTTTTTTAATTACTCAACAATGAAGTTGTGGGAGATAAGGATGAACGAGAGAGGTGTGGGTATCCTTTTGCAAAATTGCCATAGTTTGCTTTCTATCCGTCAGATATAGATCGGACAGTCTATATTGCAAGATGGCAGGCATACCATCATCACCAACTTGGTTTTTTATAAGAGTAGATAAGTAGATAAGTAGAGATAGAGATATCCAGCAGCCCGTCACTTCTCGCTCCTCGTCCTTATAGCCCGTGCGGCACCTAGTTATAGTATAACTGAAAGAGTACTTGCTCTTTGAGCAAAGGGCCTCCCTAAGCACGCATTAATTTCCTGGGCATGCTTCTTTCTACTCAGTGTTGCGTGCACTTTGAGCATGTTGGCAACTCCACTGCTAGCTTGGTTGCTCATCTTGCAATTAACGCTGACACATTGCAGCACTCCTACAAGGCCCAGAGGTTAATTTGAGAACAAGTACCTCAAGGTTAATTTCACAGACATGACAAAAATTATTAAAAAGTAACGCGATAGACCTTCGATTAAGATGTGTTCAAAAAACAAAAAATGTTGAAAATTTCAAAACAAAGACCTCGAGGTTCAACTAATTTGATGGGTCACTGTAAAGGTTTAAATGAAACCTTTACAACGATCCATCAAATTAGTTAATATCGAGTCCACTTCCCATCCGGTCACCCATCTCATGACTATATGATTTTGTAGGGATAACTTTATTTTAGCCATGATATTTTGAGAAGACATGATTGCTTTATTAGTAGGCTTGAAGTATTATTGTCCTTATGTCAAATTATAGACTATTAATTTGAATTACTCGTGTCTTAATATTCATGCCATGATTAGATTATATGATCAAGATTATGCTAGCTAGCATTCCACATAAAAAATTATCTTTTTTATCATTTACCTACTCGAGGACGAGCAGGAATTAAGCTTGGGGATGCTCATATGTCTCCGTCGTATCTATAATTTTTTATTGTTTCATGCCAATATTCTACAACTTTCATATACTTTTGGCAACTTTTTATATTATTTTTGGGACTAACATATTGATCCAGTGCCCAGTGCCAGTTCCTGTTTGTTGCATGTTTTTTGTTTCGCAGAATATCCATATCAAACAGATTCCAAACATGATAAAAACTTATGGAGATTTTTTATGGAATATACGTGATTTTTGGGAAAAAGAATCAACGCGAGACGATGCCCGAGGGGCCCACAAGCCCTAGGGGCGCGCCCCCTACCCTGGGCGCGCCTGGGAGGCTTGTGGCCACCCCGTAAGGCGGTTGGTTCCCTTATTTCACCACAAGAAAGCTAATATCCAGATAAAAATCGTGTTAAAATTTTAGGCCAATTGTAGTTACGGATCTCCGGAAATTTAAGAAACGGTGAAAGGCCAGAATCTGGGAACACAGAAACAGAAGGAAACAGAGAGAGAGAGAGAGAGAGAGAGAGAGAGAGAGAGAGATATCCAATCTCAGAGGGGCTCCCACCCCTCCGCTGCCATGGAAGCCAAGGACAAGAGGGGAAACCCTCCTCCCATCTAGGGGGGAGGCCAAGGAAGAAGAAGAAGGAGGGGGGCTCTCTCCCCCTCTCTCCCGGTGGCGCCGGAACGCCACCGGGGCCATCATCGTGACGACGATCTACACCAACAATTTTGCCGCCATCATCACCAACTCTCTCCCCCTCTATGCAGCGGTGTAACACCTCTTCTCCCCGCTGTAATCTCTACTTAAACATGGTGCTCAACGCTATATATTATTTCCCAATGATGTATGGCTGTCCTATGATGTTTGAGTACATCCGTTTTGTCCTATGGGTTGATTGATGATCATGAATGGTTTGAGTTGTATGTTTTATTATTGGTGCTATCGTATGGTTCTCTCCATGTCACGCAAGCATGAGGGATCCCCGCTGTAGGGTGTTGCAATACGTTCATGATTTGCTTATGGTGGGTTGCTAGAGTGACAGAAGCTTAAACCCGAGTAAGGGGGTTGTTGCGTATGGGAGTAAAGAGGACTTGATACCTCATAATGCTATGGTCGGGTTTTACCTTAATGATCATTAGTAGTTGCGGATGCTTGCTAGAGTTCCAATCATAAGTGCATATGATCCAAGTAGAGAATGTATGTTAGCTTATGCCTCTCCCTCATATAAAATTGCAATAATGATTACCGATCTAGTTATTGATTGCCTAGGGACAAATAACTTTCTTGTGTTACAAAAAGCTCTCTACTAAAACTAACATAATTGTTCCTTTATCTAAACAGCCCCTAGATTTTATTTACGTGTTCTTTATTATCTTGCAAACCTATCCCTTCACACCTACAAAGTACTTCTAGTTTCATACTTGTTCTAGGTAAAGCAAACATAAAGTGTGCGTAGAGTTGTATCGGTGGTCGACAGAACTTGAGGGAATATTTGTTCTACCTTTAGCTCCTCGTTGGGTTCAACACTCTTACTTAGCAAGAAAGGCTACAATTGATCCCCTATACTTGTGGGTTATCAAGACCTTTTTCTAGCACCGTTGCCGGGGAGCAATAGCGTGGGGTGAATATTCTCGTGTGTGCTTGTTTGCTTTATCATTAAGTAGATTTTATTTTCTGTTCTAAGTTGTTCTTTATCTTTAGTTATGGATATGGAACACGAAATACCAAAAAAATTAGGTGTACTTGCTACTCATGGAGATGGGGAACCTCCTAAAACTCTCGATGCTTGCTATGTGGAAAATATTAAACACTTCTTTGATAATCCTGAGAAAACCCCGTTCAACTTGATAATGGGAGACACGTTGGATCAACATGAATACTTTAGGGATTATCGCTTGACTCTAAAAGGGAAATTATTATGGGATCAAATTCATATGTTGCATTGGTATGCTCGGAATTTATGCTTGAGATATGATTATACTTGTTGCTCTAGGATGAAGACTCCACACCTTCCCTTTTCATGTAAATTTAGTGATAATGAAACCTTGGCTTCTTATGCTAATGGTATATATGATTACCATGATGTCGAACAAATAGAAGAATCCGTTGCTTTTAAGGGTGCTTATGAATTGAATCTTTGTTTGAAAAGTGTGAAAATTATGATGATGATGTTTACAGACCTAATTTTTTTGCTATACTTAAATATTGCTATGAGAATAATGAATATAATGCCGATATTAATGAGTTTATTGAGAAAGTCTTCGCTGTCCAAGAAGAGACTAATATTTTGCAGGAATCTATGGAAGAAGAAATTGGTGACACTGTGTGCTCATTAGATGAAAAAGATGAGGAGGAGAGCGAAGAACAAAAGGAGAAAGAGCGGATTGATCACTAGTGCCCACCTTCTAACACTAGTAGAAAAATGACTTTACGTGAGCCCCATTAGTCCCGGTTTGTAAACAGACCGGTACTAATGTGACCACTAGTCCCGGTTCCAATGGCTAGGGGGGCGGGCATCATTAGTCCCGGTTCATGTTGAACCTCTAGTACCGGTTCGTGACACGAACCGGGACTAAAGGGGTGGTGGCAGGCTGGTGTCAGGCTGGGGCCCCACGAGCCCCTTTAGTCCTGGTTCGTGTCACGAACCGGGACTAGAGGTGCACCTTTAGTCCCGGTTTGTATAACCAACCTGGACTAAAGATGCTCCTATATAAACCCTTCGTCCAGCCTGAGCTCTCTGTTCTTCCCCTTTCCTCTCCTCTCTGTTCTTCCCCTCTTGCTCGAGCTCATCCTCCATTTTTGCAAAAATTTGTCAAGATTTGAAGGCACCCCATCCATCCAAGTGTTCACAAAGGTTAGCAACTTTGGCCTTTCATCTCTCATTGCTAGATTAGCTCTTGCAATGCTCTATAAGTATAGTGATTTGTGGGTTTTAGTTTGGGAGTATTTATATATGTGGTAGTTTATTTGATTAATATGCAATTTGAGCTCAAATTAACTTCTTAGTTTGCATGTGTAGGTGTGGTTTACTTAGTGCCTTCCCGTCCCCATCCTAACCACCATCGATCGCCCGCACCGTCCCGTCGCCGGCACCACCTTGGTGAGCCTCTTGTTCTTATCCTTTTTATAAAAAGAAAATCATGTTTGTGTGATTTAGATAGTTACTTGTATAATTTTCTTACCCGTATGTTGTTTGTTATACATAGTGGCATGGTTTTGATATCCGTCCCCGTCGGCCCTCGTCCGGTTTATGATTCGGATGTGATATATTCTCTTCTATAACTATTTGTTGCATTTCGTGTTTATGGCAATTATGCCCATCAAGTTGACATAGATTTTTTTATCTAGGAGGTATGTGAACCGGAAATTCCAACCGACCCTCTTGTCAAGAAGTTAAATTTAGTTGAAAAAGAAAATGAGTATTTGAAAGAAAAATTGAAAAGAATTGAAGAAGAGAAGATGAAACTGGAGTTGTATGTTGCCGATGTCGTCGATGCCCCCCCCCCCCCCCCCCCCCCCCCCCCCCCCCCCCCCCCCCCCCCCCCCCCCCCCCCCCCCCCCCCCCCCCCCCCCCCCCCCCCCCCCCCCCCCCCCCCCCCCCCCCCCCCCCCCCCCCCCCCCCCCCCCCCCCCCCCCCCCCCCCCCCCCCCCCCCCCCCCCCCCCCCCCCCCCCCCCCCCCCCCCCCCCCCCCCCCCCCCCCCCCCCCCCCCCCCCCCCCCCCCCCCCCCCCCCCCCCCCCCCCCCCCCCCCCCCCCCCCCCCCCCCCCCCCCCCCCCCCCCCCCCCCCCCCCCCCCCCCCCCCCCCCCCCCCCCCCCCCCCCCCCCCCCCCCCCCCCCCCCCCCCCCCCCCCCCCCCCCCCCCCCCCCCCCCCCCCCCCCCCCCCCCCCCCCCCCCCCCCCCCCCCCCCCCCCCCCCCCCCCCCCCCCCCCCCCCCCCCCCCCCCCCCCCCCCCCCCCCCCCCCCCCCCCCCCCCCCCCCCCCCCCCCCCCCCCCCCCCCCCCCCCCCCCCCCCCCCCCCCCCCCCCCCCCCCCCCCCCCCCCCCCCCCCCCCCCCCCCCCCCCCCCCCCCCCCCCCCCCCCCCCCCCCCCCCCCCCCCCCCCCCCCCCCCCCCCCCCCCCCCCCCCCCCCCCCCCCCCCCCCCCCCCCCCCCCCCCCCCCCCCCCCCCCCCCCCCCCCCCCCCCCCCCCCCCCCCCCCCCCCCCCCCCCCCCCCCCATTTCACCCACATAGCATGTGCTAAAAAGTTGAGAGGGTTACGGCAAAAACTGGATGCACTTCATGTACAAAATGGACAATCTCTTTCGAAGTATCAGGGTTTCAGACGAAAACTCATCTGTTACAAAGGTATTTCATTTTTTTAAAATAACCTAAGAATTACCAAATTGAATATAATGATAAAACACACTAATATTAAACAGCAAAAAAAAGAATCACTGAAAAATCTATTTTTAAAGTAAAGTTATTCACAAACTAGTGATTCACACAAATTTCAAATAATTCAAATTTAAACTATCCAAATTTGAAAACTACTGACACTAACAGAAAGTTTATAATTTTTGTGACCTAAAGCAAAAAGATTCACAAAGAAACTCTAAATAAAGCAAAAAACAACTCAGAAACAAAAGAAAATAAATAAAGCAGAAAACAAAAAATAAATAAATTAAAAAAAGCCCGCCTACTGGGCCGCCACAGCCTGCATACAACTAGAAACCCAACCTCTAGTTGGGCCAGGATGCAGGCCCGTACGACCCAGTAGGCCTCACAGGGCAGCACAGGTTCAATAGGCCCACAAAGGCCTGCTTAGAGAGGAGCTCGACACGGTAGCCGCGGCGGGGCTTATAAACCGGTGCGAGCTCCTCTCAACTAGCGAGGTGGGACTAAACATTCGACATAGGAAGCACAGGCCTTTAGTCGCGGTTGGTGGCTCCAACCGCGACTAAAGGCCCCCCTTTAGTCGTGGTGGGAGCCACCAACCGCGACTAAAGGCCTGCACTTCCCGCCGCTTCAGCTGGGTGAATTTCACCTTTAGTCGTGGTTGGTGGCTCCAACCGTGACTAAAGGGGGGTCTTTAGTTGCGGTTGGAGCCACCAACCGCGACTATAGGTGTTTGTATATAAGCGGCAGTTTGCAAAATTTCAGAACTCATCGCTTTTCCCTCCTCGACGACACCGAACACAGGACACCGCCAGGCTGCCGGATCATCACCCCACCGCCGTCGCCGTTGACTAGCCTCGTCGTCGCCATCGAATCGCCTCACCATCGCCGTCGCCGTCGCCATCGCCTCGCCCCCCTCGATCTCCTCCTCGACCTCGCGCGCCATCGCCGTCACCATCGCCGTCGACTCGCCTCGCCTCGCCGTCGCCCCGCTGTGAGCCCCTCCCCCCTCTCCTCTCCCTGCCGCGCCATGGCCGCCCCTCCTCGAGCCCACACACACACACATGATGCATGAACACACACACACACATATGTTAGATGTTTTAGATGATTATTTTTTCACTACATGTTTGTATGTTTTAGTTTTTTTCACTAGTTTTTTTATACAATGTATGTATATATATATATATATATATTGTAGATGAACGGTGGAATTTGCATAGATTTTCTGTTTTTTAGTTTTTTATACTTACAGAAAAAAGTTGCATAGGAAAAAGTTGCATAGAAAAAAATTGACCATGTATTAATAATATTTTAATGTTAATATATATCTTAATGTTGTATTTGCAAAAGTTTGTTATGTATTTGCAAAATCAAGTGAAAAAGAATTACAAAAATCACAATCAAGCATTTAAAAAATGTTAAATTTGCATAGAATTTGTTCTCGACGTCAACGATGCCCGGCCCGCATCCTCGTCGTCGACTCATTGGCGACGACGTCCTGCTTCAGAGGCGCCATGTCCGGGACTGGGCTCCGCCGGGCTGGCACTGGGAGGTGCTACCTTCAGGGGCGCGCATCTTGGTGAGGAACCCGCCTCCCGTCGTCGACCCGGAGCTTCTTTGGTGGCGGGCGCGTGGGCCACATTCGGTGCGGAGGCTGGCGTCCCCCACGGAGGTGGTACGTCACTGTGTCAAGGAGGAGGACGAGCACGTCCGTCGCTACATGGTTGCGTTGGACGTCAGGTTCTCCAATACCTGGCAGGTTCTTCAGGGATCTCACCCGAGCTATGATCCTGTGATCGTTCCTTCTCTTTGGGTGTCCACCGCGAGTGATGTTAGCTAGTGATGTTATATATATGATAATATTCGAGATGTATTAGTGATATTACTCGAGATGTATTCGAGATTATATTCAATAATATTCGAGACAATGTATTCGAGATTATATTATTTGATAATATTCGAGACGATGTATTCGAGATTATATTCGATGATGCATATTATCTGGATTATTCGAGATGTATATTATCTACTATGATTCAGTTTTTCCTTATTGATTGCATGCATTCTAATTTGAATACTAAATTGTTTTATCTTTCTTCTGGATTAGTTAAATAAAAGCTATGGACAATACCGGCAGAGAATGAGAATAGACTATGTTCGACATCATACGCTCCCCGAGCCCAGATGAGAATGAAGAAGATGACGGCTCGCAATATCTGAACAATAGCGGTGAGGGTATGATATTTGATGAAGACGAACGAATAGATGAAGTCCACAACAATGATGACGAAGGAAATGTTGTTCTTCAAATAACAAAGACCGGTGAGGTATATTTATATAAGGCATCTGGTGATCATCACATGTTTTAATTGATTTGTATATATATTAACGAATCGATCTTTCTTCTTTTAGCCCTCCGGATCGAGAAAATCTTCTACAAGCAGCAGGACAGTTCGAGGCCCGGCCAAAAAGTTGTAGGCTGGCGTAAAGTACAACATCGATGCCATCAAACTGAATGGCGAACCACTTGAACCTAAGAAGAATGCGAACAAGTTCATTCGTCAATGCGGAGTTATTGTCCCCCCCCCCCCCCCCCCCCCCCCCCCCCCCCCCCCCCCCCCCCCCCCCCCCCCCCCCCCCCCCCCCCCCCCCCCCCCCCCCCCCCCCCCCCCCCCCCCCCCCCCCCCCCCCCCCCCCCCCCCCCCCCCCCCCCCCCCCCCCCCCCCCCCCCCCCCCCCCCCCCCCCCCCCCCCCCCCCCCCCCCCCCCCCCCCCCCCCCCCCCCCCCCCCCCCCCCCCCCCCCCCCCCCCCCCCCCCCCCCCCCCCCCCCCCCCCCCCCCCCCCCCCCCCCCCCCCCCCCCCCCCCCCCCCCCCCCCCCCCCCCCCCCCCCCCCCCCCCCCCCCCCCCCCCCCCCCCCCCCCCCCCCCCCCCCCCCCCCCCCCCCCCCCCCCCCCCCCCCCCCCCCCCCCCCCCCCCCCCCCCCCCCCCCCCCCCCCCCCCCCCCCCCCCCCCCCCCCCCCCCCCCCCCCCCCCCCCCCCCCCCCCCCCCCCCCCCCCCCCCCCCCCCCCCCCCCCCCCCCCCCCCCCCCCCCCCCCCCCCCCCCCCCCCCCCCCCCCCCCCCCCCCCCCCCCCCCCCCCCCCCCCCCCCCCCCCCCCCCCCCCCCCCCCCCCCCCCCCCCCCCCCCCCCCCCCCCCCCCCCCCCCCCCCCCCCCCCCCCCCCCCCCCCCCCCCCCCCCCCCCCCCCCCCCCCCCCCCCCCCCCCCCCCCCCCCCCCCCCCCCCCCCCCCCCCCCCCCCCCCCCCCCCCCCCCCCCCCCCCCCCCCCCCCCCCCCCCCCCCCCCCCCCCCCCCCCCCCCCCCCCCCCCCCCCCCCCCCCCCCCCCCCCCCCCCCCCCCCCCCCCCCCCCCCCCCCCCCCCCCCCCCCCCCCCCCCCCCCCCCCCCCCCCCCCCCCCCCCCCCCCCCCCCCCCCCCCCCCCCCCCCCCCCCCCCCCCCCCCCCCCCCCCCCCCCCCCCCCCCCCCCCCCCCCCCCCCCCCCCCCCCCCCCCCCCCCCCCCCCCCCCCCCCCCCCCCCCCCCCCCCCCCCCCCCCCCCCCCCCCCCCCCCCCCCCCCCCCCCCCCCCCCCCCCCCCCCCCCCCCCCCCCCCCCCCCCCCCCCCCCCCCCCCCCCCCCCCCCCCCCCCCCCCCCCCCCCCCCCCCCCCCCCCCCCCCCCCCCCCCCCCCCCCCCCCCCCCCCCCCCCCCCCCCCCCCCCCCCCCCCCCCCCCCCCCCCCCCCCCCCCCCCCCCCCCCCCCCCCCCCCCCCCCCCCCCCCCCCCCCCCCCCCCCCCCCCCCCCCCCCCCCCCCCCCCCCCCCCCCCCCCCCCCCCCCCCCCCCCCCCCCCCCCCCCCCCCCCCCCCCCCCCCCCCCCCCCCCCCCCCCCCCCCCCCCCCCCCCCCCCCCCCCCCCCCCCCCCCCCCCCCCCCCCCCCCCCCCCCCCCCCCCCCCCCCCCCCCCCCCCCCCCCCCCCCCCCCCCCCCCCCCCCCCCCCCCCCCCCCCCCCCCCCCCCCCCCCCCCCCCCCCCCCCCCCCCCCCCCCCCCCCCCCCCCCCCCCCCCCCCCCCCCCCCCCCCCCCCCCCCCCCCCCCCCCCCCCCCCCCCCCCCCCCCCCCCCCCCCCCCCCCCCCCCCCCCCCCCCCCCCCCCCCCCCCCCCCCCCCCCCCCCCCCCCCCCCCCCCCCCCCCCCCCCCCCCCCCCCCCCCCCCCCCCCCCCCCCCCCCCCCCCCCCCCCCCCCCCCCCCCCCCCCCCCCCCCCCCCCCCCCCCCCCCCCCCCCCCCCCCCCCCCCCCCCCCCCCCCCCCCCCCCCCCCCCCCCCCCCCCCCCCCCCCCCCCCCCCCCCCCCCCCCCCCCCCCCCCCCCCCCCCCCCCCCCCCCCCCCCCCCCCCCCCCCCCCCCCCCCCCCCCCCCCCCCCCCCCCCCCCCCCCCCCCCCCCCCCCCCCCCCCCCCCCCCCCCCCCCCCCCCCCCCCCCCCCCCCCCCCCCCCCCCCCCCCCCCCCCCCCCCCCCCCCCCCCCCCCCCCCCCCCCCCCCCCCCCCCCCCCCCCCCCCCCCCCCCCCCCCCCCCCCCCCCCCCCCCCCCCCCCCCCCCCCCCCCCCCCCCCCCCCCCCCCCCCCCCCCCCCCCCCCCCCCCCCCCCCCCCCCCCCCCCCCCCCCCCCCCCCCCCCCCCCCCCCCCCCCCCCCCCCCCCCCCCCCCCCCCCCCCCCCCCCCCCCCCCCCCCCCCCCCCCCCCCCCCCCCCCCCCCCCCCCCCCCCCCCCCCCCCCCCCCCCCCCCCCCCCCCCCCCCCCCCCCCCCCCCCCCCCCCCCCCCCCCCCCCCCCCCCCCCCCCCCCCCCCCCCCCCCCCCCCCCCCCCCCCCCCCCCCCCCCCCCCCCCCCCCCCCCCCCCCCCCCCCCCCCCCCCCCCCCCCCCCCCCCCCCCCCCCCCCCCCCCCCCCCCCCCCCCCCCCCCCCCCCCCCCCCCCCCCCCCCCCCCCCCCCCCCCCCCCCCCCCCCCCCCCCCCCCCCCCCCCCCCCCCCCCCCCCCCCCCCCCCCCCCCCCCCCCCCCCCCCCCCCCCCCCCCCCCCCCCCCCCCCCCCCCCCCCCCCCCCCCCCCCCCCCCCCCCCCCCCCCCCCCCCCCCCCCCCCCCCCCCCCCCCCCCCCCCCCCCCCCCCCCCCCCCCCCCCCCCCCCCCCCCCCCCCCCCCCCCCCCCCCCCCCCCCCCCCCCCCCCCCCCCCCCCCCCCCCCCCCCCCCCCCCCCCCCCCCCCCCCCCCCCCCCCCCCCCCCCCCCCCCCCCCCCCCCCCCCCCCCCCCCCCCCCCCCCCCCCCCCCCCCCCCCCCCCCCCCCCCCCCCCCCCCCCCCCCCCCCCCCCCCCCCCCCCCCCCCCCCCCCCCCCCCCCCCCCCCCCCCCCCCCCCCCCCCCCCCCCCCCCCCCCCCCCCCCCCCCCCCCCCCCCCCCCCCCCCCCCCCCCCCCCCCCCCCCCCCCCCCCCCCCCCCCCCCCCCCCCCCCCCCCCCCCCCCCCCCCCCCCCCCCCCCCCCCCCCCCCCCCCCCCCCCCCCCCCCCCCCCCCCCCCCCCCCCCCCCCCCCCCCCCCCCCCCCCCCCCCCCCCCCCCCCCCCCCCCCCCCCCCCCCCCCCCCCCCCCCCCCCCCCCCCCCCCCCCCCCCCCCCCCCCCCCCCCCCCCCCCCCCCCCCCCCCCCCCCCCCCCCCCCCCCCCCCCCCCCCCCCCCCCCCCCCCCCCCCCCCCCCCCCCCCCCAAATCCCGATCTCCGTTCAAGAATGGAAAAAGCCAGCAAAGGGAGATCCAGATGTTACTTTTGCCTTCGAAAGAGCAAAAGATCTGCTTTGGGAATCGCTCATGTCACATTTCACCCTACCAGATCATTTGACAGATGCAGATCTGGAGAAAGTCAAGAAGAGTTCTCTTAAGAGATGGTGATAGCATTCCACAACCACAAGAAAAATATATGGGCCGCGTACGTCAAAGCAGGAAAGCAGACTCCAAAATTCAAGGGAACACTGGAGAAGGCAAGACATCACTGGGACGCTTTCGTGAAGTTCAAGGAATCGGAAACAGCTCAGGAACGGTCGAGAAAAAACAAGATTAATGCTGCGAAAAAGAAGTGGCACCATAATCCGGGGCCAGGTGGCTATGAGGTGGCCCGGCCTAAGTCGGATATCGCTGAGCAAGAGATGATTGTTGCAGGGGTCACTCTAGTTACATTGAGCTGGCCCGAAAGGTGCAGGACTTGGTTTTATGTGCATGGGGGGAAGTTGGACCCAAAGACAGGGCTGGTTTTGGAGCGGGCAAGTCTTAAAGAAGCCTCCAACGGTTTACTTCTTGCAATAGAACAGGCTCGAACGGGGGTGTTCACGCCCAACAAAGAGAACGACGAGCTTACGCGTGCCCTGAAGAATCCTGAACACCTAGGAAGAACACGAGGCAAAGGCGTTGTTCCGTGGTTTGAGGGGTTTGCGGGTTGGAACGCCGATTACAGAAACCGTGTGAGAAAGAGGCATCAGGAGGAGGAGAAGAGGAAGCTGGAGGAGGAGAAGAGGAAGGAGGAAGCAGACCGCCTTCAACTGGTAGAATCAAAGCACGTGGAGTTGGAACGCGCTTTCAGGCGGCAGCAGGAGCAGATCGAATCACTTAGCCAGGAAAGGGTGTCTCAGCTGCAGCAGCAAGTAGATCCAGCATTGGATAGCACTGTCCCATCTATGCCGAGAAGCAGCGTGGGTTCCACCCAGGCCGATGATGCACTACTGGCTAGATACCCTGTGGATGATATCAAAGATAGGACTACTTGTGAGCTACACATGAAAGTGAAGAACATATCCAGGAAGGTGACGGACGGCTATGCTTTAACAAATCCCCCTGAAGCAACCTTCCATTGCAATCCAATTCCAGCTGGCTATGCTCGTGGCAGGGTTGATGAAGTGATGTCAGGATATTATGAGCTAGAGCTTGACATTCCTGGAGGTGACGAGGAGCGCACACTGGGAGAGGCCATACATCGTATCATTCTATGGAAAAAGGATTGCATCGTCTTTGCAAGGCCACCAACTCCTGCTGCAACAAATCCGCCACCGCGTTAGCGGACTCCTCCTCCTCCAAGTTCGGCACCGTGTCAGTCGACTCCTGCTCCTCCAAGTCTGGCGCCGCGTCAGTCGACTCCTCCTCCTCCAAGTCTGGCACCGCGTCAGCCGACTCCTCCTCCTCCAAGTCTGGCACCGCGTCAGCCTCCTCCTCCTCCTCCAAGTCCAGCACCGCGTCAGCCGTCTCCGCCGCCTCAGTGGGCTCCACCGCCTCAGCAACAGCGGAAGAGAGGCGCCGCAGCTACAACGGCTAGCGGTACAACAGGCAAGAAATTCAAATATGGTCCAAGCCTCAAGCCTCTTCTGAAGTTGCCTTACCACCTGACTGACGAGGAAACCGATGCCAAAGTGGCTGCCGAAGTGAATGCCCATTTTGCACCGAACCCCCCCCCCCCCCCCCCCCCCCACCCCCCCCCCCCCCCCCCCCCCCCCCCCCCCCCCCCCCCCCCCCCCCCCCCCCCCCCCCCCCCCCCCCCCCCCCCCCCCCCCCCCCCCCCCCCCCCCCCCCCCCCCCCCCCCCCCCCCCCCCCCCCCCCCCCCCCCCCCCCCCCCCCCCCCCCCCCCCCCCCCCCCCCCCCCCCCCCCCCCCCCCCCCCCCCCCCCCCCCCCCCCCCCCCCCCCCCCCCCCCCCCCCCCCCCCCCCCCCCCCCCCCCCCCCCCCCCCCCCCCCCCCCCCCCCCCCCCCCCCCCCCCCCCCCCCCCCCCCCCCCCCCCCCCCCCCCCCCCCCCCCCCCCCCCCCCCCCCCCCCCCCCCCCCCCCCCCCCCCCCCCCCCCCCCCCCCCCCCCCCCCCCCCCCCCCCCCCCCCCCCCCCCCCCCCCCCCCCCCCCCCCCCCCCCCCCCCCCCCCCCCCCCCCCCCCCCCCCCCCCCCCCCCCCCCCCCCCCCCCCCCCCCCCCCCCCCCCCCCCCCCCCCCCCCCCCCCCCCCCCCCCCCCCCCCCCCCCCCCCCCCCCCCCCCCCCCCCCCCCCCCCCCCCCCCCCCCCCCCCCCCCCCCCCCCCCCCCCCCCCCCCCCCCCCCCCCCCCCCCCCCCCCCCCCCCCCCCCCCCCCCCCCCCCCCCCCCCCCCCCCCCCCCCCCCCCCCCCCCCCCCCCCCCCCCCCCCCCCCCCCCCCCCCCCCCCCCCCCCCCCCCCCCCCCCCCCCCCCCCCCCCCCCCCCCCCCCCCCCCCCCCCCCCCCCCCCCCCCCCCCCCCCCCCCCCCCCCCCCCCCCCCCCCCCCCCCCCCCCCCCCCCCCCCCCCCCCCCCCCCCCCCCCCCCCCCCCCCCCCCCCCCCCCCCCCCCCCCCCCCCCCCCCCCCCCCCCCCCCCCCCCCCCCCCCCCCCCCCCCCCCCCCCCCCCCCCCCCCCCCCCCCCCCCCCCCCCCCCCCCCCCCCCCCCCCCCCCCCCCCCCCCCCCCCCCCCCCCCCCCCCCCCCCCCCCCCCCCCCCCCCCCCCCCCCCCCCCCCCCCCCCCCCCCCCCCCCCCCCCCCCCCCCCCCCCCCCCCCCCCCCCCCCCCCCCCCCCCCCCCCCCCCCCCCCCCCCCCCCCCCCCCCCCCCCCCCCCCCCCCCCCCCCCCCCCCCCCCCCCCCCCCCCCCCCCCCCCCCCCCCCCCCCCCCCCCCCCCCCCCCCCCCCCCCCCCCCCCCCCCCCCCCCCCCCCCCCCCCCCCCCCCCCCCCCCCCCCCCCCCCCCCCCCCCCCCCCCCCCCCCCCCCCCCCCCCCCCCCCCCCCCCCCCCCCCCCCCCCCCCCCCCCCCCCCCCCCCCCCCCCCCCCCCCCCCCCCCCCCCCCCCCCCCCCCCCCCCCCCCCCCCCCCCCCCCCCCCCCCCCCCCCCCCCCCCCCCCCCCCCCCCCCCCCCCCCCCCCCCCCCCCCCCCCCCCCCCCCCCCCCCCCCCCCCCCCCCCCCCCCCCCCCCCCCCCCCCCCCCCCCCCCCCCCCCCCCCCCCCCCCCCCCCCCCCCCCCCCCCCCCCCCCCCCCCCCCCCCCCCCCCCCCCCCCCCCCCCCCCCCCCCCCCCCCCCCCCCCCCCCCCCCCCCCCCCCCCCCCCCCCCCCCCCCCCCCCCCCCCCCCCCCCCCCCCCCCCCCCCCCCCCCCCCCCCCCCCCCCCCCCCCCCCCCCCCCCCCCCCCCCCCCCCCCCCCCCCCCCCCCCCCCCCCCCCCCCCCCCCCCCCCCCCCCCCCCCCCCCCCCCCCCCCCCCCCCCCCCCCCCCCCCCCCCCCCCCCCCCCCCCCCCCCCCCCCCCCCCCCCCCCCCCCCCCCCCCCCCCCCCCCCCCCCCCCCCCCCCCCCCCCCCCCCCCCCCCCCCCCCCCCCCCCCCCCCCCCCCCCCCCCCCCCCCCCCCCCCCCCCCCCCCCCCCCCCCCCCCCCCCCCCCCCCCCCCCCCCCCCCCCCCCCCCCCCCCCCCCCCCCCCCCCCCCCCCCCCCCCCCCCCCCCCCCCCCCCCCCCCCCCCCCCCCCCCCCCCCCCCCCCCCCCCCCCCCCCCCCCCCCCCCCCCCCCCCCCCCCCCCCCCCCCCCCCCCCCCCCCCCCCCCCCCCCCCCCCCCCCCCCCCCCCCCCCCCCCCCCCCCCCCCCCCCCCCCCCCCCCCCCCCCCCCCCCCCCCCCCCCCCCCCCCCCCCCCCCCCCCCCCCCCCCCCCCCCCCCCCCCCCCCCCCCCCCCCCCCCCCCCCCCCCCCCCCCCCCCCCCCCCCCCCCCCCCCCCCCCCCCCCCCCCCCCCCCCCCCCCCCCCCCCCCCCCCCCCCCCCCCCCCCCCCCCCCCCCCCCCCCCCCCCCCCCCCCCCCCCCCCCCCCCCCCCCCCCCCCCCCCCCCCCCCCCCCCCCCCCCCCCCCCCCCCCCCCCCCCCCCCCCCCCCCCCCCCCCCCCCCCCCCCCCCCCCCCCCCCCCCCCCCCCCCCCCCCCCCCCCCCCCCCCCCCCCCCCCCCCCCCCCCCCCCCCCCCCCCCCCCCCCCCCCCCCCCCCCCCCCCCCCCCCCCCCCCCCCCCCCCCCCCCCCCCCCCCCCCCCCCCCCCCCCCCCCCCCCCCCCCCCCCCCCCCCCCCCCCCCCCCCCCCCCCCCCCCCCCCCCCCCCCCCCCCCCCCCCCCCCCCCCCCCCCCCCCCCCCCCCCCCCCCCCCCCCCCCCCCCCCCCCCCCCCCCCCCCCCCCCCCCCCCCCCCCCCCCCCCCCCCCCCCCCCCCCCCCCCCCCCCCCCCCCCCCCCCCCCCCCCCCCCCCCCCCCCCCCCCCCCCCCCCCCCCCCCCCCCCCCCCCCCCCCCCCCCCCCCCCCCCCCCCCCCCCCCCCCCCCCCCCCCCCCCCCCCCCCCCCCCCCCCCCCCCCCCCCCCCCCCCCCCCCCCCCCCCCCCCCCCCCCCCCCCCCCCCCCCCCCCCCCCCCCCCCCCCCCCCCCCCCCCCCCCCCCCCCCCCCCCCCCCCCCCCCCCCCCCCCCCCCCCCCCCCCCCCCCCCCCCCCCCCCCCCCCCCCCCCCCCCCCCCCCCCCCCCCCCCCCCCCCCCCCCCCCCCCCCCCCCCCCCCCCCCCCCCCCCCCCCCCCCCCCCCCCCCCCCCCCCCCCCCCCCCCCCCCCCCCCCCCCCCCCCCCCCCCCCCCCCCCCCCCCCCCCCCCCCCCCCCCCCCCCCCCCCCCCCCCCCCCCCCCCCCCCCCCCCCCCCCCCCCCCCCCCCCCCCCCCCCCCCCCCCCCCCCCCCCCCCCCCCCCCCCCCCCCCCCCCCCCCCCCCCCCCCCCCCCCCCCCCCCCCCCCCCCCCCCCCCCCCCCCCCCCCCCCCCCCCCCCCCCCCCCCCCCCCCCCCCCCCCCCCCCCCCCCCCCCCCCCCCCCCCCCCCCCCCCCCCCCCCCCCCCCCCCCCCCCCCCCCCCCCCCCCCCCCCCCCCCCCCCCCCCCCCCCCCCCCCCCCCCCCCCCCCCCCCCCCCCCCCCCCCCCCCCCCCCCCCCCCCCCCCCCCCCCCCCCCCCCCCCCCCCCCCCCCCCCCCCCCCCCCCCCCCCCCCCCCCCCCCCCCCCCCCCCCCCCCCCCCCCCCCCCCCCCCCCCCCCCCCCCCCCCCCCCCCCCCCCCCCCCCCCCCCCCCCCCCCCCCCCCCCCCCCCCCCCCCCCCCCCCCCCCCCCCCCCCCCCCCCCCCCCCCCCCCCCCCCCCCCCCCCCCCCCCCCCCCCCCCCCCCCCCCCCCCCCCCCCCCCCCCCCCCCCCCCCCCCCCCCCCCCCCCCCCCCCCCCCCCCCCCCCCCCCCCCCCCCCCCCCCCCCCCCCCCCCCCCCCCCCCCCCCCCCCCCCCCCCCCCCCCCCCCCCCCCCCCCCCCCCCCCCCCCCCCCCCCCCCCCCCCCCCCCCCCCCCCCCCCCCCCCCCCCCCCCCCCCCCCCCCCCCCCCCCCCCCCCCCCCCCCCCCCCCCCCCCCCCCCCCCCCCCCCCCCCCCCCCCCCCCCCCCCCCCCCCCCCCCCCCCCCCCCCCCCCCCCCCCCCCCCCCCCCCCCCCCCCCCCCCCCCCCCCCCCCCCCCCCCCCCCCCCCCCCCCCCCCCCCCCCCCCCCCCCCCCCCCCCCCCCCCCCCCCCCCCCCCCCCCCCCCCCCCCCCCCCCCCCCCCCCCCCCCCCCCCCCCCCCCCCCCCCCCCCCCCCCCCCCCCCCCCCCCCCCCCCCCCCCCCCCCCCCCCCCCCCCCCCCCCCCCCCCCCCCCCCCCCCCCCCCCCCCCCCCCCCCCCCCCCCCCCCCCCCCCCCCCCCCCCCCCCCCCCCCCCCCCCCCCCCCCCCCCCCCCCCCCCCCCCCCCCCCCCCCCCCCCCCCCCCCCCCCCCCCCCCCCCCCCCCCCCCCCCCCCCCCCCCCCCCCCCCCCCCCCCCCCCCCCCCCCCCCCCCCCCCCCCCCCCCCCCCCCCCCCCCCCCCCCCCCCCCCCCCCCCCCCCCCCCCCCCCCCCCCCCCCCCCCCCCCCCCCCCCCCCCCCCCCCCCCCCCCCCCCCCCCCCCCCCCCCCCCCCCCCCCCCCCCCCCCCCCCCCCCCCCCCCCCCCCCCCCCCCCCCCCCCCCCCCCCCCCCCCCCCCCCCCCCCCCCCCCCCCCCCCCCCCCCCCCCCCCCCCCCCCCCCCCCCCCCCCCCCCCCCCCCCCCCCCCCCCCCCCCCCCCCCCCCCCCCCCCCCCCCCCCCCCCCCCCCCCCCCCCCCCCCCCCCCCCCCCCCCCCCCCCCCCCCCCCCCCCCCCCCCCCCCCCCCCCCCCCCCCCCCCCCCCCCCCCCCCCCCCCCCCCCCCCCCCCCCCCCCCCCCCCCCCCCCCCCCCCCCCCCCCCCCCCCCCCCCCCCCCCCCCCCCCCCCCCCCCCCCCCCCCCCCCCCCCCCCCCCCCCCCCCCCCCCCCCCCCCCCCCCCCCCCCCCCCCCCCCCCCCCCCCCCCCCCCCCCCCCCCCCCCCCCCCCCCCCCCCCCCCCCCCCCCCCCCCCCCCCCCCCCCCCCCCCCCCCCCCCCCCCCCCCCCCCCCCCCCCCCCCCCCCCCCCCCCCCCCCCCCCCCCCCCCCCCCCCCCCCCCCCCCCCCCCCCCCCCCCCCCCCCCCCCCCCCCCCCCCCCCCCCCCCCCCCCCCCCCCCCCCCCCCCCCCCCCCCCCCCCCCCCCCCCCCCCCCCCCCCCCCCCCCCCCCCCCCCCCCCCCCCCCCCCCCCCCCCCCCCCCCCCCCCCCCCCCCCCCCCCCCCCCCCCCCCCCCCCCCCCCCCCCCCCCCCCCCCCCCCCCCCCCCCCCCCCCCCCCCCCCCCCCCCCCCCCCCCCCCCCCCCCCCCCCCCCCCCCCCCCCCCCCCCCCCCCCCCCCCCCCCCCCCCCCCCCCCCCCCCCCCCCCCCCCCCCCCCCCCCCCCCCCCCCCCCCCCCCCCCCCCCCCCCCCCCCCCCCCCCCCCCCCCCCCCCCCCCCCCCCCCCCCCCCCCCCCCCCCCCCCCCCCCCCCCCCCCCCCCCCCCCCCCCCCCCCCCCCCCCCCCCCCCCCCCCCCCCCCCCCCCCCCCCCCCCCCCCCCCCCCCCCCCCCCCCCCCCCCCCCCCCCCCCCCCCCCCCCCCCCCCCCCCCCCCCCCCCCCCCCCCCCCCCCCCCCCCCCCCCCCCCCCCCCCCCCCCCCCCCCCCCCCCCCCCCCCCCCCCCCCCCCCCCCCCCCCCCCCCCCCCCCCCCCCCCCCCCCCCCCCCCCCCCCCCCCCCCCCCCCCCCCCCCCCCCCCCCCCCCCCCCCCCCCCCCCCCCCCCCCCCCCCCCCCCCCCCCCCCCCCCCCCCCCCCCCCCCCCCCCCCCCCCCCCCCCCCCCCCCCCCCCCCCCCCCCCCCCCCCCCCCCCCCCCCCCCCCCCCCCCCCCCCCCCCCCCCCCCCCCCCCCCCCCCCCCCCCCCCCCCCCCCCCCCCCCCCCCCCCCCCCCCCCCCCCCCCCCCCCCCCCCCCCCCCCCCCCCCCCCCCCCCCCCCCCCCCCCCCCCCCCCCCCCCCCCCCCCCCCCCCCCCCCCCCCCCCCCCCCCCCCCCCCCCCCCCCCCCCCCCCCCCCCCCCCCCCCCCCCCCCCCCCCCCCCCCCCCCCCCCCCCCCCCCCCCCCCCCCCCCCCCCCCCCCCCCCCCCCCCCCCCCCCCCCCCCCCCCCCCCCCCCCCCCCCCCCCCCCCCCCCCCCCCCCCCCCCCCCCCCCCCCCCCCCCCCCCCCCCCCCCCCCCCCCCCCCCCCCCCCCCCCCCCCCCCCCCCCCCCCCCCCCCCCCCCCCCCCCCCCCCCCCCCCCCCCCCCCCCCCCCCCCCCCCCCCCCCCCCCCCCCCCCCCCCCCCCCCCCCCCCCCCCCCCCCCCCCCCCCCCCCCCCCCCCCCCCCCCCCCCCCCCCCCCCCCCCCCCCCCCCCCCCCCCCCCCCCCCCCCCCCCCCCCCCCCCCCCCCCCCCCCCCCCCCCCCCCCCCCCCCCCCCCCCCCCCCCCCCCCCCCCCCCCCCCCCCCCCCCCCCCCCCCCCCCCCCCCCCCCCCCCCCCCCCCCCCCCCCCCCCCCCCCCCCCCCCCCCCCCCCCCCCCCCCCCCCCCCCCCCCCCCCCCCCCCCCCCCCCCCCCCCCCCCCCCCCCCCCCCCCCCCCCCCCCCCCCCCCCCCCCCCCCCCCCCCCCCCCCCCCCCCCCCCCCCCCCCCCCCCCCCCCCCCCCCCCCCCCCCCCCCCCCCCCCCCCCCCCCCCCCCCCCCCCCCCCCCCCCCCCCCCCCCCCCCCCCCCCCCCCCCCCCCCCCCCCCCCCCCCCCCCCCCCCCCCCCCCCCCCCCCCCCCCCCCCCCCCCCCCCCCCCCCCCCCCCCCCCCCCCCCCCCCCCCCCCCCCCCCCCCCCCCCCCCCCCCCCCCCCCCCCCCCCCCCCCCCCCCCCCCCCCCCCCCCCCCCCCCCCCCCCCCCCCCCCCCCCCCCCCCCCCCCCCCCCCCCCCCCCCCCCCCCCCCCCCCCCCCCCCCCCCCCCCCCCCCCCCCCCCCCCCCCCCCCCCCCCCCCCCCCCCCCCCCCCCCCCCCCCCCCCCCCCCCCCCCCCCCCCCCCCCCCCCCCCCCCCCCCCCCCCCCCCCCCCCCCCCCCCCCCCCCCCCCCCCCCCCCCCCCCCCCCCCCCCCCCCCCCCCCCCCCCCCCCCCCCCCCCCCCCCCCCCCCCCCCCCCCCCCCCCCCCCCCCCCCCCCCCCCCCCCCCCCCCCCCCCCCCCCCCCCCCCCCCCCCCCCCCCCCCCCCCCCCCCCCCCCCCCCCCCCCCCCCCCCCCCCCCCCCCCCCCCCCCCCCCCCCCCCCCCCCCCCCCCCCCCCCCCCCCCCCCCCCCCCCCCCCCCCCCCCCCCCCCCCCCCCCCCCCCCCCCCCCCCCCCCCCCCCCCCCCCCCCCCCCCCCCCCCCCCCCCCCCCCCCCCCCCCCCCCCCCCCCCCCCCCCCCCCCCCCCCCCCCCCCCCCCCCCCCCCCCCCCCCCCCCCCCCCCCCCCCCCCCCCCCCCCCCCCCCCCCCCCCCCCCCCCCCCCCCCCCCCCCCCCCCCCCCCCCCCCCCCCCCCCCCCCCCCCCCCCCCCCCCCCCCCCCCCCCCCCCCCCCCCCCCCCCCCCCCCCCCCCCCCCCCCCCCCCCCCCCCCCCCCCCCCCCCCCCCCCCCCCCCCCCCCCCCCCCCCCCCCCCCCCCCCCCCCCCCCCCCCCCCCCCCCCCCCCCCCCCCCCCCCCCCCCCCCCCCCCCCCCCCCCCCCCCCCCCCCCCCCCCCCCCCCCCCCCCCCCCCCCCCCCCCCCCCCCCCCCCCCCCCCCCCCCCCCCCCCCCCCCCCCCCCCCCCCCCCCCCCCCCCCCCCCCCCCCCCCCCCCCCCCCCCCCCCCCCCCCCCCCCCCCCCCCCCCCCCCCCCCCCCCCCCCCCCCCCCCCCCCCCCCCCCCCCCCCCCCCCCCCCCCCCCCCCCCCCCCCCCCCCCCCCCCCCCCCCCCCCCCCCCCCCCCCCCCCCCCCCCCCCCCCCCCCCCCCCCCCCCCCCCCCCCCCCCCCCCCCCCCCCCCCCCCCCCCCCCCCCCCCCCCCCCCCCCCCCCCCCCCCCCCCCCCCCCCCCCCCCCCCCCCCCCCCCCCCCCCCCCCCCCCCCCCCCCCCCCCCCCCCCCCCCCCCCCCCCCCCCCCCCCCCCCCCCCCCCCCCCCCCCCCCCCCCCCCCCCCCCCCCCCCCCCCCCCCCCCCCCCCCCCCCCCCCCCCCCCCCCCCCCCCCCCCCCCCCCCCCCCCCCCCCCCCCCCCCCCCCCCCCCCCCCCCCCCCCCCCCCCCCCCCCCCCCCCCCCCCCCCCCCCCCCCCCCCCCCCCCCCCCCCCCCCCCCCCCCCCCCCCCCCCCCCCCCCCCCCCCCCCCCCCCCCCCCCCCCCCCCCCCCCCCCCCCCCCCCCCCCCCCCCCCCCCCCCCCCCCCCCCCCCCCCCCCCCCCCCCCCCCCCCCCCCCCCCCCCCCCCCCCCCCCCCCCCCCCCCCCCCCCCCCCCCCCCCCCCCCCCCCCCCCCCCCCCCCCCCCCCCCCCCCCCCCCCCCCCCCCCCCCCCCCCCCCCCCCCCCCCCCCCCCCCCCCCCCCCCCCCCCCCCCCCCCCCCCCCCCCCCCCCCCCCCCCCCCCCCCCCCCCCCCCCCCCCCCCCCCCCCCCCCCCCCCCCCCCCCCCCCCCCCCCCCCCCCCCCCCCCCCCCCCCCCCCCCCCCCCCCCCCCCCCCCCCCCCCCCCCCCCCCCCCCCCCCCCCCCCCCCCCCCCCCCCCCCCCCCCCCCCCCCCCCCCCCCCCCCCCCCCCCCCCCCCCCCCCCCCCCCCCCCCCCCCCCCCCCCCCCCCCCCCCCCCCCCCCCCCCCCCCCCCCCCCCCCCCCCCCCCCCCCCCCCCCCCCCCCCCCCCCCCCCCCCCCCCCCCCCCCCCCCCCCCCCCCCCCCCCCCCCCCCCCCCCCCCCCCCCCCCCCCCCCCCCCCCCCCCCCCCCCCCCCCCCCCCCCCCCCCCCCCCCCCCCCCCCCCCCCCCCCCCCCCCCCCCCCCCCCCCCCCCCCCCCCCCCCCCCCCCCCCCCCCCCCCCCCCCCCCCCCCCCCCCCCCCCCCCCCCCCCCCCCCCCCCCCCCCCCCCCCCCCCCCCCCCCCCCCCCCCCCCCCCCCCCCCCCCCCCCCCCCCCCCCCCCCCCCCCCCCCCCCCCCCCCCCCCCCCCCCCCCCCCCCCCCCCCCCCCCCCCCCCCCCCCCCCCCCCCCCCCCCCCCCCCCCCCCCCCCCCCCCCCCCCCCCCCCCCCCCCCCCCCCCCCCCCCCCCCCCCCCCCCCCCCCCCCCCCCCCCCCCCCCCCCCCCCCCCCCCCCCCCCCCCCCCCCCCCCCCCCCCCCCCCCCCCCCCCCCCCCCCCCCCCCCCCCCCCCCCCCCCCCCCCCCCCCCCCCCCCCCCCCCCCCCCCCCCCCCCCCCCCCCCCCCCCCCCCCCCCCCCCCCCCCCCCCCCCCCCCCCCCCCCCCCCCCCCCCCCCCCCCCCCCCCCCCCCCCCCCCCCCCCCCCCCCAGCGTGGACCGCTCTGCCCCGTTTCGTGTAAATATTTATCCTAGTGCCAGGAAACATACTTATCTTCTTTTTGGTACCGGGCTGATTAACAGAGTACCATGGACTCTGGTTTGCCTGTCAATGGCGCTGTCGTAGAATGCCACAGTAAACCCTAGGTGTAGTGGAAGTGGACGTTTCCTTTCCTGCGTGCAGCGAAAGAGGACCACCATGCTGGTCATCTGGATGGATGGCCATTGCTCCTTAAGTTTGTGTACCTTCTGTTATGATTTGTTCGTCGATAGAAGTTTCCGTTGTTGTTCCATTGAGTTTCTCCGAGGGTGGTGGCGGCAGCTAAGCATGTGCTCTGCTCCGCGGTAGAAGCTTCGAAACCGTCCTCCTGTAGGCGAAGATGTCCTCGCTCATCCTTATGCGGCCAATTTCTGTGCGCCAATTTTGAAAAGAGTCATGGACTGACCGGAATGGTAAATCCTCTGACATAAATCGCTGCCTGGGGTAGCAGAATAAGCACAAGATCTTGTCCCCAGTTTCAAAAGAGCAAATGATAATGATGAATACATGGTAAACCTGAATACAAGTCATAATGTGGATAACCAGGTAGCAGCTTAATTTGCTGGTAATGCTGTCAGCCTTTTGTTTTGAGAAAGGTATTGCTGTCAGTTGAACTAGAGACATCTCATCTCAAACAGTTTTGACTCACAAGTGACATTACATGCCGTAGAATCTTTAGGGTCAAGATGGATTTCATCAAATAGGGCGCATGCCGGAGTCTTTTTTCCTAAAAGGAGGTTGAACCCCCCCGGTCTCTGCATAACTCACTCAAGCTCTGGCAAAAAGAGCTTCACTACCTAATAACTACTCACAGCAACATGATGAACAGTCCCATGAATCGCTACCAGACCAAAAAACACATGGAACCGACCGAAGAAAGATCACATCCAAAAAGAAAAACACGGGGTAAATTCACCGAAGACGGCGTCCAACCGACCCATCTCCGGCGAAGGAAAACTGAATCCTGCGCCCGTCCCAAGGAGGTGTGCTCATTGAGAGGACGCCGTGGCACCGCCCCCGCCCGCGCCGTCGTCCCTGGAGGAGACGGCGGAGGAATCCTCGGAGAACTCGTCGGCGTACATCTCCTCGATCATCGGCTTCCACAGCCGCACCCGCGCGTTGATGAACCAGTTGGATATCTGCCTCCTGCTTAACCCCGTGCTCACGGCCAGCCTCAGCTTCTCGTTGTCGCTGGGGTACCTGCTTCACGTTGCAGCAAAAAAAACACAGCCGAGTGTCTGTCAACTACTAGCTTTGAATGTTTCGAATGCTACTTTCAATTATTGAATCTAAATATCTTTCATGTTTCGAGTGATGCTTTTGAATCTAAATATTTTTCAATGACAGTACTCGACTGTTCCGAAATATAAGGTATATTAATTTTTTAAAGTTGAAACTTCTTCATATTTGAATTTGACCCAGGTTATAGAGCAAAATTTCAATATGTACAATAAACACTTCGTGCCAAAATAACCGAAGTTTTAGGATTGTCCTAACTCAATCCTTTTGAATTTTGACCAAGTCTATGAAAAAAAATGTGCTAAGATCTACGCATCCAGATATATATATTTCATAATGAATCTACCGAAGCAAATTTATTGTATAGATGTTCGTATATTTTTGTATAAACTTAGTCAAACTTGACTTAGAACAAAACCGAAACTTCAATTATTTTAAAATGGAGGGAATGTCAAAAGGTTAAAAGCAGCTAGCGAGGGCACTCACGGATCTAGGAAATGGTTGAAGAGCCAGGCCCGGAGCACGGCCACCGACTCCTCCGGCAGGCCCCTCATCGGCTTGCACACCTGCTCCGCCGCCCGCGCCGCCGCGGCCTGCTTCGTCCGCCGGACCAGCCTGCTCACCATGTCCTCCGACAGCGCAGGGTCGTACTCGTCGTCATCGTCGTCGTCCTCCTCCTCGCTGTCATCGTTCGCCCACAGCGTCGCCCTCGGCGCCGGCCTTGCGACCGCGGCGAGCTTGCGGAGGATGGCGCGGCGCAGGTTGCCGAAGTGGCGCGTCATGGCCCGCGACATGAGGGACGTGTACCCGGCCGTCGCGGCGGGCCCCAGCGCCGGCTCGAACGACGACGCCACGCGGCTCAGCTCCTGGAAGTAGTGCTCCTGCCGGCCCTCCAGCTGCGAGAAATAGATTCATTAGCCGCCATGGATAAGCTAGCCGAGGGAAGAAGAGATAGATTGGCTGATAACGTAGTGGTCTCGCTTGCAATGGATGAATGGAATAGTGCGGACGGACCTCGCTGAGAAGGCCGAGGAGCTTGGCATGCACCGCGCCGGCGCCGCCGTCGCTCCTGGCTTGGATCCCGCGGCGGCGCGTCGCTGCCCGCAGACGGATCTCTCGGAGAGCCTCTTCGCCGGCCGCCTCGCCTTCGCTGCCTCCCCCCGCGCTCTCGTCGTCGTCGTCTCCGCCGACGACGGCGGAGACCGCGTCGCGCAGCAGCTCCTGCGCCGGCCTGAGGTACCGGGAGCCACGCAGCGCGGGCGGCATCTCGTCGCGCGCGCAGCAGCACCGGCGGCAGACGTCGTCGTCGTCGGCAGTCGCCGCCGGGGCGCCGAGCTTGAGCGCCAGCGGGCCGCCAACGGGCGAGGCGCCCGGATGGCCGCAGCACTGCTCCCGCAAATGGAGCAGCATCAGCGGGCCGTTGGCGCTGTCGGTGGCTACAGGAGTAGGACGAGCTTGCTTCGGCGAGCCGCTTTCCTGGAGGCGCTTGGTCACCATGTCGGCCTTACCTACCACCACCATTAGCCGTCGTTAATTATCTTATCAAGAAAACATATCTTCAGTGCAAACAAGAGAAAGCAGATAGAGACAAGAATCAACGAGGGCATGAATCGATCCAACTGATTAGTGATGATGAACAAGCATGAGCGTAAATTAATGTGCATGCATACCTCCTCTTGCTGCCCCGGTGAACAGAGGTGAGTGGTAGACCGGTAGAAGAGTAGAGCCACTGAGCTAGCGACCAGAGAGGGAGGCAGGTTCAAAGGGGCTTGGCTTGGCAGGAGAAGATATATATAGAGTGGTAGCTACTGTACTGGTCATGGTCCATGCACATACACATACGAAGGCAGTGTGTATCGGCCGGCCCTGTATACTGCACTCCACAGCTCTACTGTGTGCTCTAGTGTAGAGTAGTGTAGACTGTAGAGGAGCCTCCACCTCCCTTGGACAATGTATGTTTGCATTGAAACGACGGCACCAAGCATAGGAGGGAGGGAAGAGGCTTTTGGCACTGTGACTTTGGTGCAAGCAAGCTCTGCCTTTTGGCACTGTACTTGCATGTCCTGCTGTCTCCTCATGATCTATACCTCCTCTACTGCATGCCCTCCATGTCTACTACTGGTATCTATCTAGTACCGCCACAGGCCACAGCTGCAAGCTGCATGCTGGGTACTCTATCTAGCCCAGCCTTTCTTTCTTGGGGAGTGCAACCTGCCTCATATGAGAGCTCTGTGTGTGTATGTGTGTTGGCCTGGCTAGGCTGCCTGGCTGCAAACGCATACACACACACACACACATGGTCATGGTAGGGGCCCTCGGTCCGGCCTGGGTAGAGGTGTAGTGTAGTAGAATCGATCTCAATGCTGCGCTGCTTTGTGTAGCTGTCCTAATCTATGGAAAGACCAGTGACTTTTTTCTTCTGGCTGCCTGCAGCTTCTGTGGCTGTTGATGCATGCTTGTTTGCTGTGTGTGTGCGCGCACCTCCACGTGACATGACAAGCAAAGTAGTAGCAATTGATCCATGCTATGCTAGCTGCTACCTCAGTACTCCTACTTGCACCATGCATGCATGCTAAAGGTGACCAGCAGCCTGACAAGTGCGCGATGCACATAAATGGATAGACACATCATACATCAACAAGTCCTAGCAGAGATTTAGAGGGGAGGAAAAAAAAAAACTGCCCCCGCGTCGTCCGCCTGGGCGACTCGGGCGGCGCTCGATCCGCTTTTTCCGGCGTCGTCCCTGTGCGCCCTCCCCTCGCCGCCGCCGGTCGGCGTCATCGGGCCTTGACCGGGCGGCTGACGGCGGCGGCGGGGTTCCGTTCCCGTGGATCTTTGGGCAACGTGTTCGACGAGATGCAGATGGCGGCTGGCGGCTGGGAAGGTTGATGCTGCAGCGGCGGCTCCGGCGCTCCACGTATCTGGCGGAAGCATGGCTTGGGATAACTAGGTCGGCACCATGGGTGCTCGTGACGCAGTCATCGTCGTCGACAGGGCCACTGGAGCATGCACATCTGTTGCTCTTCTGCGTCTTGTGCTGTGACTTCCTCCGATGCATCCACCTGAGAGCACATCCATGCTAGGGCCACTGCTCCATGGGTGCATCTTTGGCGTTGGTGCGTAGTGCTCATGGTGGTTGTTCCCTCAGGTTCGGCCGTGAATCTGGTCCACAGGCTGCTGTCTGGTTGTGGGCTACACTGGTTACCTGAAGAGCTTCAAACCTGGATGATCTGCGTCCACTGGCGAGGACGGCGGAGGTAGTGGCAGCTCGTGGAGCTGCCGTCTGATACAGATCAGTCAACAGCTGCTACTTGTGAGGATGGTGTAGGCCTTCAGAGTGTCCCCATCCCGGGATTTGGTGGTGCCGACAGTCCTTCTTCCCCGTCAAAGTCTTCGTCGGATGGTGGCGAGAAGATCTTGTCTCGACTTGTCAGCTTGCTCGTACGGGCGTGGACATCCCCCGTCACAAGGACCGTGCGCATATGCAACTACTGGGATCGAGGAAAGTGGAGGAGACGACACAAGACTACTTCGATTGGGTGGTACTTCTGTAGTACCTAGTCTCGAGCTCCGTGGTGAAAACCATAGGTTTGACCCTAGTTGGTCATATCTGGCAATGGCGGTGTTCTTTTGCGTCGTTACCCTGATGAGGGCATTGCTCGGAATTGGCTCGGACAACATCTTCAGGGTGAAAACCCATGATCTAACCTTGGTGGTTGGATTCGTCGACGGCGGCGCTTGAACGTCGTTCCCTTCCTGGAGGCGTCGCTTTTGAAGAGCCTTTCTCGTAGTCCTTGTGTTGTGAAGAGATGGTTGACACCGATGGTCACTGCTGTATATCGTTTATCGTTGCTTTCAATTCTTCGGGTTTTCTTTTCTCCACCTAGGCATAGCTTTGGTCTTTTATGACTTTACTCTTTGCCGAAGTGATCGTGTGGGTGCGTGTGTTGTGTTGGCTGTGTGCATCCTAGTTATGCAGAGGCCGGGTGTGTACTCATTATGATTGTATCTCTCGATGCTACACTATGAGTCAATAAAAAAGCACCCTTTATCGAAAAAAAAAACATCAACAAGTCCTTAATTCAGTCATGGCTGCATGCTGGGGAGAGAGAGAGAGGGGTCGTGGTGCAAGGGCATCTCCAACGGCAATCATCGAGCGGGCACCATGGATGCGTTCGGACGTGTCCGCGGACAGCTCAATCTCATTCCAACCGTGTTCCTCAAATCCGAATGGTAGGCTATGATTGATAGTGAATCAGACGAACCAAGAGAAGAAAAAGATAAGTGGAAGATGTGGGTTTGTGGCAATTGACGATGTGTAGACTTCCCTATTTCTTTTCTTGAATACGCAAAGATTGCATATCTTTTCATTGATAGAAGGAAAGAAAATGAGTGCAATGAAGAATACAACACATGACACGAACACAAAAGGCATGAACATGATGCCAGAGCAGAGAGAAAGGGGATGCTCGGCCCAAACAGAAAAGACAACACAACTAAACCCACCAAACCTCAAACTAGAGAGGCAAGCCAAAACCAACAAGACGTCCAACATCATCAAAGCCATCCACGGGCACGCCTTGAGCGATCAAGATGGCGTCTTCATGAAGAAGAACGACGTCATGATGCCGTCGTCGTCCGGTCAGATGATCCGGGCCTAGGGTTTTTCCTGAGCTCGAAGAGAGGCGCAGACAAAGGCCATGACAGTGCCTCCAGGAAGGAAAACGCCTGCTCCCACGTTTTGAGAACAGTTTGTGGGATTTCAAACGTCCAAACCATTTTGTGGACATTTAATGCGTGGAGTTGGAGGCCAAAAGATATCCGGACAATCTTATTCGAATATTTGTTGGCGTTTTGGTGATTGCCCTAAAGAGGAGGAGGGAAAGGGGGTCCAAGAAAAAAAAATACAGTTTCTGGAGGTGTCCATCGATGTCACTGGAGAGTGATTGATTGGACTGATCCTAAGCTAGCAGCAGCAGCAGGGGCGGTGTGGTGGCGCTGTTTGTTGCTCTTTCTTTTGGGGCAGAGGGGCGCCTTTTTATTCGTTCAGGCGATCCCTACAGTGCCGTTCAAACTGACCTGATTTGAGCTGTGAACTGACCACGTTTGACCAATCGAATCAATGCCCGCACGCCTTTCATCACCTTCCGTCCCTTGTCTTCTACATGATGATGCCACGGCACGCGTATCGCCTCAACTCAACTGTACATCTTGGGTAAATAGTATCATGTGCGCAAAGTGCCACAGGGAAGCCCAAAATTAACAGCTGGGTTCAGTTTGGCCAAAAGCATCTATATACACTAGTAGAAAACAGGACTTTGGTCCATGCCAGATAATTGCATTAGTCGGGACTAATGGGTGCATCAGTCCCGGTTCGTGTCAAGTCGTAAGGCAACTTCAGAAGAGGTTTGAGGCTTGGACCATATCTAAATTTCTTGCCTGTTGTACCGCTAGCCGCCGTAGCTGCGGCACCTCTCTTCCGCTGTTGCTGAGGCGGCGGAGACGACTGACGCGGTGCCGGACTTGGAGGAGGAGGAGTTGGCTGACGCGGTGCCGGACTTGGAGGAGGAGGAGTCGGCTGACGCGGTGGCGGACTTATTGCAGCAGGAGTCGGTGGCCTTGGAAAGACGATGCAATCCTTTTTCCATAGAATGATACGATGTATGGCCTCTCCCAGTGTGCTCTCCTCGTCACCTCCAGGAATGTCAAGCTCTAGCTCGTAATATCCTGACATCACTTCATCAACCCCGACACGAGCACAGCCAGCTGGAACCGGATTGCAATGGAAGGTTGCTTCAGGGGGATTTGTTAAAGCATAGCCGTCCGCCACCTTCATGGATATGTTCTTCACTTTCATGTGTAGCTCACAAGTAGTCCTATCTTTGATATCATCCACAGGGTATCTAGCCAGCAGTGCATCATCGGCCGGGGTGGAACCCACGCTGCTTTTCGGCATAGATGGGACGGTGCTATCCAATGCTGGATCTGCTTGCTGCTACCGCTGAGACGCCCTTTCCTGGCTAAGTGAGTCGATTTGCTCCTGCTGCCGCCTGAAAGCGCGTTTCAACTCCGCGTGCTTTGATTCTACCAGTTGAAGGCGTTCTGCTTCCTCCTTCCTCTTCTCCTCCTCCAGCTTCCTCTTTCTCGCACGGCTTCTGTGTGTCGTTCCAATCCACAAACCCCTCAAACCACGGAACAACGCCTTTGCCTCATGTTCTTCCCGGGTGTTCATGATTCTTCAGGGCACGCGTAAGCTCGTCGTTCTCTCTGTTGGGCGTGAACGCCCCCGTTCGAGCCTCTTCTATTGCAACAAGTAAATCGTCGGAGGCTTCTTTAAGACTTGCCCGCTCCAAAACCAGCCCTGTCTTTGGGTCCAACTTCCCCCCATGCGCATAAAACCAAGTCCTGCACCTTTCAGGCCAGCTCAATGTAACTGGAGTGACCCCTGCAGCAATCATCTCTTGCTTAGCGATATCCCACTTAGGCCGGGCCACCTGGTAGCCACCTGGCCCCAGAATATGGTGCCACTTATTTTTCGCAGCATTCATCTTGTTTATTCTTGACCGTTCCTGAGCTATTTCCGATTCCTTGAACTTCACGAAAGTGTTCCAGTGATCTCTTGCCTTCACTAGTGCTCCCTTGAATTCGGGAGTCTGCTTTCCTGCCTTGACGTACCCGGCCCATATATTTTTCTTGTGGTTGTTGAATGCTATCGCCATCTTCTTAAGAGCACTCTTCTTGACTTTCTCCAGATCTGCATTTGTCAAATGATCTGGTAGGGTGAAATGTGACATGAGCGATTCCCAAAGCAGATCTTTTGCTCTTTCGGAGACAAAAGTAACTCCTGGATCTCCCTTTGCTGGCTTTTTCCATTCTTGAACGGAGATCGGGATTTGGTCCCTGACAATAACTCCGCATTGACGAGTGAACTTGTTCGCATTCTTCTTAGGTTCAAGCGGTTCGCCATTTAGTTTGGTGGAATCGATGTTGTACTTTACGCCATCCTGTAACTTTTTGGCCGGGCCTCGTACTGCCCTGCTGCTTGTAGAAGATTTGCTCGATCCGAAGGGCTAAAAGAAGAAAGATCGATTCGTTAATATATATACAAATCAATTAAAACATGTGATGATCACCAGATGCCTTATATAAATATACCTCGCCGGTCTTTGTTATTTGAAGAACATTTCCTTCGTCATCATTGTTGTGGCCTTCATCAATTCGTTCGTCTTCATCAAATATCATACCCTCACCGGTATTGTTCAGATATTGCGAGCCGTCATCTTCAGGTTCATTCTCATCTGGGCTCGGGGAGCGTATGATGTCGAACAGAGTCTCTTCTCCTTCTCTGACGGTATTGTCCATAGCTTTTATTTAACTAATCCAGAAGAAAGATAAAATAATTTAGTATTCAAATTAGAATGCATGCAATCAATAAGGAAAAACCGAATCATAGTAGATAATATGCATCTCGAATAATATCACTAATATGTACATCTCGAATAATCCAGATAATATGCATCATCGAATATAATCTCGAATACATCATCTCGAATATTATCGAATAATATAATCTTGAATACATCATCTTGAATATTATCTCGAATACATCACTAGCTAATACAGATCGAATATTATTGAATAATCTAGTTCACTCGCGGTTCCTGAGGCGCGGGCGGTGGACACCCAAAGAGAAGGAACCATCATAGGATCATAGCTCGGGTAAGATCCCTGAAGAACCTGCCAGGTATTGGAGAACCTGACGTCCAATGCAACCATGTAGCGACAGACGTGCTCGTCCTCCTCCCTGACACGACGACGTACCACCTCCGCGGGGGGCGGCTGCCTCCGCACCGAAAGTGGTCCACGCGACCGCCACCAAAGAAGCTCCGGGTCGACGACGGGAGCCCGGTTCCTCACCAAGCTGCGCGCCCCGGAAGGTAGCACCTCCCAGTGCCAGCCCGGCGGAGCCCAGTCCCGGACATGGCGCCTCTGAAGCAGGACATCGTTGCGAACGAGTCGACGACGAGGATGCGGGCCGGGCATCGTCGACAAACTTTTTTCAATTTACAACATTAAGATATTAACATGTTTTTCATCAATATTTTGAAGATACAACATTAAAATATACAAACATACATACATACATACATACATACATACATACATACATACATACATACATGTTGTCAAATGTTTTCTATGCAAAAAAATTCTATGCAAATTGTATACATACATACATACATATATTGTATACATACATCATACATTGTATTCATACATATATACATATACTAAGCCATCTACAAACATCTAGTGAAAAAAAATATCAATCTATGAAAAAAAGATGAACAAAATTTATGTGTGTGTGTGTGTGCACTACCGGCAACGGTGTGGCGGCTTCGATTCGAGGGAGGAGAGGGGGGGAGAGGGGCTCACAGCGGGCGAGGTCGAGGCGACGGCGACAGCGAGGTCGAGGGAGGAGAGGGGCCGGCGAGGTCGATTGAAGCGACGACGAGGTGAGGCGAGGTCGAGGCGAGGTCGTGGCGATGGTGATGGCTAGGCGAGGCGACGCGACGGCGACGACGAGACGAGGCGGCGTAGTAGCCTGGCGGCGTCCTCTGGTTCGGCGTCGTCGAGAGAATGGATGATTTGGGGGAAATTTTTGAAGTGGCCGCTTATATACAAACACCTTTAGTCCCGGTTGGAGCCACCAACCGGGACTAAAGGTCAATTTTGGCCAGGCCAAGCGGTGGGAAGCCAGGCCTTTAGTCCCAGTTGGTGACTCCAACCACAACTAAAGGTCAATTTTGGCCAGGCCAAGCGGCGGGAAGCCAGGCCTTTAGTCCCGGTTGGTGGCTCCAACCGCGACTAAAGGGGGGCCTTTAGTCGTGGCTGGAGCCATCAACTAGGACTAAAGGTCTGTTCCTGGCACAGCGAGGTGCGGTGGAAGTTTAGTCCCACCTCGCCCAGCGAAGGGCGCCCGCACTAGTTTATAAGCCCCGCCGCGGCAGCTCATTCGAGCTCCTCTCCAAAGCAGGCCTTTGTGGGCGTATTGACCTGTGCTGCCCTGTGGGGCTTACTGGGCCGTGCGGGCCTGCATCCTGGCCCAACTAGAGGTTGGGTTTCTAGTCGTATGCAGGACGTGGCGGCCCAGTAGGCGGGCTTTTTTTAATTTATTTATTTTTCAGTTTTTTCTGCTTTATTTATTTTCTTTTGTTTCTGAGTTGCTTTTTGCTTTATTTAGAGTTTCTGAGTAAATCTTTTTGCTTTAGGTCAAAAAATTATAAACTTTCTATTAGTGCCAGTAGTTTTCAAATTTAAATAGTTTAAATTTGAATTATTTGAAATTTGTGTGAATCACTAGTTTGTGAATAACTTTACTTTAAAAATAGATTTTTCAGTGATTCTCTTTTCTGCTGTTTAATATTAGTGTGTTTTATCATTATATTCAATTTGGTAATTCTTAGGTTATTTAAAAAAATAAAATGCCTTTGTAACAGATGAGTTTTCGTCCGAAACCCTGATACTTCGAAAGAGATTGTCCATTTTGTACACGAAGTGCATCCAGTTTTTGCCGTAACCCTCTCAACTTTTTAGCACATGCTATGTGGGTGAAATTATGATACCATGCCAACTTTCAACCTTTTTAGAGTTCATTTGTAGTGCTTTTCAATTTCAGGGTCATTTAGCTAAAAAAATCAGTAAATGCATGAAAAATAACAAATGAAGTCAGAAAGGGTTGAAAACTGATGACGTGGCTTTGAATGGTGCATACTGAACGCACAAAAAGTCTGGAGTTGAAATAAGTTATAAAAAATGAAATGCCTTTGTAACAGATGAGTTTTCGTCCGAAACCCTGATACTTCGAAAGAGATTGTCCATTTTGTACACGAAGTGTATCCAGTTTTTGCCGTAACCCTCTCAACTTTTTAGCACATGTTGTGTGGGTGAAATGATGATACCATGCCAGCTTTCAACCTTTTCAGAGTTTATTTGTAGTGCTTTTCAATTTTAGGGTCATTTAGCTAGAAAAAAAATCAGTAAATGCATGAAAAATAGCAAATGAAGTTAGAAAGGGTTGAAAATTGATGACGTGGCTTTGAATGGTGCATATTGAACGCACAAAAAGTCTAGAGTTAAAATAAGTTATAAAAATGGATGAAAAATAGCAAATGAAGTCCTACATAATTGATACGTCTCCAACGTATCTATAATTTTTTATTGTTCCATGCTATTATATTATCTGTTTTGGATGTTTTATATGCATTAATATGCTATTTTATATTATTTTTGGGACTAACTTATTAACCTAGAGCCTAGTGCCAGCTTCTGTTTTTTCCTTGTTTTTGAGCCTCGCAGAAAAGGAATACCAAACGGAATAAAACTTCACGATGATTTTTCTTGGACCAGAAGACACCTAGGGGACTTGGACTCCAAGTCAGAAGAGCCACGAGGCGGCAACAAGGGTGGAGGGCACGCCCTGGGGGGCGCCCCCTACCTTGTGGGCTCCTCGGTGACTTCCTGACCTAGGTCTTCCTCCTATATATTCACATATATTCCAGAACCACCAGAGGCATCCACGAAAACACTTTTCCACCGCCGCAACCTTCTGTTCCTATGATATCCCATCTTGGGGCCTTTTCCGGCATCCTGCCGGAGGGGGATTCGATCACGGAGGGCATCTACATCAACACCATTGCCCTTCCGATGAAGCATGAGTAGTTATCTCAGACCTACGGGTCCGTAGCTAGTAGCTAGATGGCTTCTTCTCTCTGTTTGATTCTCAATACCATGTTCTCCTCGATGTTCTTGGAGATCTATCCGATGTAATCTTCTTTTGCAGTGTGTTTGTCGAGATCCGATGAATTATGGATTTATGATCAGCTTATCTATGAATATTATTTGAATCTTCTCTGAATTCTTATATGCATGATTTGATATCTTTGTATTTCTCTTCGAATTATCGGTTTGGTTTGGCCAACTAGATTGGTTTTTCTTGCAATGGGAGAAGTGCTTAGCTTTGGGTTCAATCTTGCGGTGTCCTCACCCAGTGACAAAGTAGGGGTAGCGAGGCACGTATTGTATTGTTGCCATCGAGGATAAAAAGATGGGGTTTACATCATATTGCTTGAGTTTAATCCTCTATATCATGTCACCTTACTTAAGGCGTTGCTCCGTTCTTTATGAACTTAATACTCTAGATGCATGCTGGATAGCGGTCGATGTGTGGAGTAATAGTAGTAGATGCAGGCAGGAGTCGGTCTACTTGACACGGACATGATGCCTATATGGCATAATCATTGCCTTGGATATCGTCATAACTTTGCGCTTTTCTATCAATTGCTCGACAGTAATTTGTTCACCCACCGTATTATTTGCCTTCATGAGAGAAGCCTCTGGTGAAACCTATGCCCCTCGGGTCTATTTTCCATCATATTACTTTCCGATCTACTACTTTGCAACCTTTTATTTTCAGATCTATATACCAAAAAAATCCAAAAATATTTTATCTTTTGTTTATCTATCTCTATCAGATCTCACCTTTGCAATTGACCGTGAAGGGATTGACAACCCCTTTATCGCGTTGGGTGCAAGTGTTTGATTGTTTGTGCAGGTGTTGGTGATTTGTGCATTCTTCTCCTACTGGATTGATACCTTGGTTCTTAACTGAGGGAAATACTTATCTCTACTGTGTTGCATCACCCTTTCCTCTTCAAGGGAAAAACCAACGCAAGCTCAAGAAGTAGCAGGAAGAATTTCTGGCGCCGTTGCCGGGGATATCTACGCCAAGTCAAGACATACCAAGTACCCATCATAAACTCTCATCTCTTGCATTACATTATTCGCCATTTGCCTCTCGTTTTCCTCTCCCCCACTTCTAAAACGATTTTCGAAAAGATTTGCCTTCTTATTCGCCCTTCTTTCGTTCGTCTTTTTTGTTTGCCTTTTGTTTGCTTGTGTGTTAGATTGCTTGCTTTGTCACGATAACTCAAGAGAATACCAAATTGTGTGACTTTTCCAATACTAATAATAATGATTTTATTAGTACTCCGATTGCTCCCGCTACTAGTGCGGAATCTTATGAAATTAATGCCGCTTTGCTGCATCTTGTTATGAAAGATCAATTTGCTGGCCTTCCTAGTGAAGATGCCGTGTCCCATCTAAATAATTTCGTTGAGTTGTGTGATATGCAAAAGAAGAAAGATGTGGATAATGATATTGTTAAATTGAAACTATTTCCGTTCTCACTACGAGATTGTGCTAAAACTTGGTTTTCATCTTTGCCTAAAAATAGTATTGATCCATGGAAAAAGTGTAAAGATGCTTTTATTTCCAAGTATTTTCCTCCCGCTAAGATCATCTCCCTTAGGAATGATATTATTAATTTTAAGCAACTTGATCATGAACATGTTGCACAATCTTGGGAGAGGATGAAATTGATGATACGAAATTGCCCTACTCATGGTTTAAATTTGTGGATGATCATACAATTTTTTTATGCCGGATTGAATTTTGCTTCTAGAAATCTTTTAGATTCGGCCGCGGGGGGTACTTTTATGGAAATTACTTTAGGAGAAGCTACTAAAATCCTAGATAATATTATGGTTAATTATTCTCAATGGCATACCAAAAGATCTTTTACTAGTAAAAAAGTGCATGCAATTGAAGAGATTAATGTTTTGAGTGGAAAGATGGATGAACTTATGAAATTATTTGCCAGCAAGAGTGCTCCTATTGATCCTAATGATATGCCTTTGTCTACTTTGATTGAGAACAATAATGAATCTATGGATGTGAATTTTGTTGGTAGGAACAATTTTGGTAATAACGCGTATAGAGGTAATTTTAATCCTAGGCCTTTTCCTAGTCATTCCTCTAACAATTATGGTAATTCCTACAACAATTCTTATGGAAATTATAATAAGTTGCCCTCTGATTTTGAGAATAGTGTTAAAGAATTTATGAGTTCGCAAAAGAATTTCAATGCTTTGATTGAAGAAAAATTGCTTAAGGTTGATGATTTGGCTAGGAACATGGATAGAATTTCTCTTGAGATTGATTCTTTGAAAATTAGATCTATTCCACCCAAGCATGATATTAATGAGTCTTTAAAAGCTATGAGAATTTCTATTGATGAATGTAAGGAAAGAACTGCTAGGGTTCGTGCTAAGCGAGATTGGTTTGTGAAAGCGTGTTCTTCTAGTTCTTGTGAAAATAATGATGAAGATCTTAAAGTGATTGAGGTGACTCCTATTGAATCTTTGTTTTCTAAAATAAATCTTAATAAAGATGGGACTGGAGATGAGTCAACTTTAGTTAAAAGGCATCCCAATGATTCGGAGTTTATAGATCTTGATGCAAAAATTGATAAAAGTGGGATTGGAGAGGTCAAAACTTTAAGTAGCAATGAACCCACTCTTTTGGATTTCAAGGACTTTAATTTTGATAATTGTTCTTTGATAGATTGTATTTCCTTGTTGCAATCTATGTTGAATTCTCCTCATGCTTATAATCAAAATAAAGCTTTTACTAAACATATTGTTGATGCTTTGATGCAATCTTTTGAAGAAAAGCTTGAATTAGAAGTTTCTATCCCTAGAAAACTTTATGATGAATGTGAACCTACTATTAAGATTAAGATTAAAGATTATGAGTGCCATGCTTTGTGTGATTTGGGTGCTAGCGTCTCCACGATTCCAAAAACTCTATGTGATGTGTTAGGTTTCCACGAATTGGATGATTGTTCTTTAAATTTGCATCTTGCGGATTCCACTATTAAGAAACCTATGGGAATGATTAATGATGTTCTTATTATTGCAAATAGGAATTATGTGCCCGTAGATTTGATTGTTCTTGATATAGATTGCAATCCTACATGTCCTATTATTCTTGGTAGACCTTTCCTTAGAACGATTGATGCAATTATTGATATGAAAGAAGGAAACATTAGATTTCAATTTTCGTTAAGGAAAGGCATGGAACACTTTCCTAGAAAGAAAATTAAGTTGCCATATGAATCTATTATGAGAGCTACTTATGGATTGCACACCAAAGATGACAATACCTAGATCTATGTGTTTTTTGCCTAGCTAAGGGCGTTAAACAATAACGCTTGTTGGGAGGCAACCCATTTTAATTTTTTTCTTATTTTTTTGGTTCTGTTTTTCAATAAATTTTTCGTCTAGCCTCTGGTTAGATGTGTTTTGGTGTTTTAATTAGGGTTTGTGTCAAGTAAGACCTTTGGGATGACTTACGGTGATAGTTGATTTGATCTTGCTGAAAAACAGAAACTTTTGCGTCCAGTCACAGAATTTTAATAATTCACTGGAGAATTGAAAAACCATGAATTTGTTAAAAAGGATTGATATACGAATTTACTCTGTTGTCCTAATTTATCAGAATTTTTGGAGTTACATAAGTATTAGAACAATTCAGATCTTCGCAGACTCTTTTGTTTTTGACAGATTATGTTTTCTTTGTGTTGTTTGCTTATTTTGATGAATCTATGGGCAGTATCGGGGGGTATGAACCATAGAGAAGTTGGAATACAGTAGATATTAAACCAATATAAATAAATAATGAGTTCACAACAGTACCAAAAGTGGTGATTTTATTTTCTTATACTAACGGATCTTACGAGTTTTCTGTCGAGTTTTCTGTTGTGAAGTTTTCAAGTTTTGGGTAAAGATTTGATGGACTATGGAATAAGGAGTGGCAAGAGCCTAAGCTTGGGGATGCCCAAGGCACCCCAAGGTAATATTAAAGGACAACCAAGAGCCTAAGCTTGGGTATGCCCCGGAAGGCATCCCCTCTTTCGTCTTCGTCTATCGGTAAATTTACTTGAGGCTATATTTTTATTCATCACATGATATGTGTTTTGCTTGGAGCGTCTTGTATGATATGAGTCTTCACTTTTTAGTTTGCCACAATCATCCTTGCTGTACACACCTTCTGAGAGGGACACTCATGAATCGTGATTTATTAGAATACTCTATGTGCTTCACTTATATCTTTTGAGCTAGGCAATTTTGCTCTAGTGTTTCACTTATATCTTTTTAGAGCACGGCGGTGGTTTTATTTTATAAAAATTGTTGAACTCTCTTGCTTCACTTATATTATTTTGAGAGTTTTTCTAAACAGCATCCCCCCCCCCCCCCCCCCCCCCCCCCCCCCCCCCCCCCCCCCCCCCCCCCCCCCCCCCCCCCCCCCCCCCCCCCCCCCCCCCCCCCCCCCCCCCCCCCCCCCCCCCCCCCCCCCCCCCCCCCCCCCCCCCCCCCCCCCCCCCCCCCCCCCCCCCCCCCCCCCCCCCCCCCCCCCCCCCCCCCCCCCCCCCCCCCCCCCCCCCCCCCCCCCCCCCCCCCCCCCCCCCCCCCCCCCCCCCCCCCCCCCCCCCCCCCCCCCCCCCCCCCCCCCCCCCCCCCCCCCCCCCCCCCCCCCCCCCCCCCCCCCCCCCCCCCCCCCCCCCCCCCCCCCCCCCCCCCCCCCCCCCCCCCCCCCCCCCCCCCCCCCCCCCCCCCCCCCCCCCCCCCCCCCCCCCCCCCCCCCCCCCCCCCCCCCCCCCCCCCCCCCCCCCCCCCCCCCCCCCCCCCCCCCCCCCCCCCCCCCCCCCCCCCCCCCCCCCCCCCCCCCCCCCCCCCCCCCCCCCCCCCCCCCCCCCCCCCCCCCCCCCCCCCCCCCCCCCCCCCCCCCCCCCCCCCCCCCCCCCCCCCCCCCCCCCCCCCCCCCCCCCCCCCCCCCCCCCCCCCCCCCCCCCCCCCCCCCCCCCCCCCCCCCCCCCCCCCCCCCCCCCCCCCCCCCCCCCCCCCCCCCCCCCCCCCCCCCCCCCCCCCCCCCCCCCCCCCCCCCCCCCCCCCCCCCCCCCCCCCCCCCCCCCCCCCCCCCCCCCCCCCCCCCCCCCCCCCCCCCCCCCCCCCCCCCCCCCCCCCCCCCCCCCCCCCCCCCCCCCCCCCCCCCCCCCCCCCCCCCCCCCCCCCCCCCCCCCCCCCCCCCCCCCCCCCCCCCCCCCCCCCCCCCCCCCCCCCCCCCCCCCCCCCCCCCCCCCCCCCCCCCCCCCCCCCCCCCCCCCCCCCCCCCCCCCCCCCCCCCCCCCCCCCCCCCCCCCCCCCCCCCCCCCCCCCCCCCCCCCCCCCCCCCCCCCCCCCCCCCCCCCCCCCCCCCCCCCCCCCCCCCCCCCCCCCCCCCCCCCCCCCCCCCCCCCCCCCCCCCCCCCCCCCCCCCCCCCCCCCCCCCCCCCCCCCCCCCCCCCCCCCCCCCCCCCCCCCCCCCCCCCCCCCCCCCCCCCCCCCCCCCCCCCCCCCCCCCCCCCCCCCCCCCCCCCCCCCCCCCCCCCCCCCCCCCCCCCCCCCCCCCCCCCCCCCCCCCCCCCCCCCCCCCCCCCCCCCCCCCCCCCCCCCCCCCCCCCCCCCCCCCCCCCCCCCCCCCCCCCCCCCCCCCCCCCCCCCCCCCCCCCCCCCCCCCCCCCCCCCCCCCCCCCCCCCCCCCCCCCCCCCCCCCCCCCCCCCCCCCCCCCCCCCCCCCCCCCCCCCCCCCCCCCCCCCCCCCCCCCCCCCCCCCCCCCCCCCCCCCCCCCCCCCCCCCCCCCCCCCCCCCCCCCCCCCCCCCCCCCCCCCCCCCCCCCCCCCCCCCCCCCCCCCCCCCCCCCCCCCCCCCCCCCCCCCCCCCCCCCCCCCCCCCCCCCCCCCCCCCCCCCCCCCCCCCCCCCCCCCCCCCCCCCCCCCCCCCCCCCCCCCCCCCCCCCCCCCCCCCCCCCCCCCCCCCCCCCCCCCCCCCCCCCCCCCCCCCCCCCCCCCCCCCCCCCCCCCCCCCCCCCCCCCCCCCCCCCCCCCCCCCCCCCCCCCCCCCCCCCCCCCCCCCCCCCCCCCCCCCCCCCCCCCCCCCCCCCCCCCCCCCCCCCCCCCCCCCCCCCCCCCCCCCCCCCCCCCCCCCCCCCCCCCCCCCCCCCCCCCCCCCCCCCCCCCCCCCCCCCCCCCCCCCCCCCCCCCCCCCCCCCCCCCCCCCCCCCCCCCCCCCCCCCCCCCCCCCCCCCCCCCCCCCCCCCCCCCCCCCCCCCCCCCCCCCCCCCCCCCCCCCCCCCCCCCCCCCCCCCCCCCCCCCCCCCCCCCCCCCCCCCCCCCCCCCCCCCCCCCCCCCCCCCCCCCCCCCCCCCCCCCCCCCCCCCCCCCCCCCCCCCCCCCCCCCCCCCCCCCCCCCCCCCCCCCCCCCCCCCCCCCCCCCCCCCCCCCCCCCCCCCCCCCCCCCCCCCCCCCCCCCCCCCCCCCCCCCCCCCCCCCCCCCCCCCCCCCCCCCCCCCCCCCCCCCCCCCCCCCCCCCCCCCCCCCCCCCCCCCCCCCCCCCCCCCCCCCCCCCCCCCCCCCCCCCCCCCCCCCCCCCCCCCCCCCCCCCCCCCCCCCCCCCCCCCCCCCCCCCCCCCCCCCCCCCCCCCCCCCCCCCCCCCCCCCCCCCCCCCCCCCCCCCCCCCCCCCCCCCCCCCCCCCCCCCCCCCCCCCCCCCCCCCCCCCCCCCCCCCCCCCCCCCCCCCCCCCCCCCCCCCCCCCCCCCCCCCCCCCCCCCCCCCCCCCCCCCCCCCCCCCCCCCCCCCCCCCCCCCCCCCCCCCCCCCCCCCCCCCCCCCCCCCCCCCCCCCCCCCCCCCCATGGATTATACGCACTCTCACCCTTCCACCATTGCTAGCCTCTCTAGTACCGTGCAAATTTCGCCGGTGCATTACACCCACCATATACCTTCCTCAAAACAGCCACCATACCTACCTACTATGGCATTTCCATAGCCATTCCGAGATATATTGCCATGCAACTTTCCACCATTCCGTTTATTATGACACGCTTCATCGTTGTCATATTGCTTTGCATGATCATGTAGTTGACATAGTATTTGTGGCAAAGCCACCGTTCATAATTTTTATACATGTCACTCTCGAATCATTGCACATCCCGGTACACCGCCAGAGGCATTCATATAGAGTCATATTTTTTTCTAAGTATCGAGTTGTAATTCTTGAGTTGTAAGTAAATAAAAGTGTGATGATCACCATTTTTTAGAGCATTGTCCCATGTGAGGAAAGGATGATGGAGGCTATGATTCCCCCACAAGTCGGGATGAGACTCCAGACGAAAAAAAGAGAGAAAAAAAAGAGCCCAAATAAAAAAAGAGAGAAAATAGAGAAGGGGCAATGTTACTATCCTTTTCCACACTTGTGCTTCAAAGTAGCACCATGATCTTCATGATAGAGAGTCTCCTATGTTGTCACTTTCATATACTAGTGGGAACTTTTCATTATAGAACTTGGCTTGTATATTCCAACGATGGGCTTCCTCAAATTTCCCTAGGTCTTCGTGAGCAAGCAAGTTGGATGCTCACCCACTTAGTTTCTTTTTGAGCTTTCATAAACTTATAGCTCTAGTGCATCCGTGGGGGGGGGGGGGGGGGGGGGGGGGGGGGGGGGGGGGGGGGGGGGGGGGGGGGGGGGGGGGGGGGGGGGGGGGGGGGGGGGGGGGGGGGGGGGGGGGGGGGGGGGGGGGGGGGGGGGGGGGGGGGGGGGGGGGGGGGGGGGGGGGGGGGGGGGGGGGGGGGGGGGGGGGGGGGGGGGGGGGGGGGGGGGGGGGGGGGGGGGGGGGGGGGGGGGGGGGGGGGGGGGGGGGGGGGGGGGGGGGGGGGGGGGGGGGGGGGGGGGGGGGGGGGGGGGGGGGGGGGGGGGGGGGGGGGGGGGGGGGGGGGGGGGGGGGGGGGGGGGGGGGGGGGGGGGGGGGGGGGGGGGGGGGGGGGGGGGGGGGGGGGGGGGGGGGGGGGGGGGGGGGGGGGGGGGGGGGGGGGGGGGGGGGGGGGGGGGGGGGGGGGGGGGGGGGGGGGGGGGGGGGGGGGGGGGGGGGGGGGGGGGGGGGGGGGGGGGGGGGGGGGGGGGGGGGGGGGGGGGGGGGGGGGGGGGGGGGGGGGGGGGGGGGGGGGGGGGGGGGGGGGGGGGGGGGGGGGGGGTATTGTTCCATGCTATTATATTATCCATCTTGGATGTTTTATATGCTATTTTATATTATTTTTGGGACTAACCTATTAACCTAGAGCCCAGTGCCAGTGCCAGTTTCTGTTTTTTCCTTGTTTTTGAGTTTCGCAGAAAAGGAATATCAAACGGAGTCCAATTGAGCTGAAAATTTACGGTGATTTTTTATGGACCAGAAGAAGCCCCTGAAGCAAAAGAGTTGGGCCAGAAGAGTCACGAGGCCTCCACAAGGGTGGAGGGCGCGCCCTACCCCCCGGGTGCGCCCTCCGACCTTGTGGTTGACTCGTGGACCCCCCTGACATGAAACTGACGCCAAAAATTCCTATAAATACAGAAACCCCCAGAACATAACCTAGATCGGGATTTTCGCCGCCGCAAGCCTCTGTAGCCACCAAAAACCAATCGGGACCCTATTTCGGCACCCTACCGGAGGGGGAAATCATCACCGGTGGCCATCTTCATCATCCCGGCGCTCTCCATGACGAGGAGGGAGTAGTTCACCCTCGGGGCTGAGGGTATGTACCAGTAGCTATGTGTTTGATCTCTCTCTCTCTCTCTCTCTCTCGTGTTCTTGCTTTGGCACGATCTTGATGTACCGTGAGCTTTGCTATTATAGTTGGATCTTATGATGTTTCTCCCCCTCTACCTTCTTGTAATGGATTGAGTTTTACCTTTGAAGTTATCTTATCGGATTTGAGAACACTTAATGTATGTCTTGCATGTGCTTATCTGTGGTGACAATGGGATATTCACGTGATCTACTTGATGTATGTTTTGGTGATCAACTTGCGGGTTCTGTGACCTTGTGAACTTATGCATAGGGGTTGGCACACGTTTTCGTCTTGACTCTCCGGTAGAAACTTTGGGGCACTCTTTGAAGTTCTTTGTGTTGGTTTGAATAGATGAATCTGAGATTGTGTGATGCATATCGTATAATCAAACCCGCGGATGCTTGTGGTGATATTGGAGTATCTAGGTGACATTAGGGTTTTGGTTGATGTGTATCTTAAGGTGTTACTTTAGTACGAACTCTAGGGCTGTTTGTGACACTTATAGGAATAGCCCAATAGATTGACCAGAAAGAATAACTTTGAGGTGGTTTCGTACCCTACAATAATCTCTTCGTTTGTGCGGGGGGGGGGGGGGGGGGGGGGGGGGGGGGGGGGGGGGGGGGGGGGGGGGGGGGGGGGGGGGGGGGGGGGGGGGGGGGGGGGGGGGGGGGGGGGGGGGGGGGGGGGGGGGGGGGGGGGGGGGGGGGGGGGGGGGGGGGGGGGGGGGGGGGGGGGGGGGGGGGGGGGGGGGGGGGGGGGGGGGGGGGGGGGGGGGGGGGGGGGGGGGGGGGGGGGGGGGGGGGGGGGGGGGGGGGGGGGGGGGGGGGGGGGGGGGGGGGGGGGGGGGGGGGGGGGGGGGGGGGGGGGGGGGGGGGGGGGGGGGGGGGGGGGGGGGGGGGGGGGGGGGGGGGGGGGGGGGGGGGGGGGGGGGGGGGGGGGGGGGGGGGGGGGGGGGGGGGGGGGGGGGGGGGGGGGGGGGGGGGGGGGGGGGGGGGGGGGGGGGGGGGGGGGGGGGGGGGGGGGGGGGGGGGGGGGGGGGGGGGGGGGGGGGGGGGGGGGGGGGGGGGGGGGGGGGGGGGGGGGGGGGGGGGGGGGGGGGGGGGGGGGGGGGGGGGGGGGGGGGGGGGGGGGGGGGGGGGGGGGGGGGGGGGGGGGGGGGGGGGGGGGGGGGGGGGGGGGGGGGGGGGGGGGGGGGGGGGGGGGGGGGGGGGGGGGGGGGGGGGGGGGGGGGGGGGGGGGGGGGGGGGGGGGGGGGGGGGGGGGGGGGGGGGGGGGGGGGGGGGGGGGGGGGGGGGGGGGGGGGGGGGGGGGGGGGGGGGGGGGGGGGGGGGGGGGGGGGGGGGGGGGGGGGGGGGGGGGGGGGGGGGGGGGGGGGGGGGGGGGGGGGGGGGGGGGGGGGGGGGGGGGGGGGGGGGGGGGGGGGGGGGGGGGGGGGGGGGGGGGGGGGGGGGGGGGGGGGGGGGGGGGGGGGGGGGGGGGGGGGGGGGGGGGGGGGGGGGGGGGGGGGGGGGGGGGGGGGGGGGGGGGGGGGGGGGGGGGGGGGGGGGGGGGGGGGGGGGGGGGGGGGGGGGGGGGGGGGGGGGGGGGGGGGGGGGGGGGGGGGGGGGGGGGGGGGGGGGGGGGGGGGGGGGGGGGGGGGGGGGGGGGGGGGGGGGGGGGGGGGGGGGGGGGGGGGGGGGGGGGGGGGGGGGGGGGGGGGGGGGGGGGGGGGGGGGGGGGGGGGGGGGGGGGGGGGGGGGGGGGGGGGGGGGGGGGGGGGGGGGGGGGGGGGGGGGGGGGGGGGGGGGGGGGGGGGGGGGGGGGGGGGGGGGGGGGGGGGGGGGGGGGGGGGGGGGGGGGGGGGGGGGGGGGGGGGGGGGGGGGGGGGGGGGGGGGGGGGGGGGGGGGGGGGGGGGGGGGGGGGGGGGGGGGGGGGGGGGGGGGGGGGGGGGGGGGGGGGGGGGGGGGGGGGGGGGGGGGGGGGGGGGGGGGGGGGGGGGGGGGGGGGGGGGGGGGGGGGGGGGGGGGGGGGGGGGGGGGGGGGGGGGGGGGGGGGGGGGGGGGGGGGGGGGGGGGGGGGGGGGGGGGGGGGGGGGGGGGGGGGGGGGGGGGGGGGGGGGGGGGGGGGGGGGGGGGGGGGGGGGGGGGGGGGGGGGGGGGGGGGGGGGGGGGGGGGGGGGGGGGGGGGGGGGGGGGGGGGGGGGGGGGGGGGGGGGGGGGGGGGGGGGGGGGGGGGGGGGGGGGGGGGGGGGGGGGGGGGGGGGGGGGGGGGGGGGGGGGGGGGGGGGGGGGGGGGGGGGGGGGGGGGGGGGGGGGGGGGGGGGGGGGGGGGGGGGGGGGGGGGGGGGGGGGGGGGGGGGGGGGGGGGGGGGGGGGGGGGGGGGGGGGGGGGGGGGGGGGGGGGGGGGGGGGGGGGGGGGGGGGGGGGGGGGGGGGGGGGGGGGGGGGGGGGGGGGGGGGGGGGGGGGGGGGGGGGGGGGGGGGGGGGGGGGGGGGGGGGGGGGGGGGGGGGGGGGGGGGGGGGGGGGGGGGGGGGGGGGGGGGGGGGGGGGGGGGGGGGGGGGGGGGGGGGGGGGGGGGGGGGGGGGGGGGGGGGGGGGGGGGGGGGGGGGGGGGGGGGGGGGGGGGGGGGGGGGGGGGGGGGGGGGGGGGGGGGGGGGGGGGGGGGGGGGGGGGGGGGGGGGGGGGGGGGGGGGGGGGGGGGGGGGGGGGGGGGGGGGGGGGGGGGGGGGGGGGGGGGGGGGGGGGGGGGGGGGGGGGGGGGGGGGGGGGGGGGGGGGGGGGGGGGGGGGGGGGGGGGGGGGGGGGGGGGGGGGGGGGGGGGGGGGGGGGGGGGGGGGGGGGGGGGGGGGGGGGGGGGGGGGGGGGGGGGGGGGGGGGGGGGGGGGGGGGGGGGGGGGGGGGGGGGGGGGGGGGGGGGGGGGGGGGGGGGGGGGGGGGGGGGGGGGGGGGGGGGGGGGGGGGGGGGGGGGGGGGGGGGGGGGGGGGGGGGGGGGGGGGGGGGGGGGGGGGGGGGGGGGGGGGGGGGGGGGGGGGGGGGGGGGGGGGGGGGGGGGGGGGGGGGGGGGGGGGGGGGGGGGGGGGGGGGGGGGGGGGGGGGGGGGGGGGGGGGGGGGGGGGGGGGGGGGGGGGGGGGGGGGGGGGGGGGGGGGGGGGGGGGGGGGGGGGGGGGGGGGGGGGGGGGGGGGGGGGGGGGGGGGGGGGGGGGGGGGGGGGGGGGGGGGGGGGGGGGGGGGGGGGGGGGGGGGGGGGGGGGGGGGGGGGGGGGGGGGGGGGGGGGGGGGGGGGGGGGGGGGGGGGGGGGGGGGGGGGGGGGGGGGGGGGGGGGGGGGGGGGGGGGGGGGGGGGGGGGGGGGGGGGGGGGGGGGGGGGGGGGGGGGGGGGGGGGGGGGGGGGGGGGGGGGGGGGGGGGGGGGGGGGGGGGGGGGGGGGGGGGGGGGGGGGGGGGGGGGGGGGGGGGGGGGGGGGGGGGGGGGGGGGGGGGGGGGGGGGGGGGGGGGGGGGGGGGGGGGGGGGGGGGGGGGGGGGGGGGGGGGGGGGGGGGGGGGGGGGGGGGGGGGGGGGGGGGGGGGGGGGGGGGGGGGGGGGGGGGGGGGGGGGGGGGGGGGGGGGGGGGGGGGGGGGGGGGGGGGGGGGGGGGGGGGGGGGGGGGGGGGGGGGGGGGGGGGGGGGGGGGGGGGGGGGGGGGGGGGGGGGGGGGGGGGGGGGGGGGGGGGGGGGGGGGGGGGGGGGGGGGGGGGGGGGGGGGGGGGGGGGGGGGGGGGGGGGGGGGGGGGGGGGGGGGGGGGGGGGGGGGGGGGGGGGGGGGGGGGGGGGGGGGGGGGGGGGGGGGGGGGGGGGGGGGGGGGGGGGGGGGGGGGGGGGGGGGGGGGGGGGGGGGGGGGGGGGGGGGGGGGGGGGGGGGGGGGGGGGGGGGGGGGGGGGGGGGGGGGGGGGGGGGGGGGGGGGGGGGGGGGGGGGGGGGGGGGGGGGGGGGGGGGGGGGGGGGGGGGGGGGGGGGGGGGGGGGGGGGGGGGGGGGGGGGGGGGGGGGGGGGGGGGGGGGGGGGGGGGGGGGGGGGGGGGGGGGGGGGGGGGGGGGGGGGGGGGGGGGGGGGGGGGGGGGGGGGGGGGGGGGGGGGGGGGGGGGGGGGGGGGGGGGGGGGGGGGGGGGGGGGGGGGGGGGGGGGGGGGGGGGGGGGGGGGGGGGGGGGGGGGGGGGGGGGGGGGGGGGGGGGGGGGGGGGGGGGGGGGGGGGGGGGGGGGGGGGGGGGGGGGGGGGGGGGGGGGGGGGGGGGGGGGGGGGGGGGGGGGGGGGGGGGGGGGGGGGGGGGGGGGGGGGGGGGGGGGGGGGGGGGGGGGGGGGGGGGGGGGGGGGGGGGGGGGGGGGGGGGGGGGGGGGGGGGGGGGGGGGGGGGGGGGGGGGGGGGGGGGGGGGGGGGGGGGGGGGGGGGGGGGGGGGGGGGGGGGGGGGGGGGGGGGGGGGGGGGGGGGGGGGGGGGGGGGGGGGGGGGGGGGGGGGGGGGGGGGGGGGGGGGGGGGGGGGGGGGGGGGGGGGGGGGGGGGGGGGGGGGGGGGGGGGGGGGGGGGGGGGGGGGGGGGGGGGGGGGGGGGGGGGGGGGGGGGGGGGGGGGGGGGGGGGGGGGGGGGGGGGGGGGGGGGGGGGGGGGGGGGGGGGGGGGGGGGGGGGGGGGGGGGGGGGGGGGGGGGGGGGGGGGGGGGGGGGGGGGGGGGGGGGGGGGGGGGGGGGGGGGGGGGGGGGGGGGGGGGGGGGGGGGGGGGGGGGGGGGGGGGGGGGGGGGGGGGGGGGGGGGGGGGGGGGGGGGGGGGGGGGGGGGGGGGGGGGGGGGGGGGGGGGGGGGGGGGGGGGGGGGGGGGGGGGGGGGGGGGGGGGGGGGGGGGGGGGGGGGGGGGGGGGGGGGGGGGGGGGGGGGGGGGGGGGGGGGGGGGGGGGGGGGGGGGGGGGGGGGGGGGGGGGGGGGGGGGGGGGGGGGGGGGGGGGGGGGGGGGGGGGGGGGGGGGGGGGGGGGGGGGGGGGGGGGGGGGGGGGGGGGGGGGGGGGGGGGGGGGGGGGGGGGGGGGGGGGGGGGGGGGGGGGGGGGGGGGGGGGGGGGGGGGGGGGGGGGGGGGGGGGGGGGGGGGGGGGGGGGGGGGGGGGGGGGGGGGGGGGGGGGGGGGGGGGGGGGGGGGGGGGGGGGGGGGGGGGGGGGGGGGGGGGGGGGGGGGGGGGGGGGGGGGGGGGGGGGGGGGGGGGGGGGGGGGGGGGGGGGGGGGGGGGGGGGGGGGGGGGGGGGGGGGGGGGGGGGGGGGGGGGGGGGGGGGGGGGGGGGGGGGGGGGGGGGGGGGGGGGGGGGGGGGGGGGGGGGGGGGGGGGGGGGGGGGGGGGGGGGGGGGGGGGGGGGGGGGGGGGGGGGGGGGGGGGGGGGGGGGGGGGGGGGGGGGGGGGGGGGGGGGGGGGGGGGGGGGGGGGGGGGGGGGGGGGGGGGGGGGGGGGGGGGGGGGGGGGGGGGGGGGGGGGGGGGGGGGGGGGGGGGGGGGGGGGGGGGGGGGGGGGGGGGGGGGGGGGGGGGGGGGGGGGGGGGGGGGGGGGGGGGGGGGGGGGGGGGGGGGGGGGGGGGGGGGGGGGGGGGGGGGGGGGGGGGGGGGGGGGGGGGGGGGGGGGGGGGGGGGGGGGGGGGGGGGGGGGGGGGGGGGGGGGGGGGGGGGGGGGGGGGGGGGGGGGGGGGGGGGGGGGGGGGGGGGGGGGGGGGGGGGGGGGGGGGGGGGGGGGGGGGGGGGGGGGGGGGGGGGGGGGGGGGGGGGGGGGGGGGGGGGGGGGGGGGGGGGGGGGGGGGGGGGGGGGGGGGGGGGGGGGGGGGGGGGGGGGGGGGGGGGGGGGGGGGGGGGGGGGGGGGGGGGGGGGGGGGGGGGGGGGGGGGGGGGGGGGGGGGGGGGGGGGGGGGGGGGGGGGGGGGGGGGGGGGGGGGGGGGGGGGGGGGGGGGGGGGGGGGGGGGGGGGGGGGGGGGGGGGGGGGGGGGGGGGGGGGGGGGGGGGGGGGGGGGGGGGGGGGGGGGGGGGGGGGGGGGGGGGGGGGGGGGGGGGGGGGGGGGGGGGGGGGGGGGGGGGGGGGGGGGGGGGGGGGGGGGGGGGGGGGGGGGGGGGGGGGGGGGGGGGGGGGGGGGGGGGGGGGGGGGGGGGGGGGGGGGGGGGGGGGGGGGGGGGGGGGGGGGGGGGGGGGGGGGGGGGGGGGGGGGGGGGGGGGGGGGGGGGGGGGGGGGGGGGGGGGGGGGGGGGGGGGGGGGGGGGGGGGGGGGGGGGGGGGGGGGGGGGGGGGGGGGGGGGGGGGGGGGGGGGGGGGGGGGGGGGGGGGGGGGGGGGGGGGGGGGGGGGGGGGGGGGGGGGGGGGGGGGGGGGGGGGGGGGGGGGGGGGGGGGGGGGGGGGGGGGGGGGGGGGGGGGGGGGGGGGGGGGGGGGGGGGGGGGGGGGGGGGGGGGGGGGGGGGGGGGGGGGGGGGGGGGGGGGGGGGGGGGGGGGGGGGGGGGGGGGGGGGGGGGGGGGGGGGGGGGGGGGGGGGGGGGGGGGGGGGGGGGGGGGGGGGGGGGGGGGGGGGGGGGGGGGGGGGGGGGGGGGGGGGGGGGGGGGGGGGGGGGGGGGGGGGGGGGGGGGGGGGGGGGGGGGGGGGGGGGGGGGGGGGGGGGGGGGGGGGGGGGGGGGGGGGGGGGGGGGGGGGGGGGGGGGGGGGGGGGGGGGGGGGGGGGGGGGGGGGGGGGGGGGGGGGGGGGGGGGGGGGGGGGGGGGGGGGGGGGGGGGGGGGGGGGGGGGGGGGGGGGGGGGGGGGGGGGGGGGGGGGGGGGGGGGGGGGGGGGGGGGGGGGGGGGGGGGGGGGGGGGGGGGGGGGGGGGGGGGGGGGGGGGGGGGGGGGGGGGGGGGGGGGGGGGGGGGGGGGGGGGGGGGGGGGGGGGGGGGGGGGGGGGGGGGGGGGGGGGGGGGGGGGGGGGGGGGGGGGGGGGGGGGGGGGGGGGGGGGGGGGGGGGGGGGGGGGGGGGGGGGGGGGGGGGGGGGGGGGGGGGGGGGGGGGGGGGGGGGGGGGGGGGGGGGGGGGGGGGGGGGGGGGGGGGGGGGGGGGGGGGGGGGGGGGGGGGGGGGGGGGGGGGGGGGGGGGGGGGGGGGGGGGGGGGGGGGGGGGGGGGGGGGGGGGGGGGGGGGGGGGGGGGGGGGGGGGGGGGGGGGGGGGGGGGGGGGGGGGGGGGGGGGGGGGGGGGGGGGGGGGGGGGGGGGGGGGGGGGGGGGGGGGGGGGGGGGGGGGGGGGGGGGGGGGGGGGGGGGGGGGGGGGGGGGGGGGGGGGGGGGGGGGGGGGGGGGGGGGGGGGGGGGGGGGGGGGGGGGGGGGGGGGGGGGGGGGGGGGGGGGGGGGGGGGGGGGGGGGGGGGGGGGGGGGGGGGGGGGGGGGGGGGGGGGGGGGGGGGGGGGGGGGGGGGGGGGGGGGGGGGGGGGGGGGGGGGGGGGGGGGGGGGGGGGGGGGGGGGGGGGGGGGGGGGGGGGGGGGGGGGGGGGGGGGGGGGGGGGGGGGGGGGGGGGGGGGGGGGGGGGGGGGGGGGGGGGGGGGGGGGGGGGGGGGGGGGGGGGGGGGGGGGGGGGGGGGGGGGGGGGGGGGGGGGGGGGGGGGGGGGGGGGGGGGGGGGGGGGGGGGGGGGGGGGGGGGGGGGGGGGGGGGGGGGGGGGGGGGGGGGGGGGGGGGGGGGGGGGGGGGGGGGGGGGGGGGGGGGGGGGGGGGGGGGGGGGGGGGGGGGGGGGGGGGGGGGGGGGGGGGGGGGGGGGGGGGGGGGGGGGGGGGGGGGGGGGGGGGGGGGGGGGGGGGGGGGGGGGGGGGGGGGGGGGGGGGGGGGGGGGGGGGGGGGGGGGGGGGGGGGGGGGGGGGGGGGGGGGGGGGGGGGGGGGGGGGGGGGGGGGGGGGGGGGGGGGGGGGGGGGGGGGGGGGGGGGGGGGGGGGGGGGGGGGGGGGGGGGGGGGGGGGGGGGGGGGGGGGGGGGGGGGGGGGGGGGGGGGGGGGGGGGGGGGGGGGGGGGGGGGGGGGGGGGGGGGGGGGGGGGGGGGGGGGGGGGGGGGGGGGGGGGGGGGGGGGGGGGGGGGGGGGGGGGGGGGGGGGGGGGGGGGGGGGGGGGGGGGGGGGGGGGGGGGGGGGGGGGGGGGGGGGGGGGGGGGGTATCTTTTAGAGCACGGTGGTGGTTATATTTTAAAGAAATAGTTGCACTCTCATGCTCCACTTATATATTTTTGAGAGTTGATAATAGTAATGGCAATTAGTATGGGTTATGAATTTGGTCATAATATGATAGGTATTCAAGAGGGATATAATAAAAACTTGTAGATCACTGAATATGATAAGTTTGATTCCTTGCAATAGTTTTGCGATATAAAGGTGGCAATATGCGGGTTGTGCTAGTGAGTAATTGCGGTTTAGTAATAATATTGGTGTTAAGGTTTGTGAATGCCGTAGCATGCGCGTATGGTCTCCCGTTATGCTAAGAAGTTGGAGCATGCTTTATTATTGATTGTCTTATGAGTGGCGGTCGAGGACGAGCGATGGTCTTTTCCTACCAATATATCCCCCTAGGGGCATGCATAGTAGTACTTTGCTTCGAGGGCTAATAAACTTTTGCAATAAGTATGTGAGTTCTTTATGACTAATGTAAGTCTATGGATTATACGCACTCTCACCTTTCCGCAATTTGCTAGCCTCTTCGGTACCGTGCATTGCCATTTATCACCTTGAGATGTGGTGCAAACTTCGCTGGTGCATCCAAACCCCGTGATATGATACGCTCTATCACACATAACGTTGTGTTTGGATGTCTGTATTGGAGGACTCCGTATTGAATTGGGTTGAATTACCAATTCAGGCATGAAATTGTAATGGGTACAATACAAATTATTTTGTTTGGTTGGTCGTTGAATTGAAGCATGGAATCCTCGTTAGGTTTCAATTCCAAATCATGTTTGTAATGGCAAACTTTGGAATTGCATATTGACATGCTTTGCTCTACATGTATCAAATGAAATCTTCGCACTAGCGCTGTACAACGCTGCATCTTCTTGTTCTTGAGCAACTCGGAGGCTTTGGCTTCATCACCTATGATTCAGAAGATGCAGTGGATAAGGCGCTGGACAAGAACAACATACAAGCACCAGCGCCACCCCCTAGACCTGCTCCATATCCAACCGCCGACCTTCTGGGCCTGCCCCGACGGCAGTCGCCAACCTCCTGACTTGGCCCTATCGCCAAGTTTTGTGGTTGCCGCAACGAGGCTATGGGAGGGCTACCTCGCCGGTTGGAGGAGCGCGGGGAAGAACGAATCAGAAAGGCTAGGTGAGGGCTACCTCACCGAAGGAGATGGAGAGGCGAGGAGGAGGGGACGGACCAGTGGCGGAGGGCATCGATGGTTGCCATGCGGGAGGTGACGCAGGGCGCTGTGGTGGAGTCGAACGGGCTCTGTCGATGGAGTGGAGAGGGGAGAGGGCCAGGAGCCCAGGACGCGGCCGTCAGTGCCCGCGTCGACCTCGATTGGCCTCACAGATCTCGCGTTACTTCCCCGCGATTATCGCTTCCTCATCGATTTCTTTCTTTATGGGAGAACGAACCAGTATGTTTTGCTGGAGTTTGGAGCAAGGCGAATTTAGCAGAAATCGAAGCCTCTGGGGTCCGTATTGTAGGAGGGTGCATTCGCGTGTGAGGGGCTCGGCTCTGTATTGGGTTAGGTTTCCATGCTTTAATACAGAGCACATCCAAACGGGTGAATTGGACTTCTATCAATACCAAATCAGTTTTTGAGCCTGAATACACACATCCAAACGCAGTGTAAGCCTCCTTATATCTTCCTCAAAATAGCCACCATACCTACCTATTATGGCATTTTTATAGTCATTCTGAGATATATTGCCATGCAACTTCCACCGTTCCATTTTATTATGACACACATCATCATTGTCATAGATTGCTTTGCATGATCATATAGCTGACATAGTATTTGTGGCTCAGCCACCGTTCATAGTTTTTATACATGCTATGCTAGACCATTACACATCCCGATACACCGCTAGAGGCATTCATATAGATTCATATTTTGTTATAGTATCGAGTTGTAATTTTATTTCGAGTTGTAAGTAAATAGAAGTGTGATGATCATCATATTCATTATTAGAGCATTATCCCAAGTGAGGAAAAAAGGCCAAAAAAGAGCCCACAAAAAAAGAGGCCAAAAAGAGCCCAACAAAAAAAGGAAGAAAATGAGAGAAAAAGAGAGAAGGGGCAATGTTATTATCCTTTCCACACTTGTGCTTCAAAGTAGCACCATGTTTTTCATATACAGAGTCTCATATGCTTTGTTTTCATATAAATAGTGAGAATTTTTCACTATAAGAACTTGGCTTGTATATTCCAATGATGGGCTTCCTCAAATGCCTGAGGTCTTCATGAGCAAGCAAGTTGGATGCACACCCACTTAGTTTTATTTTTGAGCTTTCATACACTTATAGCTCTTAGTGCATCCGTTGCATGGCAATCCCTACTCCTTGCATTGACATCAATTGATGGGCATCTCCATAGCCTGTTGATTAGCCTCGTCAATGTGAGACTTTCTTCTTTTTTGTCTTCTCCACACAGACCTCCAACATCATACTCTATTCCACCCATAGTGCTATTACTACTTGCGAGTTGCGTTGGGATTTCCTCGAATAGGATAGGATGATGCAGTACAATAGACATAAGTATTTCCCTCAGTTTATGAAACCAAGGTTATCAATCCATTAGAAGAACCAACCAACGACTTGCGAACAGCACCTGCACACAAACAACAAATACTTGTAACCCAACGCGAACAAGGGGTTGTCAATCCCTTGACGGTAGCAAGATTAGATTGTATAGTTTTTGATAGATAGATCGGACAAAATTACAAAATAAAATAAATAAAATAAATTGCAGGAAAGTATTTGGTTTTAATATATGATAAAAGAAAGACCCAGGGCCATAGTTTTCACTAGAGGATTCTCTCAATAAAATAGCATACGGTGGGTAAACAAATTACAGTTGGGCAATTGATAGAAAAGCAAATAATTCTGATGATATCCAAGGCAATAATTATGTACATAGGCATCACGTCCGAGACAAGTAGACCGAAACGATTCTACATCTACTACTATTACTCCACACATCGACCGCTATCGAGCATGCATCTAGTGTATTAAGAAAAACGGAGTAACGCCTTAAGCAAGAAGACATGATGTAGACAAAATAACTTCACTTATGAATAATACCCATCTTTTTACCCTTAATAGCAACGATGCATGCGTGTCGTGTCCCTTTCTGTCACTGGGATTGAGCACCGCAAGATCGAGCCCATTACAAAGCACCTCTTCCCATGGCAAGATAAATCAATCTAGTTGGCCAAACCAAACCAATAAATCAGAGAAGAAATACGAGGCTATAAAAATCATGCATAAAAGAGTTCAGAGAAAACTCACATAATATTCATGGCTAGATCTTATCACAAACTCACAATTCATCGGATCCCAACAAACACACCGGAAAAAGTCATTACATCGAATAGATCTCCAAGAACACCAAGGAGAACATTGTATTGAAGATCAAATAGAGAGAATAAGCCATTTAGCTACTAACTATGGACCCATAGGCATGTGGTAAACTACTCACGCATCATCAGAGGGCAGCAAGGATGATGTAGAGCCCCCTTCGTGATCGAATCCCCCTCCGGCGGAGTGCCAAAAAAGGCCTCCAGATGGGATCTCGTGGTTCTGGAACTTGCGGTGGCAGAAAAAGTATTAGGACTCCTCTTTTGGTTTCACGATTTTAGAGAATTTATAGAGGCGGAGTTAGGTCAAACGAAGCCACATGGGTCTCACAAGCCATCAGGGTACGCCTAGCCCCCTAGGCGTGCCCTAGTGCCTTGTGGGCCCATGGTTCATCATCTGGTCTTCTCCCAAAGCTTCTAGTGTCTCTTTTGTCCAGAAAAAATCTCCAAAAAGTTTCGTGGCATTTGGACTTCATTTGGTACTGATATTCTGCGAAACCAAAAACAAGCAAAAAACACCAACTGGCACTGGGCACTAAGTTAATAGGTTAGTCCCAAAAAATGATATATAATTGCTTGAAAGTGTATATAAAACATTCAAGATTGCTAATATAATAGCATGGAACAATAAAAAATTATAGATACGTTGGAGGCATATCAGCTATATCCATGGCTTGCGCTCATGTATTGCGTGAGAGTTGAAAAAGCTGAAGTGCATTAAAAAGTATGAACCAATTGCTCGGCTTGTCATCGGGGTTGTGCATGATAAAATACTTTGTGTTAAGAAGATGGAGCATGACAAGACTATATGATTTTGTAGGGATAACTTTCTTTAGCATTGATATTTTGAAAGATGAGATTGTTTGTTGGTATGCCTTATTATTATTGTTTTTATGTCAAACTATAGACTATTACTTTGAATCATTTGGATCTTAATATTCATGCCATACAGAGAAATTACATGATGAACATGGTAGGTAGCATTCCACTTCAAAAAAAATGTTTTTGTCATTTACCTACTCGAGGACAAGCAGGCATTAAGGTTGGGGATGCTTGATACGTCTCCAACGTATCTATAATTTTTTATTGTTCCATGCTATTATAGTATCAATCCTGGTTGTTTTATATGCAATTATATATCATTTTTTGGACTAACCTATTAACCTAGTGCCAAGTGGCAGTTGCTATTTTTTGCTTGTTTTGACTTTTCAGGAAATCAATATCAAACAGAGTCAGAGAAAAAACTTCGGATTAATTTTTTCTGGACTAGAAGAGACCCTAGAAGGTTCGGGAGAAGACCTGACGAGCCACGAGGGAGCAACAAGCTCGAGAGGCGCGCCCCAGGGGGCGCAACCCTAGGCTTGTGGGCCCCTTGTGGCACTTCTTGACCTAATTTTGCCTCTATAAATCCTCAAATATTCCCCCGACATCAGAGAGCCACCTGAAATACTTTTTCCGCTGCCGCAAGTTTCTGTTCTGTTGACGCTCAAAAGTGGCACGATCATAAAGAGTAGCTTGAAGCTATGTCAAGATTAATTCAAACCTATTGTTGAAAGTCACCATGGGATGGCTCTCTTCGAGAAGATCAAGATGTATATGAAGATGGCCTAAAACGGAGCTCGGATGCAAAAGCTATGACAAAGTTCAGAGATGCTCATGTTGACACCAGATTAAAGAATGGCTTGAAACCCAATTAAGATAGCCTCAAATGGAAAAAGTTTCAACATGAAAGTTGGGCGTCTCGTCGAAACAGTGGATTTTGATATAAAAAACGTCTTAATCCGAGGTCGTATGCAAAAGTTACAGCCAGTACAAGACGCTGCTGTACTGGATGACCGGACACTCCGGGGACAACCATCCGGGTTTTGATTTTCTCTGTGGATGGCCGGACACTCCGGGTATGTTCGTCCGGGTTTTGAATTTCGCTGCTGCAGACTTCAGAAAACAGCTGAAAACCCCTTCAAGATGGCCTCAGATCAAAAAACGTTCAACATGAAAGTTGTTCGTCTCGTCGAAACGGTCAAGATTGCTTTTGGGCTCGTTTCCATCCGAGGTTGTTTACTCCCCCAAACATGGCCCGCAAGGTGCAGCCAGATTTTACCGAACAAGTTTTGGAAAGTTCGAACCAAACAAATCCGAATTGGACTAGGGTTTTGGACGTGAATTGAAGCCTTTTCCTTGCACGGGAAGTCCAGCCACCTCTTATATACTTAAGGGGTGACGACCGATTGAACAACACACAATCGAACAAACACATCTACTACTTTTTCGTGTTCATCTATCCCCTACCCTTGTGTCTTTCTTCCTCGTTCTTCGTTCGTTCTTCTTTTGCAGGGCGGCGAACCTCGAGGCCCTAGGGGCGGTCAGGCCGACCTAGGGCAGCCCATAGCCGCCGCGCGCCCTGACGGGGTCCCTCCCGGGCGTGTGGGGTTTCGGGTCTACAAAAGCGCCCGCCGGATTGCTTGCGTACCGCGCTTCCGGACGGGTCTCCTTCGACGTGAGCTGCGGTGCATCACCCTCGGCGTTGGAGGTACACGGTGATGTGTTCGTGTGCGAACACACTTTTTGGCGACTCCGCTGGGGACGAAGCTTTGAACGGTCTCCGGCCCATTCTTGCTACGAAGAGATCGTCATCTAGGGTTTGCAATCTACAAAGGTAATATGAACACCCAATTCCCCTTTGTAGATGCAAATAATTCATATGTTGTTGCTAAGGGGGGGGGGGGGGGGGGGGGGGGGGGGGGGGGGGGGGGGGGGGGGGGGGGGGGGGGGGGGGGGGGGGGGGGGGGGGGGGGGGGGGGGGGGGGGGGGGGGGGGGGGGGGGGGGGGGGGGGGGGGGGGGGGGGGGGGGGGGGGGGGGGGGGGGGGGGGGGGGGGGGGGGGGGGGGGGGGGGGGGGGGGGGGGGGGGGGGGGGGGGGGGGGGGGGGGGGGGGGGGGGGGGGGGGGGGGGGGGGGGGGGGGGGGGGGGGGGGGGGGGGGGGGGGGGGGGGGGGGGGGGGGGGGGGGGGGGGGGGGGGGGGGGGGGGGGGGGGGGGGGGGGGGGGGGGGGGGGGGGGGGGGGGGGGGGGGGGGGGGGGGGGGGGGGGGGGGGGGGGGGGGGGGGGGGGGGGGGGGGGGGGGGGGGGGGGGGGGGGGGGGGGGGGGGGGGGGGGGGGGGGGGGGGGGGGGGGGGGGGGGGGGGGGGGGGGGGGGGGGGGGGGGGGGGGGGGGGGGGGGGGGGGGGGGGGGGGGGGGGGGGGGGGGGGGGGGGGGGGGGGGGGGGGGGGGGGGGGGGGGGGGGGGGGGGGGGGGGGGGGGGGGGGGGGGGGGGGGGGGGGGGGGGGGGGGGGGGGGGGGGGGGGGGGGGGGGGGGGGGGGGGGGGGGGGGGGGGGGGGGGGGGGGGGGGGGGGGGGGGGGGGGGGGGGGGGGGGGGGGGGGGGGGGGGGGGGGGGGGGGGGGGGGGGGGGGGGGGGGGGGGGGGGGGGGGGGGGGGGGGGGGGGGGGGGGGGGGGGGGGGGGGGGGGGGGGGGGGGGGGGGGGGGGGGGGGGGGGGGGGGGGGGGGGGGGGGGGGGGGGGGGGGGGGGGGGGGGGGGGGGGGGGGGGGGGGGGGGGGGGGGGGGGGGGGGGGGGGGGGGGGGGGGGGGGGGGGGGGGGGGGGGGGGGGGGGGGGGGGGGGGGGGGGGGGGGGGGGGGGGGGGGGGGGGGGGGGGGGGGGGGGGGGGGGGGGGGGGGGGGGGGGGGGGGGGGGGGGGGGGGGGGGGGGGGGGGGGGGGGGGGGGGGGGGGGGGGGGGGGGGGGGGGGGGGGGGGGGGGGGGGGGGGGGGGGGGGGGGGGGGGGGGGGGGGGGGGGGGGGGGGGGGGGGGGGGGGGGGGGGGGGGGGGGGGGGGGGGGGGGGGGGGGGGGGGGGGGGGGGGGGGGGGGGGGGGGGGGGGGGGGGGGGGGGGGGGGGGGGGGGGGGGGGGGGGGGGGGGGGGGGGGGGGGGGGGGGGGGGGGGGGGGGGGGGGGGGGGGGGGGGGGGGGGGGGGGGGGGGGGGGGGGGGGGGGGGGGGGGGGGGGGGGGGGGGGGGGGGGGGGGGGGGGGGGGGGGGGGGGGGGGGGGGGGGGGGGGGGGGGGGGGGGGGGGGGGGGGGGGGGGGGGGGGGGGGGGGGGGGGGGGGGGGGGGGGGGGGGGGGGGGGGGGGGGGGGGGGGGGGGGGGGGGGGGGGGGGGGGGGGGGGGGGGGGGGGGGGGGGGGGGGGGGGGGGGGGGGGGGGGGGGGGGGGGGGGGGGGGGGGGGGGGGGGGGGGGGGGGGGGGGGGGGGGGGGGGGGGGGGGGGGGGGGGGGGGGGGGGGGGGGGGGGGGGGGGGGGGGGGGGGGGGGGGGGGGGGGGGGGGGGGGGGGGGGGGGGGGGGGGGGGGGGGGGGGGGGGGGGGGGGGGGGGGGGGGGGGGGGGGGGGGGGGGGGGGGGGGGGGGGGGGGGGGGGGGGGGGGGGGGGGGGGGGGGGGGGGGGGGGGGGGGGGGGGGGGGGGGGGGGGGGGGGGGGGGGGGGGGGGGGGGGGGGGGGGGGGGGGGGGGGGGGGGGGGGGGGGGGGGGGGGGGGGGGGGGGGGGGGGGGGGGGGGGGGGGGGGGGGGGGGGGCAAAAGAAAACAAAGGCCGAAATAAGCGCAAGTGTAAGAGGTCAAAAATCACCTTCGCTGAACTATTGGAAAAATATCAAAAGAAGAGTGAAGAGAAGAATGCTGATCGGCCAAATCATGCAAAGAAACCAAGATCACCCCCAAGGCGCAAATATGAGGATCGGTATTGGCAAAGTGAGAATTTTAATGCAACATATTCATATCCTTATTTTGGGCCGCCAATGCCAATGCCGTGGATGCCTCCCTATGCTCATATAGATTCATATCCATCATGGGACAGGTATGATACAAGGGCACATTATCCATCTTATTTTAGACCATCACACCAATATTATGCATCTCCGAGAAGATCAACATTTGAACAATCACATGTTAAAGACCGTTTCAATCATAAGGAATCGGTCCAGAACTCAAGGAAGAAGAAAGAGGTGGTCAAGCAAATTTACCGTGTTAAAAGAGATGGTCGTAAGAGTGCAACTTCAGATTTGATCTCAAATGAAAAAGAGCCAATTAAAGTGTTGACATTGGCTACTAAAGGCAATGAGATAAAGCAACCAAGTATTGAGAGTCAAAGTGCCAAATCCAAAGAAAAGAAGTTGAGAGTGCACAAGGTAAAACAAGAATTGCCATTGCTTCAAACAAAATCGCAGCCGGGGTGCCCACTCGGCTTATCATATTGGCAAAAGAAGGAATTACAAAATCTTAGTGCACAAGAGTTGAGAAATAAGAACATGGCATGGGTTCCCAAGAGGATCAATCAAAACAAAAAGGATGTGCATGTTTCTATTGCAACAAGTACAATAAAAGTGAAGAAAGAGAAGAATGGAAGCAACAAACAATTAAGCCGAAGGTGTGCATCACAACATCAAAATCTTCGGTTAGCACATCATCCATTTTCTTCAACAATGCCATTGATGCCTTTGCCATGGAATTCATCCACAGGTATGATCAGTTACCCTCCATGGACTTATTTTGATCCATGGATGCAACATAGTTTTCTATATCATGATAGAGTATTACCAAATCACTATACATTTGGTTAGTTACATTGTTGCTAATACAAAGGGGCCGAAATATTTTATTCCTATTTTATTTGTTTATTTCGGCTATACATACTTTGGTGGGTGAATTCTACATGGACCTCATGGTAATGGCCGATACTTATCTATCGCCCTAAGAATATATCTAAGAATGGCCGGTGTGGTATTCTATCATCGTCTTTAGTTTGAGTAGAGATTGAGATAAGTGCTTGCAAAGGAATTTGTCAAATTGATGCCATTGAAGATATTATGCATAGAACAAATCCAACAAAACTGCAAGTGGACTTACGTTTTGATTTGGTGTGCTTTGGCTTATTAGTTTTCAGAATTTATGTAAAGCCAAATCATGGTTGATTTTATTATTGAGCATCATATTGACATCATGCATAATACTGATGTTAGCTTTATCTCTCTAGTACCATGGTGATTATATATTGATGATTAAATTTGTGGCAATGGCCAAGGTCTTGGTGTTGTTTACATATCTCCTTATGGTGCTATTCTATGAAGCCTCATACCGTTTAAAATATTTATGCACAAATGATCAAAGCCGAATATGCAATGTTATTCGGTTTGGAGCTTTTTGGTGCCATAGGTGCTAATCACATTGAGGCTTTCAGTGATTCGTTATGAGTAGTGCAACAAATATCCAAGGGTTATCAATGTTTTGACGAATCACTTATAGTTTACCTTGAGGTATGTCTAGATATAGAATTTACCTTGAGTTGCTTTAAAATTGTTCATATATTTAGACATGACAATTTGAAAGAGTTTGCACAACAAGCATCCGGCTACTATGTTAATCATGGTGTATTGCATTTCTCTCAATAGCCGATGCTTCGTCTTGTCAACATAGGTAAGGCCGAACCAAAGTCCACAGCTTCGGCCACTAATGAAATTTTTATGCAGGCGAAAGTAAGGATTGGAGAAAATTCATTGTTGATTATCTACAAAATCCTAGCAAAAGGGTGAACAATATGGTTCGGAGGATGACCTTGAGATACATATCTATGTCACTTTATCATCGGATTGTTAATGAAGTTGAGAAGGTTTCGCCCAAGTTTGCCTCAAGGATTCAAAAATAATAATGGCCGATATATAATTATCGCCCTAAGCACATATAAATGGCCGATGGAGTGTTGACATCATCCTTAGAACAAACATGGTACAAGTTATTTTTCGGCACGCTAGCTTTGCCGAAAAACAGGGGGGCATGTGTTGACGCTCAAAAGTGGCACGATCATAAAGAGTAGCTTGAAGCTATGTCAATATTAATTCAAACCTATTGTTGAAAGTCACCATGGGATGGCTCTCTTCGAGAAGATCAAGATGTATATGAAGATGGCCTAAAACGGAGCTCGGATGCACAAGCTATGACAAAGTTCAGAGATGCTCATGTTGACACCAGATTAAAGAATGGCTTGAAACCCAATTAAGATGGCCTCAAATGGAAAAAGTTTCAAACATGAAAGTTGGGCGTCTCGTCGAAACGGTGGATTTTGATATAAAAAACGTCTTAATCCGAGGTCGTATGCAAAAGTTACAGCCAGTACAATACGCTGCTATACTGGATGACCGGACACTCCGGGGACAACCATCCGGGTTTTGATTTTCTCTGTGGATGGCCGGACACTCCGGGTATGTTCGTCCGGGTTTTGAATTTCGCTGCTGCAGACTTCAGAAAACAGCTGAAAACCCCTTCAAGATGGCCTCAGATCAAAAAACGTTCAAAATGAAAGTTGTTCGTCTCGTCGAAATGGTCAAGATTACTTTTGGGCTCGTTTCCATCCGAGGTTGTTTACTCCCCCAAACATGGCCCGCAAGGTGCAGCCAGATTTTACCGAACAAGTTTTGGAAAGTTCGGACCAAACAAATCCGAATTGGACTAGGGTTTTGGACGTGAATTGAAGCCTTTTCCTTGCACGGGAAGTCCAGCCGCCTCTTATATACTTAAGGGGTGACGGCCGATTGAACAACACACAATCGAACAAACACATCTACTACTTTTTCGTGTTCATCTACTATCCCTTACCCTTGTGTCTTTCTTCCTCGTTCTTCATTCGTTCTTCTTTTGCAGGGTGGCGAACCTCGAGGCCCTAGGGGCGGTCAGGCCGACCTAGGGCAGCCCATAGCCGCCGCATGCCCTGACGGGGTCCCTCCCAGGCGTGTGGGGTTTCGGGTCTACAAAAGCGCTCGTCGGATTGCTTGCGTACCACGCTTCCGGACGGGTCTCCTTCGACGTGAGCTGCGGTGCATCACCCTCGGCGTTGGAGGTACACGGTGACGTGTTCGTGTGCGAACATGTTCCCATGAGATCCCATGTGGAGGCCTTCTCCGGTACTCTGCCGGAGGGGGAATCGATCATGGAGGGGCTCTACATCAACCTTGCTGCCCTTCTGATGATGTGTGAGTAGTTCACCACAGACCGACGGATCCACAGCTAGTAGCTAGATGGCTTCTTCTCTCTCTTTGATCTTCAATACAATGTTCTCCTCGATGTTCTTGGAGATCTATTTGATGTGATGACTTTTTGCGGTGTGCTTGTTGGGATCCGATGAATTGCGAGTTTATGATCAGATTATCCATGAATACTATTTGAGTTTTCTCCAAACTCTTTTATGCATGATTGTTATAGCTTTGTATTTCTCTCCGATCTATCAATTTGGTTTGGCCAACTAGATTGGTTTTTCTTGCAATGGGAGAGGTACTTTGTGATGGGTTCGATCTTGCGGTGCTCAATCCCAGTGATAGAAAGATACATGACACGTATTTGTATCGTTTCCATTAAGGATAAAAAGATGGGGTTTATTCATGCGTGAGTTTACTTTGTCTACATCATGTCATCTTGCTTAAGGCGTTACTCTGTTCTTTATGAACTTAATACTCTAGATGCATGCTGGATAGTGGTCGATGTGTGGAGTAATAGTAGTAGATGCAGGTAGGAGTCGGTCTACTTGTTTCAAACGTGATGCCTATATACATGATCATTGCCTTGGATATCGTCACGACTATTTGCTTTTCTATCAATTGCCCAACGGTAATTTGTTTACCCACCGTATGCTATTTTCAAGAGAAAAGCCTCTAGTAAAAACTATGCCCCTACTTTTTGTCATATATTAAAATAAAAAATACCTTGCTACAATTTTTCTTTCTTTATTTTATTTTATGTTTCAATTATCTATCTATCACTACGAGATTTGATCCTTGCAATTAACCATGAGGGATTGACAATCCCTTGATCGCGTTGGGTGCAAGTATTTGTTATTTTGTGTGTAGGTACTGCTAACGAGGTGTTGCATGGTTCTCGTACTGGATTGATAACCTTGGTTCTTAACTAAAGGAAATACTTATCTCTACTGTACTACACCATCCTCTCCCCATCGAGGAAATCTCAACGCAGCTCACAAGTAGCAGGAACCCTTTCGGAGAGATGGTAGGAGGGTTGCGCAACATCCGACTCCTACCTGCATATACTACTATTACTCCACACATCAACCGCTATCCAGCATGCATCTAGTGTATTAAGTTAACAAGAACGGAGTAACGCCTTAAGCAAGATGACATGATGTAGAGGGATAGATCCAAGCAATATGAACAAACCCCATCTTTTTATCCTTAATGGCAACAATACAAATACGTGTCATGTCCCCTTCTGTCACTGGGAATAAGCACCGCAAGATTAAAACCATTACAAAGCACCTCTCCCATTGCAAGAAAAATCAATCTAGTTGGCCAGACCAAATCAATAGATTGGAGAGAAATTACAAAGCTATCTTAATCATGCATAAAAGAGTTCAGAGAAAACTCAGATAATATTCATAGATAATCTGATCATAAACACACAATTCATCGGATCTCAACAAACGCACCGCAAAACAAGATTACATCGAATAGATCTCCAAGAACATCGAGGAGAACATTGTATTGAAGATCAAAGAGAGAGAAGAAGCCATCTAGCTACTAGCTATGGACCCGTAGGACTGTGGTAAGCTACTCACACATCACCGGAAGGGCAAGAAGGTTGATGTAGAATCCCTCCATGGTTGAATCCCCCTCCGGTGGAGTACCGAAAAAGGTCTCGGGATCGCGCGAGGACAGAAACTTGCGGCGGCGGAAAAGTATTTTTGGTGTGCCCCTGGTGTACGGGAAATATTTGGGCATTTATAGAAGAAGAATTAGGGTTAGAAGTACCACAGGGGCCCACAAGCCTGGGGGCGCCCCCCTAGGGCGCGCCCTCCAAGCTTGCCACCAACCGGTAGCCCCTTTGACCTCCTCCCGAAGGTTCATGGGTGTCTTGTGGTCCAAGAAAAATCTTTAAAAAGTTTCATTCAGTTTGTACTCCGTTTGGTATTGATTTTCTGTAAAGGCAAAAACAAGGAAAAAACAGTAACTCGCACTTGGCACTAGGTTAATAGACTAGTCCCAAAAAGTGATATAAAATAGCATAATAATGCATATAAAACATCCAAGATTGATAATATAATAGCATGGAACAATCGAAAATTATAGATACATTGGAGATGTATCAAGCATCCATAAGCTTAATTCCTGCTCGTCCTCGAGTAGGTAAATGATGAAAACAAATTTTTTGATGTGGAATGCTACCTCACATGTTTATCATGTAATATTTCTTTATGTGGCATGAATATTCAGATCTGTAAGATTCAAAACAAAAGTTTAATATTGACATAAAAACAATAATACTTCAAGCATACTAAAAAGCAATCATGTCTTTTCAAAATATAATGGCTAAAGAAAGTTATCCGTACAAAATCATATAGTCTTGTCATGCTCCATCTTCTTAACACAAAGTATTTATCATGCACAACCCCGGTGTTAGCCAAGCAATTGGTTCATATTTTTTAATGCGCTTCAGCTTTTTCAACTCTCACGCAATATATGAGCATGAGACATGGATATAGCACTATGGGTGGAATAGAATATGAAGTTGGAGGTTTTGTGGAGAAGACAAAAAAGGAGAAAGTCTCACATTGACGAGGCTAATTAACGGGCTATGGAGATGCCCATCAATTGACGTCAATACAAGGAGTAGGGATTACCATGCAGCGGATGCACTAGAGCTATAAGTGTATGAAAGCTCAAAAGAAAACTAAGTGGCTGTGCATCCAACTTGCTTGCTCATGAAGACCTAGGGCATTTGAGGAAGCCCATCATTGGAATATACAAGCCAAGTCCTATAATAAAAAATTCCCACAAGTAATATATGAAACTGAAAAAAATAGGAGACTCTCTATCATGAAGAACATGGTGCTACTTTGAAGCACAAGTGTGGAAAAGGATAGTAACATTGTCCCTTCTCTCTTTTTCTCTCATTTTTTCCTTCTTTTTTCTTTTTTTCTTTTTGGGCTCTTTGGCCTCTTTTTTTGGGGGGGCTCTTTGGCCTCTTTTCTGTTATTTTTGTCTGAAGTCTCATCCCAACTTGTGAGGGAATCATAGTCTCCATCATCCTTTCCTCACATGGGACAATGCTCTAATAATGATGATCATCACACTTTTATTTACTTACAACTCAAGAATTACAACTCGATGCTAGAACAAAAATATGACTCTATATGAATGCCTTCGGCGTTGTACCGGGATGTGCAATGATCTAGCGTGACATGTATAAAAAATATGAGCGTTGGCCAAGCCACAAATACTATGCCAACTATATGATCATGCAAAGCAATATGACAATGATGACATGTGTCATAATAAAATGGAACGGTGGAAGTTGCATGCACTACAAAAAAAGACACATCCATGACATTTTGGGCCGAACGAAAAAAAATTCTGTCATGCTTATGACACTTCTATGACGATAATTGTGACAAAACCTGGTATCATCATAGATGTGGTGGGCTCCTACTTCTATGACAAAAAATCATGACAGAAAATGGGCTTTTCGTCCTGGGCGGGACAGAGACGCAACTGCATGACATTCTTTGGGCCGTCCATGACGGAAAAAACCGTGGTAGAAGTGAGGGCGAGGAAAATATAGGGGAGTTCCCGGTTACTGTGGGTGGTCGAGGCCGAGCGATGCACGGAGGTTTGCGTGTTTCTCTCGTACACGTACGCGCGTGTGTGCGAGGTGTTGCGCTCTAACTGAACCCGAGTGAGGCGTTGGGCTCTAACTGAACCCGAGCGATTGCACTAGCTACATTACTGAACCCCGATCGATCCCTTGCTGTTAACTAAACCCGAGTGATTCCTTCGCTACTGCTGCTAACTGAAGCCGATCGATCCCTGTTGCCTCCCTCCCTTGATGAACAGTGAGCGTTATTGGGGGCGGGGGTTTGGATGAACAGTTCCCGGTGGGGGGTTGGATGAACAGGACCCCGTGGTAGTAGAGGCCGTTGCCGCTGGATGAACATGACCCTGATCGAGCCGGTTGGGGGTGGATGAACAGGACCCCGTGGAGGGCTGGATGAACAGGACCCCGTGGAGTGCTGGATGAACAGGACCCCGTGGAGAGCTGGTTGAACAGTAGCCGGTGGAGGGCTGGATGAACAGGACCCCGTGGAGAGCTGGTTGAACAGGACCCCGTGGAGAGGGCTGGTTGAACAGTAGCCGGTGGAGGAGCGGTGGAGGCTGGATGAACAGGAGCCTGTGGAGGCAGGAGGGGAGACGCCATGGATGAACAGTCGCATGTGGAGGCTGGAGGAGGTCGACGGTGGATGAATAGTAGCTCGTGGAGGCAGTCGATGGTGGAGATGAACAGTATCCCGTGGAGTCCTGTTTTGCGGTATGCCACACCCCTCCCGATGAACAGGACCCCCGTTTTGACCGTAGGAGGTCCAAGAGAAGTCCGTTTCCTCCGTTTTGCGGTACGCCACACCCCTCCCGATGAACAGGATCCCATTTCGACCGTGGCCGGCTGAACACAAGGTTGTTTCATCCATTCTGTGGTACGCTAGGCCTCGTTTCGATCGGCTATTCCGTCCAGGCCGGTTGGCTCCTGATGAACATGACGACGACGACGCAGTTTCTCCGTTCTGACCCAGCCATGTACACGAGCCCTGGACGTACGTATGCGCGAGTAGGCGTTCGAGACCCCGCCCGTATGTACGTACATGGCCGTATTTACTTTCTTGCACCCTGGCTGTACGTACGTGTACATGCTATGTCCGCGCCTCTACTACGACACATGCGCGCCTCTACTATGACACGTGCCCTTCCTTACACGGCCACGGTTCATCGCTGCAGCCTGCAGACAGACTGATCGACCAGTATGTACGCACACGTTCGTGACCAGAATGACAACGCTATGTACGCTTCAACCAGGTGGGTCCTGACTGTCAGGCACTTCCTTGCGTGCGAAGATGTAGCTGGTGGGTCCCAGCAGTCTGGGGGGAAACATTTTTTTTGTGAAATACGGTGGCCCGTCCAGTGGGTCCTTGCTGTCAGGTGGAGGAATCATTATTTTTCGCGTAATAAGGAGGCACTTCCTTGCTGCGGCCGTGGACCCAGCTGTCAGCCTCTCCACGTATAGTACTCTTCCGATGGAAGTCATTCCTTGACCATGTTGACCACGCCGCGCCGAGAGCACCAGGGCGGTGGACGACGGCGAGGCCTGGGAAGGGGACGGCGCAGAGCCGCGGAAGACGCGGCAGTGGAAGCCCACGCAGAGAGGAGTACGAGGGTTCACTAGTTCGGCTGCGGTGTGAGGCTGCCATCGCCGTAGAATAATAGGGGGTGTGGGTGAGTAGAGGGATGGCCTGGCCAGCAGTGGGAGTAGTAGGGGGCGGTGAGGCCTCCGCGGCATCACAGCCGGCCACGGGAGGCAGGAGCACGCGGCACGACCGGCGCTGGTTTGGGCGGCTGGAGCAAGAAGACCAGAGGTCGAAGAAGCACTACGGCCGTCCGATGGACATCGTACGGTCACTGGAGCTAGAATCGTTCATATTGACTAAGTTGACAAAGCCCTCCGTCCCCGTCAACTTAGTAGGCCCACAAGTCAGCCTCCTAGTATGCTGGGTCCCAGCTAGCAGGGGGAGTATTCATTTTTTTGTGCGTAATAAGGAGACACTTCCTTGCGTGCGAAGATATAGTTGGTGGGTCCGACCTATCAGCGGGGGGTACATTTTTTTCACGAAATACAGAGGCCCTTCCGGTGGGTCCCAACTATCAGGTGGAGGAATCATTATTTTGCGCGTAATAAGGAGGCATTTCCTTGCGTGCGGCCGTGGACCCAGCTGTCAGCCTCTCCACGTACAATCCACTTTCGATGGATGTCGTTTGTTGACCACGTTGACCACGCCGCGCCGAGAGCACCAGGGAGGGAACGACACGGAGCTAGGGAAGACTCGGCAGTTGTTTCCCACGCGGAGGGGAGTACGAGGGTTTACTGGTTCGTCTGCCGTCACCGGAGAATAACAGCAGGTGTGGGTGAGTAGAGGGATGGCCAGGCCAGCGATGGGAGTACGGTGGGGCGGTGAGGCCTGCGCGGCAGCACAGCTGGCCATGGGAGGAGGGAGCAGGCAGTCCCGCCGGTGCTTGTTTGAGCGGCTGGAGCAGGAAGAGCAGAGATTGAAGAAGCACGACGGCCATTGGATAGACATCCAACAGTCATTGCTCTCGTGTGTTGACTAAGTTGACACGGCGTTGCGTGTGCGTCAACCTTTTTTTAGGAAAGCATACGCGTCAACTTGTAGTAGGCGCACAAGTCAGCCTCAAATCTGTGAAAGCAGCATACAGCCCATCTGCCATTATTTCTAATAATTTACAGCCCATTTGATAATTCTTAAGAATTTTTTTGGAGCCCATCTTCTTTTTGTTAGCATTACACCCCATATTGTGGCCACGGTTAAAAATTATACGAAATTTTGCATATTTTGGTGCGGTCAACTGTTTTTAATCCCGAAATATCGAGTCACATTCAAACTATTTTGAAAAATAATTTATATAAATATAAAATCCAAATAATTGTCCACGCATAAAAATCAATGGAATTTAAAATCTTGTAATGAAAAAAAAATTGAAACTAATTCCTGGTTTGATGTGTTTTAAAAATGTACAGCCCATTTCTGGGCAAACCGAATGAAACTCTCCTCGTCTTGAAAGATTTGCAGCCCAGCAGGGTTGATAAAGCAAGTAGGCCTCGTTTGGGTATTTCTTTTTAAAAAATAGAACTAGGCTAGCCATTTTCAGCAAGAAAAAAACACAAATAAACATAAATAAAACCCTGGCTAGACGGGCCACAGCCCCCGCACAGCCCCGTTGTTACCCTGATTCGTCGCTAAAACTAGTATAAATAACAACTGCTTGTTCCTCAAAAAAAAGTAAATAACAACTGCGCGACCTGCTGGGTCCCTGGTGTCAGCCACTCGTTGTGTAATTCTCTCGTTTATTGACTACGTTGACAATGGCATGAGCCCCAGATGTCCAACCATTAGGAGGAACCATTTTTTGGGCTTGTAATAACAAGGCACTTGCTTGCGTACTGCCATGACGCTGGTGGGTCCCTACTGTCATCCTCTCCATGTACAGTCATCTCCTTGTTCCTCTCGGTTGTTGACGACGTTGACAATGCAAGAGGGCGGTGCACGGCGAGCGAACCAAGGCGGAGGACGACGGCGAGGCCTCGAACGGAATGAACAGGAGCCGTTGAAGATGCGCCGGTCCAGTCGCCGGCGGAGGGGAGTACGAGGGTTGACTGGTTCGGGTGCGGGTGTGTGTCGGGGCTGACGTCGCCGGAGAATAATAGGACGTGTGGGGGAATAGAGGGAGGGACTGGCCAACGTTGGAAGGTACGGTAGGGCGACGGAGGCACAGCCAGCCATGGGAGGCGGGAGCAGGCGGAGCCGATGGGGTGGTTTGGTTTGGGCGGCTGGAGGAAGAAGACAAGAGATAGAAGATACACGACAGATGTTGGATGTCAATCCAACGGCTAGTAGGCAGAATCGTTTGTTGACTAGCTAGTAAGTCAACACCACCTTGGATAGGCTATTTCCTCGTGGGTCCCAAATGTCAGAATCCAAATCTGTCACGGTCATGCAGCCTTTCCTATGAAAATTTACAGCCCATTTGGTGTGCTAGTTCAAAATAAGTTTGTGGGTGCTGGTGGGGGCTAATCACTTGGCTTCTGTAATGCACAGTGAGCTCAAGTAGCCGGCGAGAGTGATGTTATTTCCCTTGGTTGGGATTTGTTACAATATTTCACTCTAAATTAAACGAATGGCAAGCCATTTGCCTTGTTTCAAAGAAAATATGACAGTCACAGCCAAGTTGAAAAGGGCAAGAACATCTAACTCCAGCTTACAAACTGTACAAAAGAACGAGGGTTAATTGTTCATCAGGTTTAGACGAAACCCAGGTTGAAAAGGGCAACAACATCTAACTCTAGCACTGTTTTCGGCAGTCACAGTCAAATGGATCAGTCGGGTCCATAGAATGAACATCCTGGGTCATAAAATTTACTGGATTATGACCACAATATGTTGTAAATAGAAGCCCGACATGTTCAGAAGCTCTTTTTTCCACCTGAAACTCCTTTTTTTGCTCTTCGACATACCCATCCGCCAAAACCATGCTGATGATAAACTTAAGCCTGATGGACAATAGTAACCTCACATTCAGCAGGAAGAATGTGACAAATCTAGTGTTTGCATGGTTGGCTACATATCGTTCTAGCGTTATTGTCTTCAATCGAATGTCATGAGAAGTGAGAAAATCTCGGTGCTTACGAATCCACTGATTGGTTATAACTTTCTTACCCCATCTTGTTTCCTAAATAGACATGAAGATTGAAAACAGTTAAGGTCTAAAAAAAGAGTGTCGAAAGAGCAACAGCTAAACGGTTAATTCTTGTACACTATATGCAGGCTTCCAATGTGCGTGAAATTATCACCTTTATATACAACTTCTCCAGACATGGAAAGCATTGCAGAAAGCCAATAATCTTGTTCAGATCAAAACTATTCATTTGGATATATAAGATCTTGACAGAATCCAGCACCATTGATAGGCTATCCATGGAGAAACTCTTCATTGAGCATAGAACATAATATTAGTACAAAATGTGTACTCCAAGATGATATATAACTTATGCACAGAAATTTAAAATGCAGCTTATGGTTACAAGTGTAGATGATAATATAAAGTACCTGAAGAACTGTGGAGCCAAACACCATCTTGAAATGAGCACAGAGATCATGTATTACACCCAAGGTCTCCAGTTTAGGCGCAGAGAGGACGGTTATTTGCGACGGTGAATAACTAGAATCAAGGATCAACCTTTGAAGTGAAGGGGCATCTTGGATGATGAGCTGCGTTCCGTCAAAAGAAATTCCAATTCTTACAAGGTTAGGCGACTTTATTTTGAGACAACCGATTCTAACTGTGAAAACAAGCACCAAGCACTCCAGGGCAGGGCAACTGGAGTGGATGATGCTGTGCAATGAGGCCTCTGATATACGAACCTGCACAAGTGAAATTTTCTTGAGAAATGGGAGTCGAAGGTTTAGTACCAGATTGTCTGGTAGGTAGCACAGCGCAAAGGTGGCGGTGTGGAGAGAGGAGGAAAACTACGAGATGGACATCGGTGCTGAGGGCACAAGTACATGGTGTTTGGTATCTGGTAGGTGATTTGCAGGGGAATAGTAGAACTCAAGCAGTTGTAGTTCTGTGAATTCAGGGGATTTCAGCCAGGCGTCCACCGTGCAGGGCATGGTATGCTTGCTCAGGTAGCATGACGGGATGCAGAGGCTTTGAACGGAGCCCTGGTGGGAGGAGATGATGGCTCTAGGGATTTCAAAATCATTGAAGAGAGATAGCTGATGACAGTCGAGATTAAGGGGCACGGCGCGCCATAGAGGGCGCCGCCGAATTGAGAGAACTTGGGTGCGGCAGCAATCCTTGGTGGGGGGAAGCGAGATGATCTCCCCAAGGACGGCTTCCGGGAGATCGCTGATGCGGTCCACCTGAGATTCTACGGGTTCCTGGGATCCGGTGGGGGCGGGGTTGCCGCTTCTCCCCGCGCTGCCGGGTGTGGGATCTACAACAGGCGTCGCCGCTGGCGGGAGCCTCATCTTCTTGGCGCTGGGGTCAGCCGACTCCATTTTCCTTGAGGGCGTCGCTCTCACGGATTTGAGCAGAGTAGCAAATGACGAGCCTAGTTGTAGTGCGAGTGAAGAAGAAGGGGAGCTGGGGTTTTTCTGTAGTAGTGAGGAAGAAGGGGAGCAGGGGTTTTCTATAGGAGTGAGGTGAGGAATTTGGGGGTACGAGTGGAGCGAGCTGACGTGAGGTGGGTGGGAGTGAGGAGGAAGAAGAGCACCTAGGTTTTTTGGGGGGCGGTGTGCTGGGTGTGGGTAGCGCCTCTCATTAAGTAAATATATGAGCTTTTGAATTGATTTTATTATTTACTAGGGTGGATGGGATGTTTTGTCTTGGGCCCAGAGAAACAATTACTACTAGTATAGTGGAGACACTCTACAGCTACCCAGAAAAACAATTACTACTAGTACAGTGGATACACTACCGCTTCTGGCTCCTCCTAGGTCATCGAAACATCTCCCTCTACTGAATACCGTTTTACTTTTGTTCACCAACATGCGGGCCATGCAACGCGCGGGCCCAAATGCCATCCACCAAATTAGAAGGTAGTATGCGGGCGGAGAGTCACCCCAGTCATAGCGCGGCAGTAACGAGCCGTCGTATCACAAAACCCCACCTCCCCGCAGTCTTATGTTTGACGGAAGAAGCAACCATCATTTCACTCTTTGCTGAATCCCCTTCTCCCTCACCGCCTTCAAGAAAGCCAACACTCGCATCTGCCATTGTTCTTCTCTCCCAACGAAGGGAAGGTAAGCGGATCCGTGATGTTGGTATATTTTCGTTCAGAGAACAAAAAAGAACTTTTGCAAAGCAGTAACCGATCCTCACTCTCTTTTTTGTTTCATTGTCATTGCGATTGTGTTTTCCTTTCAGTGGTTTCCTAGTATTCGTCGGTTTCATGATCGACCAAGGAGAACCAAACAAAGATATGCCGATGTTGGAGCAGACACGGGAGGCTGATCCCCACGAGACAGAGAGCTCCAACAAGATGGAGGCAGCCATCGAGCCGACCCCAGATACGCTCACGGCCACTACTGAGATGGTCAACGCCCCGTTTGAGGTTACAACCCCCGTGGCCCTGCAGGAGCAGTTTTCCCCCTTCGAGGATGTGTCCCCCCCCCCCCGCTGAGCTGCCCAAGGTGATTTTCTTCTTTGCCGATATCGATTGTGGTTTTTCATCTAAGTATGTGGTGATGAATAATGCAAAATTCTATTAGCTTCGATGCCATGATATACATAGTGGTTTAAATAACTTGTGTTTCTTATACTGGAAAGTAATTCAGAATTTGTTTCTGTTTCAATTAGAGCCCTGATGCAGACAAGGATTGTGTGGTTGTACATGTCACTCGCTATGAGGCGGATGACCTGAATATACGCACTAGGAAAACAGAGTTCTTAGGCTATTGGATCCTAGAAGCCATTTGCGCTTATACCGATGTCGAGTTGTATTCCAGCCTCACTGTTGTCAGGCGTGTTGTCCAGGGTGTACTGAAACACAAGAAGTTCAAAGCTACTCCTTTGTTTGTGAGGCATACTATTCTTGTCAAGCTTACGCAGGAAGATGACGTGGCATGCCTCCACAAACAAGTTTATGAGTGGCAAGGCCACAAGGTTATCTTCATGAAGGTTCACAGGATTGAGCTATTGCCGGACGTCCTCGATGATGTTCATGGCAAGGTCTGTCTTGTGTCCAACCCAAATTAGATCGACGCGTGAAATAGTTGCCCCAGCTAGTGTTTAATAGTAGTTTGGATTGTGTCTAATTATCCGAACCTTGCCTATTATCGAGCCCTCTGGGCTAGTACTCTGTTTGAATCCGTCTATGGGAACTGCTGCTACTTTTGTGTGCCCGTGAATCATATGAGAACCATCGTAATTGTTGCCGAAACAGATGCATCCTCACTAGTTTTTTCATGAATATGGCATGGTAAGACATAAGTTGTCACGGTTTATCATACTAGCAGTGTGTGTTTGATGAAATAGAGTACTCGTTCAAGAACTGTGCGCCGACGTATACATAAGTACTTGTAAACACTGTTGGTGCTACCGCACTTGTAAGCAGTTGTGCAAAACACGGCACATTGGCTCAGCTCACTTCAACACTAGGCTATCGACCAGCTAACAATCAATAATCTGCTGTCTGACATATAAGCAACTACGTATCTTGTTATAGTGGTTCATGCAGTTAACTGAGGCCACAATGTAAATTCCAAATGTTCACACGCTAGTCCAGCGTTCATGTGGAACACTCACATTAAACTCGGCTTCATAAAAAACTTGAAAAGCATAAGTTAAGCAATTTTATACATCTCAATGATTCATAGAACATAACAAACATATACTAGTTCACAGCAAAAGACAAAGTTGTGAGAAGGTTTACAAATCGGGAAAAATCAAGCAAGGCTTCTCTGAGCAAAGGGCCTCCCAGCAGGCTTAAATTTCCTGGAGTTCACTCTGGTTTTTTCTTGTTGCCACCATCCAGGGTTAGGTTCTCTCATTCCAGAATAACCAATTATAATTGTGCTCTCAGCTGGAATGCTGAACTGAACCATGTAGTGTACTGACCAGCTGAAATTCTTGTGCATTCCACTAAATTTACGCACCGCTATTTGCAGAAATAAGCAGACCACAATGCCTCTTGTCTGTGCACCTGTCCCAAAAACCTCCGTGCAGCCGTGCCAGCTAGTCCTCGGTCCATGGATGAACTAGAAGAAAGTGCATTCCGGACTAGGATGCAGTTGTTTTCGCTCGTCCCTGCACTGCAATCAGGAATTAAAATGTACGAATCAACTTCTTTTAGATTGCGTTGGTCATTCTACCTAGTTACTACCAATGTAGGAATACCTAGTGTTGGGGAACATAGCAGAAATTCAAAATTTTCTACGCAACACCAAGATCAATCTATGGAGTAATCTAGCAACGAGGGAAGGAGATTGCATCTACATACCCTTGTAGATCGCTAAGTGGAAGCGTTCAAGTGAACGGGGTTGATGGAGTCGTACTCGCCGTGATCCAAATCACCGATGATCCTAGTGCCGAACGGACGGCACCTCCGCGTTCAACACACATGCAGCCCGGTGATGTCTCCCACGCCTTGATCCAGCAAGGGGAGAAGGAGAGGTTGGGGAAGACTCCGTCCAGCAGCAGCACGATGGTATGGTGGTGGTGGAGGAGCGTGGCAATCCTGCAGGGCTTCGCCAAGCACCGCGGGAGAGGAGGAAGGAGAGAGGCAGGGCTGCGCCAACAGGAGAAGAATTCGTGTGTCGGGCTGCCCCTTTGCCTCCACTATATATAGGGGGAGAGGGAGGGGCTGCGCCCCCTCTAGGGTTCCCACCCCAAGGGGTGCGGCAGCCCTAGATCCCATCTAGGGGGGGGGGGGGGGGGGGGGGGGGGGGGGGGGGGGGGGGGGGGGGGGGGGGGGGGGGGGGGGGGGGGGGGGGGGGGGGGGGGGGGGGGGGGGGGGGGGGGGGGGGGGGGGGGGGGGGGGGGGGGGGGGGGGGGGGGGGGGGGGGGGGGGGGGGGGGGGGGGGGGGGGGGGGGGGGGGGGGGGGGGGGGGGGGGGGGGGGGGGGGGGGGGGGGGGGGGGGGGGGGGGGGGGGGGGGGGGGGGGGGGGGGGGGGGGGGGGGGGGGGGGGGGGGGGGGGGGGGGGGGGGGGGGGGGGGGGGGGGGGGGGGGGGGGGGGGGGGGGGGGGGGGGGGGGGGGGGGGGGGGGGGGGGGGGGGGGGGGGGGGGGGGGGGGGGGGGGGGGGGGGGGGGGGGGGGGGGGGGGGGGGGGGGGGGGGGGGGGGGGGGGGGGGGGGGGGGGGGGGGGGGGGGGGGGGGGGGGGGGGGGGGGGGGGGGGGGGGGGGGGGGGGGGGGGGGGGGGGGGGGGGGGGGGGGGGGGGGGGGGGGGGGGGGGGGGGGGGGGGGGGGGGGGGGGGGGGGGGGGGGGGGGGGGGGGGGGGGGGGGGGGGGGGGGGGGGGGGGGGGGGGGGGGGGGGGGGGGGGGGGGGGGGGGGGGGGGGGGGGGGGGGGGGGGGGGGGGGGGGGGGGGGGGGGGGGGGGGGGGGGGGGGGGGGGGGGGGGGGGGGGGGGGGGGGGGGGGGGGGGGGGGGGGGGGGGGGGGGGGGGGGGGGGGGGGGGGGGGGGGGGGGGGGGGGGGGGGGGGGGGGGGGGGGGGGGGGGGGGGGGGGGGGGGGGGGGGGGGGGGGGGGGGGGGGGGGGGGGGGGGGGGGGGGGGGGGGGGGGGGGGGGGGGGGGGGGGGGGGGGGGGGGGGGGGGGGGGGGGGGGGGGGGGGGGGGGGGGGGGGGGGGGGGGGGGGGGGGGGGGGGGGGGGGGGGGGGGGGGGGGGGGGGGGGGGGGGGGGGGGGGGGGGGGGGGGGGGGGGGGGGGGGGGGGGGGGGGGGGGGGGGGGGGGGGGGGGGGGGGGGGGGGGGGGGGGGGGGGGGGGGGGGGGGGGGGGGGGGGGGGGGGGGGGGGGGGGGGGGGGGGGGGGGGGGGGGGGGGGGGGGGGGGGGGGGGGGGGGGGGGGGGGGGGGGGGGGGGGGGGGGGGGGGGGGGGGGGGGGGGGGGGGGGGGGGGGGGGGGGGGGGGGGGGGGGGGGGGGGGGGGGGGGGGGGGGGGGGGGGGGGGGGGGGGGGGGGGGGGGGGGGGGGGGGGGGGGGGGGGGGGGGGGGGGGGGGGGGGGGGGGGGGGGGGGGGGGGGGGGGGGGGGGGGGGGGGGGGGGGGGGGGGGGGGGGGGGGGGGGGGGGGGGGGGGGGGGGGGGGGGGGGGGGGGGGGGGGGGGGGGGGGGGGGGGGGGGGGGGGGGGGGGGGGGGGGGGGGGGGGGGGGGGGGGGGGGGGGGGGGGGGGGGGGGGGGGGGGGGGGGGGGGGGGGGGGGGGGGGGGGGGGGGGGGGGGGGGGGGGGGGGGGGGGGGGGGGGGGGGGGGGGGGGGGGGGGGGGGGGGGGGGGGGGGGGGGGGGGGGGGGGGGGGGGGGGGGGGGGGGGGGGGGGGGGGGGGGGGGGGGGGGGGGGGGGGGGGGGGGGGGGGGGGGGGGGGGGGGGGGGGGGGGGGGGGGGGGGGGGGGGGGGGGGGGGGGGGGGGGGGGGGGGGGGGGGGGGGGGGGGGGGGGGGGGGGGGGGGGGGGGGGGGGGGGGGGGGGGGGGGGGGGGGGGGGGGGGGGGGGGGGGGGGGGGGGGGGGGGGGGGGGGGGGGGGGGGGGGGGGGGGGGGGATCCACACAAGAAAGTATGGGGGAATCAAGTTTCCTTTGGTGGAAGTGTAGATCTAGGTCTCCTCCTTCAATCCCTAGCAAATCAACAAGTTTGAGTGGCTAGGGAGAGAGATCGGGCAAGAAAGCTTGGATGGCAACAATGGAGGAGAGAGAGAGGCAAGAGATGAGTGGTAGGTGGAAGAACCACTTAGTTATATAGTGCCCCCAAAATCCAACCGTTACAGCAGTTTTCACACAGCAGCGGTACAACCGCCTGAAGCACCGGTACAACCGGTATTCACGGGTTCCCACTGCTGAAATGCCCAAGCGGTACAACCGGTGGAGACACCGGTAGAACCGGTCGGCCGGAGCCAACCTGGAACTACCGCTCCACCACCGCTCAACAACCGCCTCTTTACAGAAGGGGGGCCACCCCATAGCGGTGGTTGGGGCGGTGCTTGCTCCGGTGCAACCGCCAGACCCGCGCACATGTGGTGGCTAAGTCCGGAGCGGTACAACCGCTCCAGACGCTGGTAGTACCGGTTAGCCTTAGCCGTCCGGGAACTACCGGGCCACCACCGCCCAACTACCGCCCCTCAACAGAACGAAGTCCGGTGGTAGGGCGGTACTGGGCCGGTACAACCGCCTGGTCTGGAGTCCTAGGGTTTGCCAAGCATCAGGCGGTACAACCGCCCAGAGGTAGCGGTACAACCGCTTGACAGACGCCTGAAGACTGCAAACCCTACGGTGTCACCCCTAGGGTGGTGGTTGCGCCGGATGTACTGGACCAGCGGTACAACCGCTTGAGCTAGCGGTACAACCGCTTGGAACATTAAGCTACTGCCACAGATAGACTTTGAGGGCCTCTCTCCTCGAACGGAAGGATATATGGTGGGTGCAACGGAATGTGTACGTGCATTGATTCACCCAGTACCTTCCGATGCGGATTCCCTCTTAATAGTACGGATTTCCTACGACCAAAGAAGTAAACGCGTCGGAAACTCCGTCTTCGATCTTTTCCGTCCTGAGGGAATGCCTAACCGTCTTGCGCCAATTTAAGGTGTACCTGAACAAACTAGGGAGCACGATTAGTCCGCAAGTGCATTGTCATCATCACCAAAACCCTAGGGCGGGAAATGCCCTAACAATCTCCCCCTTTTTGGTGGATGATGACAACCACCTGATTTGCACCGGAGATCTAGAAAATATAGACGGGGCTCCCCCTACATATGAGCACTATTTTGATTTTGCTTTTGGAAAGCAAAATTCTCACATTAGGATCAATGCTCCCCCTAGATTTTATAGACCAACCAATGACTGCAAATGAACTGACTAGACAATAAGCATGCATTTGCAGGAACAAGAATTAGAGCAAAAGATAAGGGCAACAATAATAAGCACGCTCTACAATCATATGAGACTTACGAGACAAGATATAAAAGCATAAGATAAATAGATCGGGAACGCATGTCTCACACCATGCACCAAGTTTCCACACACGACAAGTTCACAAACCAACTGAAAGCAAAGAAGTTCAACTGCAAATAAAAACCCATGCAAATCCCGAGACCTAATAGAACTCTCTCCCCCTTTGGCATCAAGACACCAAAAAGGAAAAGAGCGATGCTAACGCCCCGGAGCTCAGTAGTCCTCCTCTGACTCCTCGGTCTCCTCTGGATCATCACGAGCAGATGCCTCTGGATCGTCCTCATCCATGATATCATCCGCGGCGGCGGCGGCAGAGGTAGAAGGATGGCCTCTGGAAGCAGGATGGCCAGATGCCTCATCGTCGGTCCACGTGCTGTTCTCGAAGATCCACTTGTCCTCTGGAGTGATGCTCTTCTCAGATCCACTGTCAACTCGCATGTTGAGGTGCCTCATCATCTCAGTCTGTCTGCGTCTGGCCTTCTTCTCATTCACATGAGCCTCGTAGAGCTTCTTCTGGATGTGAGTCTGCAAACAAAAGGTCTTCTTCACCTTGGCTGTGAGCTTAGCAACCCAGGAGGGCTTGGCCCCAGCCTCTAGCTCAAAGTCCTCATCACTAGAGGTGGCATAAACATCCTCGGGGTCATCAGCAGGATAGCGAGGCTCAGCATGTTTCTTCTTTCTCAACTGCTTGACCTCATGCACAGTGAGGTTGTCTGGAGATGAAAGAGGCTCTCCTGGCCTGCGGACCTCCCAAACAGAGTTCAGGAAGCACATGACAAACGGAGCATAGATGGGTACCTTGCGGTGCATGACCATGCTGTACATCTCCTCCCATAGCCACTTGGAGACATCAAAAGTGGCACCAGACCCCACCTTGGTCTTCATAGCAACCAACAGATCCACTAGATATCCATAGATCTCATCCTGATTCCCAACCTTGGGCAGAAGCACATTGCGGAACACACGATGCATAATGTCATAAACCTTCTCAAGATCCTTGGACTCACCAATAACTCCACGTCCTCGGATGTACAGGGGTGCGAGCTTCTCCTTTGCCATGGGATTGGGACGGTCGTGAGGACGGATGCCATCATTCCCTTCCAGTCCGGTATCATCATAGCCTAGAGCATTGCAGAAGGCTCTCCAAGGCACCTGAAAGAGCTCATCATGGCACATGAATGTCAGAGTACGAGCATCATCGGTGCCGAAGTGAACAGTGGCATAGAACTGATGGATAAGCTGCACATCAAAGTCACAGTTGATAGACATGAGCTTGACCAAGTCAAACTCCTCACACAGAGCAAGGGCCTCTCCAAAGTACTCCATGTTGTTCCTCCAGTGATCAAGGTCAATAGTCCACTGCTTGGTGTACCTGTTCTTGTTATGCTCAAAAAGCTCATGCACAATCCGTACTTGCATCTCGTTCCTGAACTGAGGTGTGGACCAACGAGGATGAACTGAAACTTCATAGGGATTCTGCAAACGGAACTTCTCCCAATCCTGTTGTTTCCACCTGTGCATAGGTGAGGCCACACGTTGCTTGGCAGCGGCAGACTTCTCACGGCGAGTGGGCTTGGTGGGAACCACCACCTCCTGCTCTTCCTCAGTGTCAGCGGGACGCTTGAGTCTACGGGCTCTCTTCTTGGTCTTCTGACGAGGAGCAGAGCGAGAACCAGAGCCACCTGCACACACACACACGGGAAGCACACAAGATACCCAGCATAGATGAGAGGAATGTACACAAGAACAGAGGAATATATTACATGTAAGTAGAGAGAAGAAGAAACAGTGCACAGAGGTTCAGTTTAGCCGGTTGTACCGGTCATCCTAGCGGTAGTACCGCTCAGGCGGTTGTACCGCTGACTGCGGTTCCACTCACACACAGGAGAACAGGCACAAATCTGAAACTGAATCTAGATGCACTATTTCGATTTCTAACTATCTACAAGCAATAGAGGCATACAATAGGATCTCTTCCACCCAATAGTTTAGCCAAAAACACGGGAGTACACGTAATGCCCTAGATAGATGGATTCAAAGATTGAAACCAAAAGAAGAGAAAAAGGGGCATTACCGGCATCCATGGGAAGAGATCGGGAAGGAGACGGCCTCCACGGAGCAGATCCGATGAAGAACTGTCAGATCCGGAGCACCGGAGGGCACTCCGGGGCAATGGGAGGAGCAACCGGCGGCAGGAACAGGAGAAGAGGACGGGCACGAAAGGAAAAAAGAGAAACCCCTTCGGCCCGCGCCCTTATATACCTGCACAGACCGCGGAGCGGATGTACCGCTCCAAAGAGCGGTTGTACCGCCCCCTGGTACTACCCAGTGGTTAGGGGCGGTACTTCCGCCGCCTGACAGGCAGCGGTAGTACCGCTCATAACCGCCCGGTAGTACCGGCCGGAAGCCCAGGTCAAAACCCAAGTGGTAGAACCGCTAATTTTGACCGGTAGAACCGCCGGGATGATACAGCCAACTGGCAGGACGGTAGAACCACCCTGACCACCGGTTGTACCGCCCGGTTACTGCCACCCATGCCAAGAGATCAACTTGTGTACATTTGGAGCAGCATGTTTTATGGGAAGAGGAGGCTTGGGATGGGAACTAGGCACAGAAATAAGGTGAAGTAAACTCCAAGAGTGCAAGAAGCAAGCAATAAAGACCAACACTTGGAGGATACAAACACTAAGGAACTAAACAGGAAACACAAGGCAAATAAGATCCAAAAGAACCAAACCTTCTCAAAGAGAGGAGGGGCGGTGGCCGAAGCCACCTATGTTTGAGTCAATTGGTATGGCACCGCGAAGATTTTAACCTTGGGCCCATGACCAAAACTCATCTTTTAAGCACTAGTACCAACAAAAATGGCTAATGTGAAAGATTGGGTTAATTTTGGCATAATAGGGGGAGGGAGAGTTCATTGAGAGAACAACACTCCCCCTAAATCCATGCCTACACCTAAACAAGATAACAAGCTGAGTATGGTGGGGTGTGCACGGGTTCAAGCAACATTTCTCGAATCAATGATATTTAGCTCATGCCTTAACTCGCGAAATCTTGCTTCATCCAAAGGCTTTGTGAAAATATCTGCAAGGTTATCATGAGTGTTGACATAGTTGATCTCGATCTCCCCTCGCCTAATGTGATCCCGGATGAAGTGATACCGAATCTCAATATGCTTCGTCTTGAAGTGTTGAACCGGGTTGAGAGAAATCTTGATGGCACTTTCATTGTCACACCAAAGAGGCACTTTGTCACAAATGACACCGTAATCCTTTAAAGTTTGCCTCATCCAAAGAAGTTGTGCACAACAACTACCGGCCGCCACATACTCCGCTTCGGTGGACGAGAGAGACACACAACTTTGTTTCTTGGAAGACCAACTCACCAAAGAGCAACCAAGGAATCGGCACCCTCCGGAAGTGGACTTCCTATCCACTTTGTCTCCCGCCCAATCAGAGTCCGAATATCCTACAAGCTTGAAGTTTGCTCCTCTTGGGTACCATAAGCCAAAGTTTGGGGTATGAGCCAAATATCAAAAGTTTCTCTTGACCGCCACAAAGTGGCTTTCCTTAGGTGTGGCTTGAAACCATGCACAAATTCCCACACTCAACATGATATCCGGTCTAGATGCACAAAGGTAAAGCAAGGAGCCAATCATGGAGCGATATACCTTTTGATCCACCGCTTTACCATTGGGATCAATGTCAAGTTGGCACTTGGTGGGCATTGGAGTGGAAGCCGGCTTGACATCACTTAGCTTGAATCTCTTTAGCATGTCTTGAGTGAATTTGGCTTGGTTGATGAAGGTTCCTTCTCTCCTTTGTTTGACTTCAAAACCAAGGAAGAACTTCAACTCTCCCATCGAAGACATCTTGAACTTAGAGGTCATGAGAGCGGCAAATTCCTCATTGAAAGCTTTGTTAGGGGAACCAAAGATAATATCATCAACATATAGTTGGCACACAAACAACTCCCCTTTGACCTTCTTAGTAAAAAGAGTGGGGTCGATTAGCCCAACTTCAAATCCACGGTCTTGTAACAACTCGGTAAGGTGGTCATACCATGCACGTGGGGCTTGTTTAAGGCCATAGTGTGCCTTATCGAGTTGATACACATGATCGGGAAAGTAGGGATCCTCGAACCCGGGGGGTTGCTTGACATATACCAACTCATTAATAGGACCATTAAGAAAAGCACTTTTAACATCCATTTGTTGCAACTTAAAGTTGTGATGAGAAGCATAAGCAATCAACAAACGAATGGATTCAAGACGAGCAACGGGAGCAAAGGTTTCACCGTAGTCGATACCCTCGACTTGGGAGTAGCCTTGTGCCACCAATCTTGCCTTGTTACGAACAATGGTCCCATGAGCATCTTGCTTGTTCTTGAATATCCACTTGGTTCCAATGACATTGTGGTTCCCCGTTGGCCTTGGCACCAGTCTCCACACCTTGTTGTACTCGAAGTTGTTGAGTTCTTCATGCATGGCATTAAGCCAATCCGGATCTTCGAGCGCCTCATATACCTTTTGGGGTTCAACACAAGAGACAAACGCGTGATGTTCACAATAGTTTGCCAATTGTCTACGAGTGCTTACCCCCTTTTTAATACTTCCAAGCACATTCTTCATGAGGTGACCCTTGGTGGAGAGCTTGGAAGCAATCTTGGCTGCACGACGCTCCAATTCCTCCTCGGGGGTGAGTCGAGGAGAGGTCACTTGATCATCTTGAGCGCCGTCTTGAGCTTGTTCTTGATCTTGAGGAAGCTCTTGATCTTGAACTTGCTCGGAGGAGAGAACTTGACCTTGGCCATCGCTAGATGTTACAACACCATCTTGGGATTGATCTTGCCCTTGGTCTTGTTCTTGGGGTTGAGGGCCTTCACATTGTTCTTCGGAAGCGTGTGGGCCTTGGGTTGGTGATGGCTCCACTAGAGTGGAGCATTGTCCTTCTCCTTCGGCCACAAGGGGTTCCTCAATGGGTAGGATAAAACCAACACCCATTCTTCTTATGGCTTGAGGAGGAATTTCATCACCTACATCACAAGTGCCACTTTGCTCCACTTGGGAGCCATTATTCTCATCAAACTCCACGTTACACGTCTCCTCAATAAGCCCCGTGGACTTATTGAGGACACGGTAAGCATGAGAGTTTGTAGCATAACCAACAAATATGCCCTCATAAGCTCTAGCCTCAAATTTAGACAAACGAACACCTTTCTTGAGAATGAAACACTTACACCCGAACACCCGGAAGTACTTGAGGTTGGGCTTGTTACCGGTGAGTATCTCATATGGAGTCTTGCTCAAGCCTTTGCGGAGATAAAGATGATTTGAAGCATGACACGCGATGTTGATGGCTTCGGCCCAAAAGTTGTATGGAGACTTGAACTCCGCCATCATGGTTCTCGCCGCATCCATCAACGTCCGGTTCTTCCTCTCCGCTACACCATTTTGTTGAGGGGTGTAAGGTGCGGAATATTGATGCTTGATCCCCTCATCACTAAGAAACTCATCCAAGGTGTAGTTCTTGAACTCGGTGCCGTTGTCACTTCTTATTGTCAAGATCTTTGCATTGTGTTGACGTTGGGCTTCATTTGCAAAGTCAATGACGGTTTGTTGGGTCTCGCTCTTCCTCTTGAAGAAATATACCCAAGTATATCTTGAATAGTCATCCACAATCACCAAGCAATACTTTCTACCCCCAAGACTATCAAAGGATGGAGGCCCAAAGAGATCCAAATGAAGGAGCTCCAAAGGCCTCTTCGAGTAAATGATAGTCGTGGGAGGGTGAGTCTTCTCATGTAGTTTTCCTTCGATACAAGCACTGCAAGCACGATCTTTGGCAAAGCTAACATTTGTTAGACCACGGACATGGTCCCCCTTGAGAAGACTTTGCAAAGATCTCATATTGACATGGGCTAAACGGCGATGCCAATGCCATCCCACGTCAACTTTAGCCATTAGGCATGTCGCGGTCTTAGTGGGTCGCTCCGAAAAGTTAATCACATAGAGACCGTTCTCGACATGCCCAACAAAGGCTACTTTAAGAGTCTTGCTCCACAAGAGGGCCACGGTATCAATATCAAAGAAAGTGGCAAAGCCCATGAGTGCAAGTTGACGAACGGAAAGTAAATTGTATGCAAGGGACTCAACAAGCATGACTTTCTCGATCGTGAGATCATGAGAAATGACAACCTTGCCAAGTCCCAATACCTTAGAAGACGAGGCATCACCCCACTCGACATTGGTGGGCATAGATGGAATCTTGTGCACGTCCACCACCAAGTCCTTGCTTCCGGTCATATGATTTGTAGCTCCACTATCAAGCAACCATGATCCCCCACCGGAAGCAAACACCTACAAGATATCAATGCTTGGTTTTAGGTACCCATTTGGTGATGGGTCCTTTGATGTTAGAGACAAGGGTCTTAGGAACCCAAATAGACCATTCAATGTACTCATAAGGAGAACCAACGAATTTAGCATAAACATGCCCATCACTAGCACGGCATAACACATAAGAGGGGTTAAAGCCGCCGGCTTTGTTGGAAGGGGTGGCATTACCCTTCTTGACACCACCACCCTTCACATTATTCTTCTTCTCCTTAGAATTACCCTCTCTCTCTTTAACAAAAGTTTGCTTGAGAGACGAAGGTCGTTTGGCTTTGTCATTCTTTTTCTTGTTCTTGGACTTGGGTGCGAACCCAATTCCCTCCTTGGCCACAACTTCCTTTTGATTGATCAAAAGATCATTGAGGTTCTTCTCACCTTGTATGCACGACACAAGGCCTTTCTCAAGTTGCATCTTCAACTTGGCATTCTCCTCAATAAGATGCGCATGCTCACAACATGGGTTAGTAGCATTTGCATTATCAATCAAAACCATATGAGGAAAGGTGGCTTTCTCCTTAGTTAGCTTCACTTGAAGTTGATCGTGAGACTCTTTAAGACTAGTATGAATACCTTTCAAGGCTTGATGGGCCTTGTCAAGTAGGTCAAACTCTTCCTTGAGTTTAGCAAGATCAACTTCAAGTTTGGCCTTCTCGGAATTTAGCACACGAGATAAGACACAAGCATGATCAAGATCTTTCTTTAATTTAGCATGATCTTCGTTGTGTGACTCCTCAAGAGCCAAACGAAGACCACGCTCTTCCTCAAGAGCATTAGAGAGATCCGATATCTCATCGGCATAATCACGACTATGCCCCTCCATCTTAGAGATGGTTTCTTCGTGAGCCTCGATGGTGTCATTGGCTTCACCAAGTTGTTCCAAGAGAGCAACAAAGTGCTTCTTGGACTTTCCCTTGAGCTTACTCATGAAGGAATCAAACTCATTTTCTTCCTCATTAGTCCCCACACTTTCATCAATGCAATCCGTCAAGGAAGGATTAGTAATGATGGTAGTTTTAATGTTGGGAGTTACCTTGTTGGTTGCTTTAGCCATGAGGCACTTGGTGATGATGTTCTCATTGGGTGAGTCGAAGAGGGATACCCGAGGAGTTGTTGCAATGGCCACGGAGGCCATAGCACCCGAGTCACCGCCTTCATCGTCATCATCATCCTCATTGTACTCTTCTTGTGCAACCAACCCCTTGGGAGGAGTCCTCTTGGTGAAGTTGCTCTTGTTAGGGAGAGACTTGGCTTTGTCTTTTCGAATGAGCTTGCCACCATTGTCTTCTCTCTTCTCATAAGGGCATTCCGCAACAAAACGGCTCACGTTGCCACAATTATAGCATGTCCTCACGCATTGCTTGACCTTGTTGCCACTTGAGTTGTTCTTGTTGAAGTTGGGCCTAGAGTTCTTCTTACTCCAAAATTGCCGTGAAGCGAGGGCCATGTGCTCATGATAATCATACTTTGTATCTTCGGGATTGCACTCCTCTTCTTCCTCTTCTTCTTCTTCTTCCACACTAACCTTGGCCTTTAATGCAAGGTTGGGCTTCTTTGCTCTTTGAGAACGAAGCACCGCATTGTCGGCGGTCTTGTCCAGGATGCTCATAGCCACAAACTCATCCAAAACTTCACTTGAGGACAAAGTGTGGAAGTCTGGCCTTTGACAAATGACGGAGGACATGGCCTTGTGGTAAGGCATCATTGCCTTGAGGAATTTGCGCTTGATCCAATTGTCATCCGTGTCCTTGCTCCCATGATCTCGGAGTGAGACGGTGAGTTTGGTTACTCTCCGATAAAGCTCACGAGGTTCTTCATCTTCTTTCATTGCAAACTCATCGGCTTCATCTTGCACCACTTCATAGTTGGAGCGTTGAATGCTTGCGCTACCCCGGTAGAGGGAGACAACACAAAGCCATGCATCTTTGGCCAAGGCGAAGGGCCGAAGATGAGGGAGATCTTTGGAAGGAATTGCATCTTGGATGATGAAGAGAGCATTCTCATTGAATTGATTATCCGCGGCTTCTCTGGGTGTGAAGTTGCTTGGGTCATGCGGATAGAAGCCTTCTTCAATGATTCTCCAAAGATTAGTATTCACATGATTTAAATGACGCTTAAAGCGATAAACCCAAGAATCAAAATCCTCATTTTTCACAATCTTAGGGGGAGGACCGGCATGATTCAAATGAGTGGAAGGAATCGGTCCACCATAAACAAGTGGAGGTTCCACATGGGCAAAGATGCCGGTGCCATTCTTACCACTAGACGAAGGAACTTTTTCACTAGTAGCTTCCCCCTTGTCGGAGTTAGCATCCGTCACCTTGTTAGTGGGATCACCCACTTTCAACGGTGCGGTGGATAGTTTAAGCCCTTCGATGAATTTATTAAACATGCTTTCTACCTCGGTCGTCATGGAGGTTTTCAATGTGTCCAAGGCCACATTGAATTCCTCACGAGAGATCGAGGTTCCCCCATCGCCCATAGACGAGACCGGATTCGCACCGGAGTGCTCCTCCACACCGTCTACGGGGTCACCCATACTCTTCGGACGGCAAAGTCCTTAACAAAGAGACGAGGCTCTGATACCAATTGAAAGGATCGATATGGTTGACTAGAGGGGGGGGGGTGAATAGGCAACTAACAATTTTTAGCTTCTCTTGGTCAAATTAAACTTTGCATCAAAGTGGTTGTCTAGATATGCAACTAGGTGAGCAACCTATATGATGCAACAACAACAAGCACACAAGCAAGCAAGGGATAGAACACAAATAATCTTGCACAAGTAAAGGCACGAGATAACCAAGAGTGGAGCCGGTGAAGACGAGGATGTGTTACCGAAGTTCCTTCCCTTAGAAGGGAAGTACGTCTCCGTTGGAGCGGTGTGGAGGCACAATGATCCCCAAGAAGCCACTAGGGCCACCGTATTCTCCTCACGCCCTCACACAATGCGAGATGCCGTGATTCCACTATTGGTCCCCTTGAAGGTGGCAACCGGACCTTTACAAACAAGGTTGAGGCTCTCTCCACAACTTAATTGGAGGCTCCCAACGAAACCCCGGAGCTTCACCACAATGGAATGTGGCTCCAAAGTGACCTCTTCCGTCTAGGGCGCCCAAGCACCCAAGAGTAATAAAATCCACACAAGAAAGTATGGGGGAATCAAGTTTCCTTTGGTGGAAGTGTAGATCTAGGTCTCCTCCTTCAATGGGGGGGGGGGGGGGGGGGGGGGGGGGGGGGGGGGGGGGGGGGGGGGGGGGGGGGGGGGGGGGGGGGGGGGGGGGGGGGGGGGGGGGGGGGGGGGGGGGGGGGGGGGGGGGGGGGGGGGGGGGGGGGGGGGGGGGGGGGGGGGGGGGGGGGGGGGGGGGGGGGGGGGGGGGGGGGGGGGGGGGGGGGGGGGGGGGGGGGGGGGGGGGGGGGGGGGGGGGGGGGGGGGGGGGGGGGGGGGGGGGGGGGGGGGGGGGGGGGGGGGGGGGGGGGGGGGGGGGGGGGGGGGGGGGGGGGGGGGGGGGGGGGGGGGGGGGGGGGGGGGGGGGGGGGGGGGGGGGGGGGGGGGGGGGGGGGGGGGGGGGGGGGGGGGGGGGGGGGGGGGGGGGGGGGGGGGGGGGGGGGGGGGGGGGGGGGGGGGGGGGGGGGGGGGGGGGGGGGGGGGGGGGGGGGGGGGGGGGGGGGGGGGGGGGGGGGGGGGGGGGGGGGGGGGGGGGGGGGGGGGGGGGGGGGGGGGGGGGGGGGGGGGGGGGGGGGGGGGGGGGGGGGGGGGGGGGGGGGGGGGGGGGGGGGGGGGGGGGGGGGGGGGGGGGGGGGGGGGGGGGGGGGGGGGGGGGGGGGGGGGGGGGGGGGGGGGGGGGGGGGGGGGGGGGGCGGAATGTGTACGTGCATTGATTCACCCAGTACCTTCCGATGCGGATTCCCTCTTAATAGTACGGATTTCCTACGACCAAAGAAGTAAACGCGTCGGAAACTCCATCTTCGATCTTTTCCGTCCTGAGGGAATGCCTAACCGTCTTGCACCAATTTAAGGTGTACCTGAACAAACTAGGGCGCACGATTAGTCCGCAAGTGCATTGTCATCATCACCAAAACCCTAGGGCGGGAAATGCCCAAACAAAATTTGTGCAGTTCCACTGGGATGAAGCAATGTTAGCGGTGTGAGATTTAAGTGTAACTGCAAAAACACAATTCATGGGAAATAAAGCAAGACGGAAGCACTCATTGCTTCAATTTATCGACGGCACTAGACCATTACTTATAGTGACATTAGGTGGCATTGCTTAATGCTTCATGTGATTTTACATTAACGGTAGCGATATGGGGTAGGGACAGCAGGGGCATAAAGTGGTGAGGCAGATGTGGTTACCGAGAGCGGCAAACACTCAGGCAGCATGTCTGCATTTGTCCCATTTTTTATGTCCTCGGCGACATTTTCCTATGTGAGCACAGGAAATCTAGACCTGCTCATTCTCATTTGCGTTGTCCCCCAACACCCCTCACTTTCTTTCCTTTTTTGACCAAGAGACAAGTCCACTTCCCCCCACCCTTCGCCATCCACCATGCTTTCTTCGCCTTTCAACCAAGAGACCGGTTGGGTAGCCAGTATCTACTACTTTCCCCCGTTTCCTCTTAGAACCAAGTCCTAGATTCATGCTACAGCTTTCCCACTTTCTTCCCTGTTTGAACCAACTCTTAGATTTGACTGTATGAACTAGCTTTACCTCTAATAATAGTAAAAGTCTAGGTGGCTTTGGAACAGCCGACGGAAGTAGAAAAAGATCCACACGCAGCCACGTGGGGAGCTGGGGCAGTAGAGCAAGGCAGGTTTCGAAGGAATATATACCTGAGGGGCGCCGGCATGTGGTAAAGACGGTGTCGGGAGGCCGCATCTTGGCCACAATACTGCAGGGAGGAAGAAGGGGTCGGAGGCCCTCCCAAGCCGGCGCTCTCTCGGAGAGAACGACACGGCCGCTGATCAGGACGCGCGGGCAGTCGTTGGTCTCCTCCCTCGCCGCCGACGACAGCGTGAACGATGCACCTACACCCCTGCCCCGGTCGAGGTGGTCCGGCCGGATTTATGACCAGCCGTGAGCAGAGAGAGTGTGGCCACCAATGTCTTGCTTAGATCTGGAGAGCATGAGAGAGTGAAAGAGAGGAACCCTAGTAAAGCAAGCGCTAAGGCTCCTGCTTATATATATAGTGGAGTGATTTTGTTGTACCAGCTTCAAAAAAATGCGCTCCTACATGTACCCGCGAGTGGGTGTGAGAGAACTAGTGCGTGCGTGCACCGCTTCTCTTCGTGAGAGTACAATATACTGTGCCCAAAGAACGTTCGCCACAAGAGTAATAGTATAAGTGTGTGACGTGTGAGCTAAAATAAAAGGTGCACGACGTCTTCTATTTTTTAGAAGCTCTGAGGGTAGTGTGTGAAGAGCATATATGTGTGTGATGTCTACCTGCAGATAGACGGTGGGTGCGAGAGGACTCGGGAGAGTCGTGACTTGTGAGGGTAAGTGTGTGCGTGAGAGAGAGGGGGCACGTATCAATGCAATGCATGTGTTCGTAAATCATTATCCGACAAACGTTCGCCACAAGCCGTTTCCTGACGAACGCCGTAAGAACCGTTAGATTGGCATCCGACAGTGTCAGTTTTGCCATGTCATTTAATAGAACAACCACTCCTCCTACACACAAATCTTCAACGTGAGTGTTAGCAACTGCCGTATGCTCCTCCCTCCGTTCCAAAATGTAGTGCATATAGCTTTATTGAAAATTCGAACCTTGCAAACTTTTATCGAGTTTTCATGTACCAAAATGCACATATAGAATACCCGGTATATATCATTTCATTCATCTTTGAGAGGTAACTATAAAGATGGGGGAGGTGTCAACAAAGAAAGACCGTCGTATCACCTCCAGCAATTTCAACCATCCTTTGGTGTGGAGGAATATCATAGGAACTCTATATGATATGATTTTTATAGGATTTTTTCCTTTAGAGCCAATTGGTTCATAGGAATAGATTCATATACTCCACATTTCAAAGAAAATAAACATGATATCATTTTTATAACTTTAGAGCCACTTGGTTCATATGAATGGATTCCTATACTCCCATAATTTCAAAGGAAAATAAACATTAGCATATATTCAATAGAAAAGTTCCTATGATGTGAACCAAATGACATCTCTTTTCTAATCCCTCATAGGAATTGAGATACATGTCATCTCTAGATTCAATAGAAAAGTTCCTATGATGTGAACCAAATGACATCTCTTTTCCAATCCCTACTCATAGGAATTGAGATACATGTCATCTCTTTCCCTAGAACTTCCATGTATACATCTTCTATTCCTAAATAGCTAGTACAACCCACTAGTAGCTTTTTTCCTAGACATGCAACTATGGCACAAGAACACGTCATGCATGCAAGTCATAAATCACATTGTTTTTGTACTCTATGCATGCAAGCACCACATCATCAATCCGTGCATGTTACTCATAAGTTATTTCTTGCATTAGATTTTGTATTGACAATGTATGTGTTGGTCATGTGCACACATATGTAGTTCACATTCACATTTTTGTTAGAAATGTCATTCTTTTAACTGCAATTCATTTTTTCTGTTTGTACTCCCTCTGTCTAGGTGTGTAAGTCATCTTCCGAAAACCAAATAATCCCAAAACACTTAAGCACGGTACATTAACTCCCTCCTCGTTTCTTGTTTCATGACATATCAACCAATAAGAGATGTGGGGCGTGCATGCTTTCAATGGCTTGAGACTTTCAAACATGACATGCAGTGGTTAATTCATTGCATGGAATGTATTAACTAGCAAAAAAACCTAATATGACTTATACACCTAGACGGAGGGAGTATTACATTTTCATTTTAAGCATACATTCAATTCCCATTAGTGATAGATGTTTTTGGAGGAACTTTTATGCATTATTTTGAGTAGAGTAGCAAATTTCATGCGGCCACGGGTATATCAAAATGCAGGGCCCATGCATCATTGCCTTTCGGTCGAACCTACGTCGACAATTTTTTGTACGTATATCTCCACTGGTCCCCGAACCCAAAATGTTGCCGTGTTCCCATAAAACCAAGCGGCCCACACATATTAAGGCGTCGACTCGAACTCAATCCCTCTCCCGTTTACTACGACGTGGCCCCGCACGCCGTAGTACTCCTACAAACCCTACCACCGCACGCATCATCGGTTTTCTTTAAGAGGACGAGGGAGAAGCGGATTTGTAGTAGAGGCGCTTTCAAAAAAAGGATTTGTAGTGGAGGCCCCTACCATAGGGTGCCCTAGGTAGCTGCCGCACGCATCATTGGTTTTCTCTTTTCTTTATGCTCTTGCGCCCTAGAGTGAAATGATGGTTGCTTCGTCCGTCTAGCTTAATGCGGGAAAGGTGGGGCTTTGTGATTTGACCCCTCATTGCTCATTTACTACTACTGGGGCGCTACGACCGGGGTGCCTCCAAGTTCAACCGCTGCTCCGAACTGTAATTTGGTGCATCGCACATGGAACAAGACGGTGGATGAGCCACATGTCGGTCAAAGGGGTCCTGTAAAGTGTGTCGCCATTTCGTGTGCGGACTGACCCTGCTTGAGTTGCTACGCCAACACGAAAGGAGTAGCCTACCACTTGGTTTTGCTCCTTGGTGAATCCCGACTATATTGATCTAAAAAGATACTGTACTACCCTCTCCGTCTCGGTTTATAGGGCGTGCACGTAGTTCTAGGTCATCCATTTGACTAACTAAATATGAGTTACTATGTCACAAAAAGTATATCATTGGATTCTTAAGCGGATGTAGTTTCTAAACATATATTGTTCATCACATATATAGCCAGTTAAATTCTCAACCTAGAACGACGTGCATGCCCTGTAAACCGATACAGAGGAGGTAGTAAAAAGGAGGTGATTTTACCGTGCGATGGGCGGGGGAGCATGGCCTGTCATGCGGTCCCACGTGTCATGATGTACCAAGGCGATGCATGTCCCTCTTGAGGCAGAACAATGGCAGAAGCAATACTACGTGGTTTTCTTGAAGGAGATGATGGCGAAGCGAAGTGTGAAATAATGGTTGCTTCATCCGTCTGGGAAGGTGCGGCATTGTGATTTGACGTCTCATTGCTCATTACTACTACTGGGGCGGTACGACTGGAGTGCGTCCCCCCTGTTGTTCTGCACTGTTATTTGGTGCATGACACGTCGACCCGGTTGCTATATGTCCCACATGTCGGCAAGAGGAAGTACACAATTCATGAAAGCGAGCATCGACGAAGGAGTACAAGACACGGCTTGGTTTTTGCTGCTTCGCGCGATCCATCGATACAAACCCGGACTAAAAAAAGGCGAGGGCGGGTCTTTTCCCGCGCGGCAGGCAGGGGAGTTTGGCATAGTCTGTTCGAGGCAACGAGGCAGGAAGGGAAAAAAGCAAATAAAGGTTGAGTGACTTAGTTTTGGGAAAATCTGATTTTACGGAGTACGTACCCACTATGGAGGTAGTACTACTTACTACTCCCTCCCTTCCGGTTTATAGGGCTCATCTAAAAAAAATTCTTTTTTCCGTTTTATAAGTCTCAATTCTACTAGTAGTAGTAGTACCATCACATGTTTGGATTTCGAGGTGCGTTAAATCACCCGATGCAAGCAGTGTCAAGAGAAAACTCACCAATGCATGTAGAAGTTCATGGAAATTTAGTGGTCATGCATGCATTCGTTCTAATTAATGCCTCGGTAAACATAACTTCTTGAGAAAAACGAGCGTACTAATTACTTGTGTAAACTACGAAATTAATTCCACCACTCACCGTCTACCTTGGTTGGAGAGATTTTGAAATTGAGCCATAAACCGGAAAGGAGGGAGTAGTAACATAGCCTAGGGTAGCTTGCTGCACCACGGACTCCAAGGAAATTGCTGTAGTAGTACTACTCCTATGTACCACTGTCCTACTCCTACTACTAAAAGACATATATTTCAAACAATATGATAATCTCTCTAACCAAGGTAGGGACGAGGAGTAAATGGAGGGAGTAGTAAAATTTTCTCGTCGTCCTGCGAGCCACCGCGCGCATGGGCGAGGGAGCGGGCGTAAGGCGTAGTAAGCAAGCTTCACCTCATCCTGCGAGCCACCGCGCCCGTGGGCGGGGGAGACGGCGTACTAAGCAAGCTTCTCCTCGTTCTGCGAGTTGATGGGACGCATCAAAAGTAATACATACAGAGCATCTCTAGTGTATAGAGCCTTGCCTCTAAGGTAGACCCCACATGGTTTGCCTCTTTTTTAACATAACGCGTCAAGTCGCAATTTGTTTGTTCACCCGTGGTAGACGATCCTCCATCAAGTGGACAACCAGTACACGTGTCAAATTACCAAGTGGGCTGCCTTTTCGTATAGAAATGAGCTCCACCGTGTACCCGCGCGGGTGTGGTTGGGAAAGAGACGGGAGTATGTGCGCCGTGTGTGCACCTCTTCTCTTCGTGCATGCCCCCACCTACGTGGGTGTGTGTGAGAGAGATACAAACCTAGACATAATGCGCCATCCATCCCCAGGCCTCTGCCCAGTCCGACCACCAGTCACCACCACGCCCCACTCCTCCTCACCTTATCTCTCATCTTTCATTTTTTTCGATGAAATTCTCGAGATACCATTTTTCCGATAAAATTCTCGAGGTATCATTAGTTTTTAGACATGGGATTACTCCTGCATGGGTCAATCACAACAGGTGTTTTGTAAAAAAATGCATCTCGATGTTCCGTGCAATGCACGGGCATCTTGCTAGTCCATGAAAACAACACATGGCAAAATTTCACGGCGAACGAGGGATTTGAATGTGCTGGGAGGGGCTGTTTGGATCTTGCCCGGGGTAGCCAAAATATTGGCGACCCTTTTGTCCACCGGTGCCTTTGCCACCGATGAACGAGGAATGGCTCGGGTGCTCATGCATCCTCCAGTGCGCACGTTGGAGAAGAGCTCGCATGAGCTATGCTTTTTTTGTCCCACCACGCCGCCCGAGCCTGCCGCAGACCGGCCGGCGACCCGCAAATTACGCCATCCAACCGTAGCCGCACACATTCTGACAGCAACTCAACCAACCGGACGAAATTCATGCAAACACGGTGATATTTCATATAAACAATGACGGAATTCATATAAAATACCGGATTTTCATACAAACATGACGGATTTCATTACATTCAAATCAACTAAGCGGTGCTAATTCTGGACAGCACAGGTATATAATACCTGGCCTAAATGGTCGCCCACCGATCCATTTGTGTTCCTCATGCCCGGCAGCACGATCACCGGACTGCCGGGAGCCCCGAAGGTATATTCTTTAGTGCAGAGGACGGCTCGCTTCCCCACTGCCCAACTGATATCGTTGGCTGATGCCCAAGATGAAGGTGGAAGGGGGCTTCTCCGCTTCCGTGGAGCCCATTCAGGGTCGACGAAGGTCCTCGCAACAAAAGGACTCGACAAGACAGCAGCTGCGTACGCCGGCGTTGCCTCCGCGATGGCCTTCATGGGACCCAACGGCGGTGGCCTCCCGTGTTCTACTTCTCCTCGATGATGGCGGCGGACGTGAAGGCGCTGGCCACCGACTCGTCGCTCTCCGCGCACCCGGCTTCTGTCTCTGCTTGCATGGCGTGGCCGCTGGCATGGGAGTCTCGGCCACAGAGACGGGAGACGCGGTCACAGACAAGGGAGGCGTGGTACGAGGCGGAGGCATGGATGGCAGCGACAATGCCCGTGCGCCGCTCCTCGTCGAACTGGCCTGGATCGGTGAGTTGCTGAACCGCGCGCCGGCTTGGGGCGGCAACTGGCTCCATCGGGCGAGGGGAGGGACGTGGATCAGCGAGCTGCATAGCTCGTATCCGGCAGGCTTGGCGGGCCACCCAGCTGGCTTGGATGCGGGATAACTACTCTTCGTAAGCCATTGTAAGAGTGGACAAAATGGTGAAGGAGGAGATAGGGGAGCAGCGGAGGTGTGCGATTCTTGGCCGGCGTCTGGCCTCATTTAAATAGGAGATTAAATAGACGGTGGACGGGAGGAGCTCGGCCGGCGTTGCATTTAATACCGGCCCGGTCATGAACGGACGTGTGTCCAGAGTGGGTTTCTCGGCTTCCACACGGGTTTCATGGAGGCGTTTGAATGCGGCAAGGAGGCATGTTCAGCCGGACGTGCAGCGAGTGGCGCCCTCGACTCTGACGTACGACATCGCACCCTTCTTCCACTGACGTGTGGGCTCTTTGGGTACATGGCCTGCATGTCAGTGACCCAACGCAGGCAGCTCACGGCAGAGGAAATTTTGGTGGGCCAGGGCGGTCAGAAGCGGGCATTTCATAAACCGATGATTGTTCATTGAGTGTGACGTCATCTATTTCATGTAGATAGGCCTACTATATAATGTAAGAGAATTTTAAAATTTTCATATATACGTTGATAGCCCGTTCGATACGTTGTGATTCATAAAGACCGCTGCAAACATCAATGTTCTGCTTATCACTGATAAGATTGATTAATACCCGTAACAATCCATGTCCTTAACAAAGGGTGCATGCACGTATAGGTTGAGCATGTGTCTTGCGTTGTGTGCTGTGTGCATGCAGGCGTGCGAGTGTTGCGTGCGTGCATGTGTACGTTTCATTGTTGCATGCATGTGTGCGTACGTGCGTGTGTTCGTGAGTGCATGTGTATGTGTCAGTGTTGCACGCCTGCGTGCGTGCGTGTGTTTGTTATGTGTACATGTCAGTGTTGCACGCCTGCATGCGTGCGTGTGTTCGTTATGTGTACGTGTCAGTGTTGCATGTCTGCATGCGTGCATGTGTTCATGCGAGTGTTGCGTGCGTGCATGTGTACGTGCAGGGTGAGGCTACACGTCAGTCGACTGAGTTTTTCATCTCTGGTCAGACGCTTTTCTAGCCGTTGGATATGAAATCAAGGGCCTGCAGTTTATCTTCAACCTCCACCCCCCTGAGCTGCTAGCCACCACCGGCCGAACCGCCGGCCCGCACCGCCCGCGGCCGGCCCGCGCCGCCACGCCGCCCCGCACCGCCCGCGGCCGGCCCGCGCCGCCACGCCGCCCCGCCCGCCCCGAAACCACTCCCCACCGCCGGTCCGCCGCCGCCCCGGCCATCCCTCTAGGCCCCCCCACGCCGAGCTTTTTCTCCGGCGATCCCCACGCCACCGCCCAATCACCGCGCCCCCCACCGCCGGCGACTGCCAACCAGAGGTCTCACGACTTCGAACCCCCACCGACCACTAATTTATTACCATTTCTGTCTTTCATATATGCGCTGATGGGTGGGCCCTATGGTAATGTGCGCTGCTGAATGTGGACCGTTTGGTTGGTCAATTGATTGTGTTATCAACAAATTACGGAGCTGTATGGTGAGCTAGTGACCGTATGATCACCCTAAAATGTATTTTATTAACACAGTACAGACTCAAACTACCATTTCTTTCTTTTATATACGCGCTGACAGGTGGGCCCCATGGTTACGCGCCCCGATGGTGCAACACTAGTTGCGCCACATGGAATGTTTGACTGGTCAATTGATTGTGTCATCAACAAAATACGGAGTTGTACGGGTGAGCCAGTGATCGTATAATCATGACATGTATTTTTTTTAACATGGTACAGACGCAAGCGCTCATATATACGCGCAAGCACTTACCGCTATAAGCGCACACACGCAGACCCTACCCCTATGAGCACCTTTGAGAGAGTGAGCCGGCATATGATCTTGAGATTTTACGAAGTCACCATAGGTGCCTCGTAGTCGAGTGGAACGTCTCCTCCCACTGAACGCACATCGCCGAAAAATACTGAAATTAACCCAGGATAAATGCGAGCACCAGGACTTTAACCCTGGTGGGCTCGGGAAACCACTGTCCTCCTAACCATCCAACCACAGGTTGGTTAGCACCACAAAATGTATGTGGTGACCGTGATGAGCTTATTCTGAAGTCTAGTGACCATATCGTGCTTTCGCTTCAAATACAATGACCGTAAGTGTCATCAACAAAATACGGAGCACACATCAAATACAATGTCCGTCAGTGTCATCAACAAAATACGGAGACGTATCGTGAGCTAGATACCGTATGATCACCACGAGAATGTATACGGTGACCGTAATGAGCATATTCTGAAGTCCAGTGACTGTATAGTGCTTTCGCTTGAAATACAGTGACCGTCACGCGTGAATGTGTCAGGGGCATGCATACTTTTAGAGGGCCGATAAATAGTTTGTGTGCATACATGAAAGTGGTGTAGAAAGAGGGGGTGTCCGGTGGAGACAAGGAGAGATATGCCCTTCATTTCTCTTTCCCGTGACTAATATTTTAGGAGAAAATATAAACATTCACAATGCAGAACAATTTTTTTTGGATGCACCATGCAATTAACTTTCATGTATAACATTGTACTATTATATATGCTTATTTTCTTAGTGGCCGATTGCGTGTGTGGTGTGGTGGGCACATCATTTCTAGTTGGGGTGGGCACATCATTTCTAGTTGTGGTGGGTCAACATGAGGACTCATGGGTTGGTTCCATCCTGCGCCACATAGGTTGGACCGAGACGCATTATATGAAGACCCATGTGGAGGACTCGGCGTACAAGACGAAGCTACCAGAGTCGTGGAGGACTCTATCCCCACTGGTGATAAGCCGACTATATATGATTTGTAACCCTAGGCCCCGAGTATGTTATAGAAGCCTGGGGGCTAGTTCGTCGATAGTATACACACACGCACAATGCCTGGTATTCACGTGTACTTTGTACACACCCCTATCACTAATATACAGTACCAGGAGTAGGCATTTTCCTCAACTGCAAGGGTCCGGACTTGGGTAAAACTTTTCCTCGTATTACCATCCAGCCTAACAGTCAGGGATATCCTACCGAATGATCTGATGGAATCATGTCTGCCAACTACTAAGACAGAGGTGTGTCTGTGGGGGGGGGGGCAATGTGTGCGAGATATGCCTAAAGATAATGTGCGTGTGCGAGACACGTAGGCACATATATGTGCGTATAGAGGGCTAGTAGAGACCGTGCGTGTGTATATATGCATGTGAGAGAAATAGTGTTTTCTAACTAAGATTAGTGAAAAGAGTGGTACATAGTAGTCATAAAGAGAGAGGGAGATATAGAGAGAGAGTGTGCGTGAGACACACCCCGGGAGAGATTGTGAGCATGTGTGAAAGAGAAATGCCGATGTATATAAAGTGTGTGCACCTATGCGTTAGATAGAGAGATATATAGCGTGTGTGTGAGAACGGGCCGAGGCATAGTGCATCGGGGGGGGGGGGGGGGGGGGGGGGGGGGGGGGGGGGGGGGGGGGGGGGGGGGGGGGGGGGGGGGGGGGGGGGGGGGGGGGGGGGGGGGGGGGGGGGGGGGGGGGGGGGGGGGGGGGGGGGGGGGGGGGGGGGGGGGGGGGGGGGGGGGGGGGGGGGGGGGGGGGGGGGGGGGGGGGGGGGGGGGGGGGGGGGGGGGGGGGGGGGGGGGGGGGGGGGGGGGGGGGGGGGGGGGGGGGGGGGGGGGGGGGGGGGGGGGGGGGGGGGGGGGGGGGGGGGGGGGGGGGGGGGGGGGGGGGGGGGGGGGGGGGGGGGGGGGGGGGGGGGGGGGGGGGGGGGGGGGGGGGGGGGGGGGGGGGGGGGGGGGGGGGGGGGGGGGGGGGGGGGGGGGGGGGGGGGGGGGGGGGGGGGGGGGGGGGGGGGGGGGGGGGGGGGGGGGGGGGGGGGGGGGGGGGGGGGGGGGGGGGGGGGGGGGGGGGGGGGGGGGGGGGGGGGGGGGGGGGGGGGGGGGGGGGGGGGGGGGGGGGGGGGGGGGGGGGGGGGGGGGGGGGGGGGGGGGGGGGGGGGGGGGGGGGGGGGGGGGGGGGGGGGGGGGGGGGGGGGGGGGGGGGGGGGGGGGGGGGGGGGGGGGGGGGGGGGGGGGGGGGGGGGGGGGGGGGGGGGGGGGGGGGGGGGGGGGGGGGGGGGGGGGGGGGGGGGGGGGGGGGGGGGGGGGGGGGGGGGGGGGGGGGGGGGGGGGGGGGGGGGGGGGGGGGGGGGGGGGGGGGGGGGGGGGGGGGGGGGGGGGGGGGGGGGGGGGGGGGGGGGGGGGGGGGGGGGGGGGGGGGGGGGGGGGGGGGGGGGGGGGGGGGGGGGGGGGGGGGGGGGGGGGGGGGGGGGGGGGGGGGGGGGGGGGGGGGGGGGGGGGGGGGGGGGGGGGGGGGGGGGGGGGGGGGGGGGGGGGGGGGGGGGGGGGGGGGGGGGGGGGGGGGGGGGGGGGGGGGGGGGGGGGGGGGGGGGGGGGGGGGGGGGGGGGGGGGGGGGGGGGGGGGGGGGGGGGGGGGGGGGGGGGGGGGGGGGGGGGGGGGGGGGGGGGGGGGGGGGGGGGGGGGGGGGGGGGGGGGGGGGGGGGGGGGGGGGGGGGGGGGGGGGGGGGGGGGGGGGGGGGGGGGGGGGGGGGGGGGGGGGGGGGGGGGGGGGGGGGGGGGGGGGGGGGGGGGGGGGGGGGGGGGGGGGGGGGGGGGGGGGGGGGGGGGGGGGGGGGGGGGGGGGGGGGGGGGGGGGGGGGGGGGGGGGGGGGGGGGGGGGGGGGGGGGGGGGGGGGGGGGGGGGGGGGGGGGGGGGGGGGGGGGGGGGGGGGGGGGGGGGGGGGGGGGGGGGGGGGGGGGGGGGGGGGGGGGGGGGGGGGGGGGGGGGGGGGGGGGGGGGGGGGGGGGGGGGGGGGGGGGGGGGGGGGGGGGGGGGGGGGGGGGGGGGGGGGGGGGGGGGGGGGGGGGGGGGGGGGGGGGGGGGGGGGGGGGGGGGGGGGGGGGGGGGGGGGGGGGGGGGGGGGGGGGGGGGGGGGGGGGGGGGGGGGGGGGGGGGGGGGGGGGGGGGGGGGGGGGGGGGGGGGGGGGGGGGGGGGGGGGGGGGGGGGGGGGGGGGGGGGGGGGGGGGGGGGGGGGGGGGGGGGGGGGGGGGGGGGGGGGGGGGGGGGGGGGGGGGGGGGGGGGGGGGGGGGGGGGGGGGGGGGGGGGGGGGGGGGGGGGGGGGGGGGGGGGGGGGGGGGGGGGGGGGGGGGGGGGGGGGGGGGGGGGGGGGGGGGGGGGGGGGGGGGGGGGGGGGGGGGGGGGGGGGGGGGGGGGGGGGGGGGGGGGGGGGGGGGGGGGGGGGGGGGGGGGGGGGGGGGGGGGGGGGGGGGGGGGGGGGGGGGGGGGGGGGGGGGGGGGGGGGGGGGGGGGGGGGGGGGGGGGGGGGGGGGGGGGGGGGGGGGGGGGGGGGGGGGGGGGGGGGGGGGGGGGGGGGGGGGGGGGGGGGGGGGGGGGGGGGGGGGGGGGGGGGGGGGGGGGGGGGGGGGGGGGGGGGGGGGGGGGGGGGGGGGGGGGGGGGGGGGGGGGGGGGGGGGGGGGGGGGGGGGGGGGGGGGGGGGGGGGGGGGGGGGGGGGGGGGGGGGGGGGGGGGGGGGGGGGGGGGGGGGGGGGGGGGGGGGGGGGGGGGGGGGGGGGGGGGGGGGGGGGGGGGGGGGGGGGGGGGGGGGGGGGGGGGGGGGGGGGGGGGGGGGGGGGGGGGGGGGGGGGGGGGGGGGGGGGGGGGGGGGGGGGGGGGGGGGGGGGGGGGGGGGGGGGGGGGGGGGGGGGGGGGGGGGGGGGGGGGGGGGGGGGGGGGGGGGGGGGGGGGGGGGGGGGGGGGGGGGGGGGGGGGGGGGGGGGGGGGGGGGGGGGGGGGGGGGGGGGGGGGGGGGGGGGGGGGGGGGGGGGGGGGGGGGGGGGGGGGGGGGGGGGGGGGGGGGGGGGGGGGGGGGGGGGGGGGGGGGGGGGGGGGGGGGGGGGGGGGGGGGGGGGGGGGGGGGGGGGGGGGGGGGGGGGGGGGGGGGGGGGGGGGGGGGGGGGGGGGGGGGGGGGGGGGGGGGGGGGGGGGGGGGGGGGGGGGGGGGGGGGGGGGGGGGGGGGGGGGGGGGGGGGGGGGGGGGGGGGGGGGGGGGGGGGGGGGGGGGGGGGGGGGGGGGGGGGGGGGGGGGGGGGGGGGGGGGGGGGGGGGGGGGGGGGGGGGGGGGGGGGGGGGGGGGGGGGGGGGGGGGGGGGGGGGGGGGGGGGGGGGGGGGGGGGGGGGGGGGGGGGGGGGGGGGGGGGGGGGGGGGGGGGGGGGGGGGGGGGGGGGGGGGGGGGGGGGGGGGGGGGGGGGGGGGGGGGGGGGGGGGGGGGGGGGGGGGGGGGGGGGGGGGGGGGGGGGGGGGGGGGGGGGGGGGGGGGGGGGGGGGGGGGGGGGGGGGGGGGGGGGGGGGGGGGGGGGGGGGGGGGGGGGGGGGGGGGGGGGGGGGGGGGGGGGGGGGGGGGGGGGGGGGGGGGGGGGGGGGGGGGGGGGGGGGGGGGGGGGGGGGGGGGGGGGGGGGGGGGGGGGGGGGGGGGGGGGGGGGGGGGGGGGGGGGGGGGGGGGGGGGGGGGGGGGGGGGGGGGGGGGGGGGGGGGGGGGGGGGGGGGGGGGGGGGGGGGGGGGGGGGGGGGGGGGGGGGGGGGGGGGGGGGGGGGGGGGGGGGGGGGGGGGGGGGGGGGGGGGGGGGGGGGGGGGGGGGGGGGGGGGGGGGGGGGGGGGGGGGGGGGGGGGGGGGGGGGGGGGGGGGGGGGGGGGGGGGGGGGGGGGGGGGGGGGGGGGGGGGGGGGGGGGGGGGGGGGGGGGGGGGGGGGGGGGGGGGGGGGGGGGGGGGGGGGGGGGGGGGGGGGGGGGGGGGGGGGGGGGGGGGGGGGGGGGGGGGGGGGGGGGGGGGGGGGGGGGGGGGGGGGGGGGGGGGGGGGGGGGGGGGGGGGGGGGGGGGGGGGGGGGGGGGGGGGGGGGGGGGGGGGGGGGGGGGGGGGGGGGGGGGGGGGGGGGGGGGGGGGGGGGGGGGGGGGGGGGGGGGGGGGGGGGGGGGGGGGGGGGGGGGGGGGGGGGGGGGGGGGGGGGGGGGGGGGGGGGGGGGGGGGGGGGGGGGGGGGGGGGGGGGGGGGGGGGGGGGGGGGGGGGGGGGGGGGGGGGGGGGGGGGGGGGGGGGGGGGGGGGGGGGGGGGGGGGGGGGGGGGGGGGGGGGGGGGGGGGGGGGGGGGGGGGGGGGGGGGGGGGGGGGGGGGGGGGGGGGGGGGGGGGGGGGGGGGGGGGGGGGGGGGGGGGGGGGGGGGGGGGGGGGGGGGGGGGGGGGGGGGGGGGGGGGGGGGGGGGGGGGGGGGGGGGGGGGGGGGGGGGGGGGGGGGGGGGGGGGGGGGGGGGGGGGGGGGGGGGGGGGGGGGGGGGGGGGGGGGGGGGGGGGGGGGGGGGGGGGGGGGGGGGGGGGGGGGGGGGGGGGGGGGGGGGGGGGGGGGGGGGGGGGGGGGGGGGGGGGGGGGGGGGGGGGGGGGGGGGGGGGGGGGGGGGGGGGGGGGGGGGGGGGGGGGGGGGGGGGGGGGGGGGGGGGGGGGGGGGGGGGGGGGGGGGGGGGGGGGGGGGGGGGGGGGGGGGGGGGGGGGGGGGGGGGGGGGGGGGGGGGGGGGGGGGGGGGGGGGGGGGGGGGGGGGGGGGGGGGGGGGGGGGGGGGGGGGGGGGGGGGGGGGGGGGGGGGGGGGGGGGGGGGGGGGGGGGGGGGGGGGGGGGGGGGGGGGGGGGGGGGGGGGGGGGGGGGGGGGGGGGGGGGGGGGGGGGGGGGGGGGGGGGGGGGGGGGGGGGGGGGGGGGGGGGGGGGGGGGGGGGGGGGGGGGGGGGGGGGGGGGGGGGGGGGGGGGGGGGGGGGGGGGGGGGGGGGGGGGGGGGGGGGGGGGGGGGGGGGGGGGGGGGGGGGGGGGGGGGGGGGGGGGGGGGGGGGGGGGGGGGGGGGGGGGGGGGGGGGGGGGGGGGGGGGGGGGGGGGGGGGGGGGGGGGGGGGGGGGGGGGGGGGGGGGGGGGGGGGGGGGGGGGGGGGGGGGGGGGGGGGGGGGGGGGGGGGGGGGGGGGGGGGGGGGGGGGGGGGGGGGGGGGGGGGGGGGGGGGGGGGGGGGGGGGGGGGGGGGGGGGGGGGGGGGGGGGGGGGGGGGGGGGTTTATGCATGGGTATTTCAGACTCTGACGTAGTGTTGATGAATGCTGAAAAGAAAAGACAGAAGTTGCTCCAGCGTAATTCGAAGATAAGCACTAAGCATTTCAGCGCTCAAAAGGATGCAGTGTCAGCAGTTGGAGACAGTAAACGTAGCTCTGCAGTTGATGATCTCAATTGCCACACACAACCATCCCAGGTGCTTGCTTTAACTTCGCGCTGTCAAATGTGGTTGCATGTTGCATATGGTGTCTAGCTTGTATCGCTTCCAATTTGGTTAAATTGCATCTGCTTACTTTACACATTATACCTTTGATAATGACATGCCTTCCTGTTTTTGATACATACTACATATGTCTATTAACCATGTTCGTACATCAAACTAATGCTCTTTTGTATCCCTCGTCAATCACTTATGATGAGACAGTCACCCGGGTGGGTTACTATGAGATGCCATACTCGTTTAAAGAGTGCAGCGTCATCCTCCCCACATGATTCTCAAGAAACAGCAAGGCTAAATTAAGATAGTCAACGTAGCTCTCTAGTTGATGACCGCAATTCCCCCACACCACCATCACAGGTGCTTGCTCTAAGTTCGCAGTGTGATATGTGGTTGCATGTTGCATACGGTGTCTAGCTTGTAATGCGGGGGGGGGGGGGGGGGGGGGGGGGGGGGGGGGGGGGGGGGGGGGGGGGGGGGGGGGGGGGGGGGGGGGGGGGGGGGGGGGGGGGGGGGGGGGGGGGGGGGGGGGGGGGGGGGGGGGGGGGGGGGGGGGGGGGGGGGGGGGGGGGGGGGGGGGGGGGGGGGGGGGGGGGGGGGGGGGGGGGGGGGGGGGGGGGGGGGGGGGGGGGGGGGGGGGGGGGGGGGGGGGGGGGGGGGGGGGGGGGGGGGGGGGGGGGGGGGGGGGGGGGGGGGGGGGGGGGGGGGGGGGGGGGGGGGGGGGGGGGGGGGGGGGGGGGGGGGGGGGGGGGGGGGGGGGGGGGGGGGGGGGGGGGGGGGGGGGGGGGGGGGGGGGGGGGGGGGGGGGGGGGGGGGGGGGGGGGGGGGGGGGGGGGGGGGGGGGGGGGGGGGGGGGGGGGGGGGGGGGGGGGGGGGGGGGGGGGGGGGGGGGGGGGGGGGGGGGGGGGGGGGGGGGGGGGGGGGGGGGGGGGGGGGGGGGGGGGGGGGGGGGGGGGGGGGGGGGGGGGGGGGGGGGGGGGGGGGGGGGGGGGGGGGGGGGGGGGGGGGGGGGGGGGGGGGGGGGGGGGGGGGGGGGGGGGGGGGGGGGGGGGGGGGGGGGGGGGGGGGGGGGGGGGGGGGGGGGGGGGGGGGGGGGGGGGGGGGGGGGGGGGGGGGGGGGGGGGGGGGGGGGGGGGGGGGGGGGGGGGGGGGGGGGGGGGGGGGGGGGGGGGGGGGGGGGGGGGGGGGGGGGGGGGGGGGGGGGGGGGGGGGGGGGGGGGGGGGGGGGGGGGGGGGGGGGGGGGGGGGGGGGGGGGGGGGGGGGGGGGGGGGGGGGGGGGGGGGGGGGGGGGGGGGGGGGGGGGGGGGGGGGGGGGGGGGGGGGGGGGGGGGGGGGGGGGGGGGGGGGGGGGGGGGGGGGGGGGGGGGGGGGGGGGGGGGGGGGGGGGGGGGGGGGGGGGGGGGGGGGGGGGGGGGGGGGGGGGGGGGGGGGGGGGGGGGGGGGGGGGGGGGGGGGGGGGGGGGGGGGGGGGGGGGGGGGGGAATATGAGCACAGGGATGGCTGGGAAATGCAGATGCTCCTCTAGCACACCATAGGGTGTGGTCCTATGAAAATAACAGTCGACTGAAAACAAATAGGTTAGTCCATTTTTTTCGCACCATCCGATGTACAAAGAATGGGCAGATCGCCTTCATCTACCTCCAGCCAGTCAGTGTTGACGATCTTCCTCGAAACGCTAGCGACCACCGGCCCAGTCCCCTGCCTCCGCCCTCCCCTCGACCTCACCGCACCGCCGTGCTTGGCACCGCCCCCCGACCATCCCTTCAAGCCCCGCCGACCTCCAGATCGGGCGCAAGCAACTCCTGCGCCCCACAACCCTATGATAGACACCGATGCGCCGCTTCCTCGGCGAACAGGCGGACTACACTACAAAAAAAAGACACATCCGTGACATTTTGGGCCGAACGAAAAAAAATTCTGTCATACTTATGACACTTCTATGACGATAATTGTGACAAAACCCGTTATCATCATAGATGTGGTGGGCTCCTACTTCTATGAAAAAAATCATGACATAAAATGGGCTTTTCGTCCTGGGCGGGCCAGAGACGCAGCTGCATGACATTCTTTGGGCCATCCATGACGGAAAAACCCGTGGTAGAAGCGAGGGCGAGGGAAATTTCGGCGAGTTCCCGGTTACAGTGGGTGGTCGGGGGCCGAGCGATGCACATTTCTCTCATACACGTACGCGCGTGTGTGCGAGGCGTCGGGCTCTAACTGAACCCGAGCGAGGCGTTGGGCTCTAACTGAACCCGAGCGATTGCACTGCAGGCTACGTAGCCTTGTTGTTTCTTGAGAATCATGTGGGGAGCATGACCCTGCACTCTTTAAATGAGTAGCGCATCTCACAGTAACCCAGTGGGGTGACTGTCTCATCATAAGTGATTAATGAGGGATACAAAAGAGCATTAGTTTGATGTACGAACATGGTTAATAGACATATGTAGCATGTATCAAAAACAGGAAGGCATGTCATTATCGAAGGTATAATGTGTAAAGTAGGGGGGGGGGGGGGGGGGGGGGGGGGGGGGGGGGGGGGGGGGGGGGGGGGGGGGGGGGGGGGGGGGGGGGGGGGGGGGGGGGGGGGGGGGGGGGGGGGGGGGGGGGGGGGGGGGGGGGGGGGGGGGGGGGGGGGGGGGGGGGGGGGGGGGGGGGGGGGGGGGGGGGGGGGGGGGGGGGGGGGGGGGGGGGGGGGGGGGGGGGGGGGGGGGGGGGGGGGGGGGGGGGGGGGGGGGGGGGGGGGGGGGGGGGGGGGGGGGGGGGGGGGGGGGGGGGGGGGGGGGGGGGGGGGGGGGGGGGGGGGGGGGGGGGGGGGGGGGGGGGGGGGGGGGGGGGGGGGGGGGGGGGGGGGGGGGGGGGGGGGGGGGGGGGGGGGGGGGGGGGGGGGGGGGGGGGGGGGGGGGGGGGGGGGGGGGGGGGGGGGGGGGGGGGGGGGGGGGGGGGGGGGGGGGGGGGGGGGGGGGGGGGGGGGGGGGGGGGGGGGGGGGGGGGGGGGGGGGGGGGGGGGGGGGGGGGGGGGGGGGGGGGGGGGGGGGGGGGGGGGGGGGGGGGGGGGGGGGGGGGGGGGGGGGGGGGGGGGGGGGGGGGGGGGGGGGGGGGGGGGGGGGGGGGGGGGGGGGGGGGGGGGGGGGGGGGGGGGGGGGGGGGGGGGGGGGGGGGGGGGGGGGGGGGGGGGGGGGGGGGGGGGGGGGGGGGGGGGGGGGGGGGGGGGGGGGGGGGGGGGGGGGGGGGGGGGGGGGGGGGGGGGGGGGGGGGGGGGGGGGGGGGGGGGGGGGGGGGGGGGGGGGGGGGGGGGGGGGGGGGGGGGGGGGGGGGGGGGGGGGGGGGGGGGGGGGGGGGGGGGGGGGGGGGGGGGGGGGGGGGGGGGGGGGGGGGGGGGGGGGGGGGGGGGGGGGGGGGGGGGGGGGGGGGGGGGGGGGGGGGGGGGGGGGGGGGGGGGGGGGGGGGGGGGGGGGGGGGGGGGGGGGGGGGGGGGGGGGGGGGGGGGGGGGGGGGGGGGGGGTGTTTCTCTTTGTGAGGTTTAGAGCTTTTGGTCATCTTCTTGACAAGCTCGGGTTCATCGAAAATAGAGATTATATATGCATCTTCTATGATGTTTTCGATGTTGGAGTTTTTGCCGGATCTTCATTGATAGAGGTTTCACATCTCTATATCATAGGCATATCTCTACTGCCGCTGTTGGATAGCCCTTGTCGTCATCTATCGTTGCTGGATTCGGAGTTCTTTTGTAGAAGTTGTGGCAGTTCTGGTTTTAGTGTTTCCTCATAGTCTTTCTGTGGCAGTGGTTTTAGTGCAGAGTGGTTGTACCGCTTGTAAAAGCGGTTGTACCGTTCGGCCGGTTGTTCCGGTTAAACCACCGCTCCAAGTACCGCTCAGGGGTGATACCCTTCTATACTAGGTACGGTGGTAGACCGGTGGTGGAGCGGAAGTTCAGGTTTGTCTTGACAAACCGGTACTACCGGTGCTCAGGACGGTAGTACCGCCTAGAACTTCACCACCCAGGAAATACTGGTCCAGCGGTTGTACCGGCCGAACCACCGTTCAAACTACCGCCTAGGGGTGATACCCTACTGTCATTGATGCGGTAGTAGAGCGGTGGAGGAGCGGTAGTTCCGTTTTGCAGTGATACCCTACTATCTACTGGCAAACCGGTACTACCGGGCGCTCCACCGGTTGTACCGCTGGTGCACTTCTACAAGGGGAACCCGCGAATTTCGGTAGTACCGGTGGTTCAAGCGGTAGTACCGCTGCAGTATAAAAACAGCTGTAACGGGCAGATTCGTGGGGGCCTATAAAAGGGGGTCTTCTTCCCCATTGCTTCTTATCCGTGAGCAAGCTCTCTCTCCTTCATTGTTGACTCTCTAAAGCTTGCCTATCTCTCAATCCCTCCAACCATTCTTGCTAGTTCTTGAGGGAAAAGAGAGAGGAGATCTAGATCCACATTTCCACCAATCAATTTCTCCTCTATGTGAGGGGAACCCCTTGGATCTAGATCTTGGAGTTCTTCGTGTTCTTCTTTCGTTCTTCCTCTCATTTTCCTCCATAGCATTAGTTGCTTTGGTGGGATTTGAGAGAGAAGGACTTGGGCACTCCGTGGGGGGGGGGGGGGGGGGGGGGGGGGGGGGGGGGGGGGGGGGGGGGGGGGGGGGGGGGGGGGGGGGGGGGGGGGGGGGGGGGGGGGGGGGGGGGGGGGGGGGGGGGGGGGGGGGGGGGGGGGGGGGGGGGGGGGGGGGGGGGGGGGGGGGGGGGGGGGGGGGGGGGGGGGGGGGGGGGGGGGGGGGGGGGGGGGGGGGGGGGGGGGGGGGGGGGGGGGGGGGGGGGGGGGGGGGGGGGGGGGGGGGGGGGGGGGGGGGGGGGGGGGGGGGGGGGGGGGGGGGGGGGGGGGGGGGGGGGGGGGGGGGGGGGGGGGGGGGGGGGGGGGGGGGGGGGGGGGGGGGGGGGGGGGGGGGGGGGGGGGGGGGGGGGGGGGGGGGGGGGGGGGGGGGGGGGGGGGGGGGGGGGGGGGGGGGGGGGGGGGGGGGGGGGGGGGGGGGGGGGGGGGGGGGGGGGGGGGGGGGGGGGGGGGGGGGGGGGGGGGGGGGGGGGGGGGGGGGGGGGGGGGGGGGGGGGGGGGGGGGGGGGGGGGGGGGGGGGGGGGGGGGGGGGGGGGGGGGGGGGGGGGGGGGGGGGGGGGGGGGGGGGGGGGGGGGGGGGGGGGGGGGGGGGGGGGGGGGGGGGGGGGGGGGGGGGGGGGGGGGGGGGGGGGGGGGGGGGGGGGGGGGGGGGGGGGGGGGGGGGGGGGGGGGGGGGGGGGGGGGGGGGGGGGGGGGGGGGGGGGGGGGGGGGGGGGGGGGGGGGGGGGGGGGGGGGGGGGGGGGGGGGGGGGGGGGGGGGGGGGGGGGGGGGGGGGGGGGGGGGGGGGGGGGGGGGGGGGGGGGGGGGGGGGGGGGGGGGGGGGGGGGGGGGGGGGGGGGGGGGGGGGGGGGGGGGGGGGGGGGGGGGGGGGGGGGGGGGGGGGGGGGGGGGGGGGGGGGGGGGGGGGGGGGGGGGGGGGGGGGGGGGGGGGGGGGGGGGGGGGGGGGGGGGGGGGGGGGGGGGGGGGGGGGGGGGGGGGGGGGGGGGGGGGGGGGGGGGGGGGGGGGGGGGGGGGGGGGGGGGGGGGGGGGGGGGGGGGGGGGGGGGGGGGGGGGGGGGGGGGGGGGGGGGGGGGGGGGGGGGGGGGGGGGGGGGGGGGGGGGGGGGGGGGGGGGGGGGGGGGGGGGGGGGGGGGGGGGGGGGGGGGGGGGGGGGGGGGGGGGGGGGGGGGGGGGGGGGGGGGGGGGGGGGGGGGGGGGGGGGGGGGGGGGGGGGGGGGGGGGGGGGGGGGGGGGGGGGGGGGGGGGGGGGGGGGGGGGGGGGGGGGGGGGGGGGGGGGGGGGGGGGGGGGGGGGGGGGGGGGGGGGGGGGGGGGGGGGGGGGGGGGGGGGGGGGGGGGGGGGGGGGGGGGGGGGGGGGGGGGGGGGGGGGGGGGGGGGGGGGGGGGGGGGGGGGGGGGGGGGGGGGGGGGGGGGGGGGGGGGGGGGGGGGGGGGGGGGGGGGGGGGGGGGGGGGGGGGGGGGGGGGGGGGGGGGGGGGGGGGGGGGGGGGGGGGGGGGGGGGGGGGGGGGGGGGGGGGGGGGGGGGGGGGGGGGGGGGGGGGGGGGGGGGGGGGGGGGGGGGGGGGGGGGGGGGGGGGGGGGGGGGGGGGGGGGGGGGGGGGGGGGGGGGGGGGGGGGGGGGGGGGGGGGGGGGGGGGGGGGGGGGGGGGGGGGGGGGGGGGGGGGGGGGGGGGGGGGGGGGGGGGGGGGGGGGGGGGGGGGGGGGGGGGGGGGGGGGGGGGGGGGGGGGGGGGGGGGGGGGGGGGGGGGGGGGGGGGGGGGGGGGGGGGGGGGGGGGGGGGGGGGGGGGGGGGGGGGGGGGGGGGGGGGGGGGGGGGGGGGGGGGGGGGGGGGGGGGGGGGGGGGGGGGGGGGGGGGGGGGGGGGGGGGGGGGGGGGGGGGGGGGGGGGGGGGGGGGGGGGGGGGGGGGGGGGGGGGGGGGGGGGGGGGGGGGGGGGGGGGGGGGGGGGGGGGGGGGGGGGGGGGGGGGGGGGGGGGGGGGGGGGGGGGGGGGGGGGGGGGGGGGGGGGGGGGGGGGGGGGGGGGGGGGGGGGGGGGGGGGGGGGGGGGGGGGGGGGGGGGGGGGGGGGGGGGGGGGGGGGGGGGGGGGGGGGGGGGGGGGGGGGGGGGGGGGGGGGGGGGGGGGGGGGGGGGGGGGGGGGGGGGGGGGGGGGGGGGGGGGGGGGGGGAATGCACTTTATATGAAAGTTTTTATTATACCCCTCTTGGATGTCTATCATATCTACCATTCTTAAGAAGTTGCTCCCCACTTCTCCCTATTCTCTCAACATGCAGCCCGTCCACATCATCATCTAGCCATGTCAGCAATTCTTCTGATTTTCCTCGCCTATAGTGAAGCCACGTCACCATTAAATGTTGTCGCTGCAGGCCGCTAGCTTTGTGCTACATTCGCACGGTTTACTGGCCGTCCAACACGCCTTTCCTTCTCTGCACACGGCAATTCCTTCTTTTTCTTTTACAATGAAACGAAGCGTCTGATTTTTTCACCGTCGCACTGATTCCTGCCCTTGCCTCTTGGTCTGGTGGTTCCTTTCATCTCCCTCCACCAGTAAATCTCTAGGGTAGTCTTCCAATTCTTCTCCTCCCATATTGCGCCGCCGCCACCGGCCAAACCTTCTCTGGTCGTGAACACTAAGACCTACGCGCTGCCTCCCTCCGGGAGCCCCAGGAGTGCCGCGAGCCTGAACATGCTGGCCCAAACCAGGCGCCATGGCGTCGAACCTACCTCCCAGGGAACCAGACGTGCCACCGTCAGCGTCCTCCTTCAACCCCACATGCGTCAGAGGTGCGAGCTCTCCATCTCCTCAGATCTGAATCGCATTTTTTTATTTAGTTTGGTAGAAGCCCCGATTTCCAGTTGGAGTAGCTGTCACTGGGAAGGGCGAGGGCGCCGGCCCCCAAGGGTAGTTCAATGGCGTGATGGATTCAGACTGCTGCCAACCATGGACATGTCTACCGGATCCCAATCAAAGTTGCGCCTCTGTCGCCAAGGTAGGAGCAGAAGGATGAGGTCGTTCCCATAGTACATCTGTCCAGATATTTAAGTCTGTATTGTTGACCTGAACGCATATGTGTGTTTCTTAGTGGAAGAGATGCATACTTACTGTAAATGCAGGAGGTCGTTCCCAACTTCCCATCGTATATTTGTATATATGTTTGTTGTACGGGCCTGATATGTACTGTAAATGCATCTTAACTACTTTTAGATTTTTTTACTGATTGGTATGTGCCTCTTGGTCATGTACACAGTCTAACATGTATGGATGTGCAGATTGAAAAGTTCATCACAATATTGCACGGGAGGTTCTATCATCCACCATCCAGATTTTTTGTGCGTTGGTTTGTTCAAATTTTCTTTCTTTTAAGTTTATATACAACGATTTAATTTGTGGTTCAACATATTTTGCAGAGAGTTTGGTTGGTCTGCTTGGATAGGGGTTTAGGAGGTGCTTTCAGGTAGAGCTAAAGACTTTCTAATGTGCAATTCAGCACCTTCATAGTAGTATTTGTAAGATTTTTTATGATAGAAAATAGTGTATTTTTGAAAGATTTGTGGCTGAAGTTTTCCTTTCATTTTGTTACACATTCTTTGCAGTTCTCTCCCTCTCTCTCTGTATGTGATTACATTTGACTTGATGGTGATTAGTCTGAAATATTTGTGAAGCCAGGCTATGTCTACAGGTTTTGCGGTTCTTTGTAGACATGCCCAAGGTTACTTTAGGATTTCTTGGTGGATTCCATTCTAAATCCTCTTTGTTGAAATAATATATAAGCTAATGTCATCTTTTTTTTGCTTTCACCCACCTGATAAGAAGACACGCAATAGGAACATAGAAGCATGTGTAGTATCGAATTTGCAGTTGGATATAGCACTTTTATCTTAACCTTTTTTAATTCAAGAATAACTTATTTCTCCCTGAGTGCATTGTATCATGCTATGTTCCCTTGCTATTTCTCCTACATCGTTTGACTACGTAGCTCTAAAAAGTCAGTATTGACTCAATTTTCCAGGGCTGGGTTAGTATCCTAATATTTTGAACAAGAGGTCTGTGAATAGTTTTGATATGCTACATTGTAAAGTTTTTGTTCCAGGTCAAGCTTATTTTTGCTTTTGATTCCAACAGAGTACGCAACACAATTTATTATTTTCTGACTCATTCATTGTTTATGCAGATCTAGATAACTTTGGTACGGAGTGTTATGTTTATATTAAGTTGATTTTCAGTGATGTTTGAAAATTTCCACAAACACGATTCTTTGGTTTCCAGTGGCCATTTTAAGAAGATGATCTATTCATGCTTTTAAATTTGTCGATTCAATCCACCAACTAAATAAGTAGCTGGCGTACACTGTATGTTGTTCCCAAACCATCAGCAAAGCCTCGGATATTGTGCCTCGGCCAGCAAGCTTGCTCCAACCAAAAATATGAAGAGGCAGACTAGTGAGACATCTAAGGGGAAACTGTGGGTATGGTTTGCTTGTGAGCTGTGTTCTGTGTTTAATTTGCGATGTATAGTTGTATGTGATGTAACCAACTTTTTTTCACCTTTCTAAACAATATCCGCAAGTGGCACTGTTAGTTTCCCTTCTTTTGGCTGATGAGTTTCATTTTCAATGGAAAATAGAACTGAGCAGTTCCTCCCTATTCTAAAAAACCGTTTGTTCTGTTAGAAAATTATTTGTCTAGAAGAAATGAGCATCACACATAGTTGTCCTATGGAAGTTTCCAAGTTTTTCTTACCGAGGTAGGATTTATAGCATGCTGGAATATATTTACAGTACATTGTTTTTTGATGAATGTTCCATTATTTTGGTATTCTAAGGGGATTACAGCTTTGTTAGATCGATCACATCCAAAAAAAATTATTTCTCGCAGTTTATGAATTGTGTTATGCTCTAAAGAGGTGCTTAACAAGAGACTACAAATTTCCGCAGCAACGCGCGGGGTATATCTACTAATTAGGACTAAATTTATAACCAAAGCAAATTACCATGCTGTTTAGACACTCTCAAAATAATATAAGTGAAGCATGAGAGTTCAATAATTTCTATAAAATAAAGCCAACGCCGTGCTCTAAAAAGATATAAGTGAAGCGCTAGAGCAAAATTGCCTAGATCAAAAGATATAAGTGAAGCACATAGAGTATTCTAATAAATCACGATTCATGCGTGTCCCTCTCAAAAGGTGTGTACAGCAAGGACGATTGTGGCAAACTAAAAAGCAAAGACTCATATCATACAAGACGCTCCAAGCAAAACACATATCATGTGGTGAACAAAAATATAGCCTCAAGTAAAGTTACCGATAGACGAAGACGAAAGAGGGGATGCCTTCCGGAGCATCCCCAAGCTTAGGCTCTTGGTTGTCCTTGAATATTATCTTGGGGTGCCTTGGGCATCCCCAAGCTTAGGCTCTTGCTACTCCTTATTCCATAGTCCATCAAATCCTTACCCAAAACTTGAAAACTTCACAGGGGGGGGGGGGGGGGGGGGGGGGGGGGGGGGGGGGGGGGGGGGGGGGGGGGGGGGGGGGGGGGGGGGGGGGGGGGGGGGGGGGGGGGGGGGGGGGGGGGGGGGGGGGGGGGGGGGGGGGGGGGGGGGGGGGGGGGGGGGGGGGGGGGGGGGGGGGGGGGGGGGGGGGGGGGGGGGGGGGGGGGGGGGGGGGGGGGGGGGGGGGGGGGGGGGGGGGGGGGGGGGGGGGGGGGGGGGGGGGGGGGGGGGGGGGGGGGGGGGGGGGGGGGGGGGGGGGGGGGGGGGGGGGGGGGGGGGGGGGGGGGGGGGGGGGGGGGGGGGGGGGGGGGGGGGGGGGGGGGGGGGGGGGGGGGGGGGGGGGGGGGGGGGGGGGGGGGGGGGGGGGGGGGGGGGGGGGGGGGGGGGGGGGGGGGGGGGGGGGGGGGGGGGGGGGGGGGGGGGGGGGGGGGGGGGGGGGGGGGGGGGGGGGGGGGGGGGGGGGGGGGGGGGGGGGGGGGGGGGGGGGGGGGGGGGGGGGGGGGGGGGGGGGGGGGGGGGGGGGGGGGGGGGGGGGGGGGGGGGGGGGGGGGGGGGGGGGGGGGGGGGGGGGGGGGGGGGGGGGGGGGGGGGGGGGGGGGGGGGGGGGGGGGGGGGGGGGGGGGGGGGGGGGGGGGGGGGGGGGGGGGGGGGGGGGGGGGGGGGGGGGGGGGGGGGGGGGGGGGGGGGGGGGGGGGGGGGGGGGGGGGGGGGGGGGGGGGGGGGGGGGGGGGGGGGGGGGGGGGGGGGGGGGGGGGGGGGGGGGGGGGGGGGGGGGGGGGGGGGGGGGGGGGGGGGGGGGGGGGGGGGGGGGGGGGGGGGGGGGGGGGGGGGGGGGGGGGGGGGGGGGGGGGGGGGGGGGGGGGGGGGGGGGGGGGGGGGGGGGGGGGGGGGGGGGGGGGGGGGGGGGGGGGGGGGGGGGGGGGGGGGGGGGGGGGGGGGGGGGGGGGGGGGGGGGGGGGGGGGGGGGGGGGGGGGGGGGGGGGGGGGGGGGGGGGGGGGGGGGGGGGGGGGGGGGGGGGGGGGGGGGGGGGGGGGGGGGGGGGGGGGGGGGGGGGGGGGGGGGGGGGGGGGGGGGGGGGGGGGGGGGGGGGGGGGGGGGGGGGGGGGGGGGGGGGGGGGGGGGGGGGGGGGGGGGGGGGGGGGGGGGGGGGGGGGGGGGGGGGGGGGGGGGGGGGGGGGGGGGGGGGGGATAGCAAAATTAGCATCCCCAAGCTTAGGGTTTTGCATATCATTAACATAATTGACATTAATGAAATTTATAATAACATCATTGCAATCATTCTTTTCATTCAAGGAGCTATCGTGAATCACTTTATAATTTTCTTCTTTCAACACTTCATCACAATTTTCAGATTCACGAATTTCAAGCAAAACCTCATAAAGATAATCTAGTGCACTCAACTCACTAGCAATAGGTTCATCATAATTGGATCTCTTAAAAATATTAGCAAGTGGATGAGGATCCATAAACCTTTGTTTCTGTTTTTCAATAAACACAAAATTTTACTAAGCGAACAAGCAAACAAACCAAGTAAGACATAAGGGCAAACGAAAAGGCAACGGAAAGAAGGCGAATAAAAAGGCAAATCTTTTCGAAAATCTTTTTAGAAGTGGGGGAGAGGAAAACGAGAGGCAAATGACGAATAATGTAATGCAAGAGATGAGAGTTTTATGATGGGTACTTGGTATGTCTTGACTTGGCGTAGATCTCCCCGGTAACGGCGCCAGAAATTCTTCCTGCTACTTCTTGAGCTTGAGTTGGTTTTTCCCTTGAAGAGGAAAGGGTGATGCAGCAAAGTAGAGATAATTATTTCCCTCAGTTAGAGAACCAAGGTATCAATCCAGTAGGAGACAACGCACAAATCACCAATACCTGCACAAACAATCAAACAACTTGCACCCAACGCGATAAAGGGGTTGTCAATCCCTTCACGGTTACTTGCAAAAGTGAGATCTAATAGAGATAGATGAAACTAAATAAACGATAAAGTAAATATTTTTTGGGTTTTTGGTTTATAGATCGGAAAGTAAAAGATTGCAAAATAGTAGATCGAAAACTTATATGATGGAAAATAGACCCGGGGGCCATAGGTTTCACTAGAGGCTTCTCTCAAGATAGCAAATAATACGGTGGGTGAACAAATTACTGTCGAGCAATTGATAGAAAAGCGCAAAGTTATGACGATATCTAAGGCAATGAGTATGAAATATAGGCATCACGTCCGTGTCAAGTAGACCAAAACGATTCTGCATCTACTACTATTACTCCACACATCGACCGACTCCTGCCTGTATCTAGAGTATTAAGTTCATGAAGAACAGAGTAACACATTAACTTAGTTGACATGATGTAGAGGAATAAATTCAAGCAATATGATGTAAACCCCATCTTTTTATTCTCGATGACAATAATACAATACGTGCCTTGTTGCCCCTACTGTCACTGGGAAAGGACACCGCAAGATTGAACCCAAAGCTAAGCACTTCTCCCATTGCAAGAAAAATTAATCTAGTTGGCCAAACTAAACCGATAGTTCGAAGAGAATTACAAAGATACTAAATCATGCATAAAAGAATTCAGAGAAGATTCAAATAATATTCATAGATAAGCTGATCATAAATCCATAATTCATCGGATCTCGACAAACACACCGCAAAAGAAGATTACATTGGATAGATCTCCAAGAACATCGAGGAGAACATGATATTGAGAATCAAAGAGAGAGAAGAAGCCATCTAGCTACTAGCTATGGACCCGTAGGTCTGTGGCAAACTACTCACGCTTCATCGGAAGGGCAATAGAGTTGATGTAGAAGCCCTCCGTGATCGAATCCCCCTTCGGCAGGATGCCGGAAAAAGCCCCTAGATGGGATCTCACGGGAACAGAAGGTTGCGGCGATGGAAAAGTGTTTTCGTAGATACTTCTGGTGGTTTGGGAATATATGTGAATATATAGGCTGAAGAATTAGGTCAGGGGAGTCACGAGGGGCCCACAAGGCAGGAGGGGCGCACCCTACCCCCTGGGCGTGCCCTCCCCCTTGTGGCCGCCTCGTGGCTCTTCCGACTTGATCTCCAAGTCTCCTGTGTGTCTTCTGGTCCAAAAAAAATCATCGCGAAGATTTTATTCTGTTTGGACTCCGTTTGGTATTCATTTTCTGCGAAACTCAAAAACAAGAAAAAAAACAGAAACTGGCACTGGGCTCTAAGTTAATAGGTTAGTCCAAAAAATAATATAAAATAGCATATTAATGCATATAAAACATTCAAAACAGATAATATAATAGCATGGAACAATAAAAAAAAATTATAGATACGTTGGAGACATATCAGACGGCGCGGCAAGGCTTGCCGGGCTGCATCCACGACGTGACATACAGCGGCGCATTTAATGCGTTTTGTCCTAACTGCCAGAGTTAGGTATGATAGCACTGTGGCTATCTAATCAGTGGATAATGACTGTTTTGCCAATATGATAACCCATTTACCTATAAAAGGAGGGCCAATGCAACCTTAGAGAGAATTCGGACCCTTGTACACTCATACGCGTGTAGCTGCTCTCCCTGAGGCGACCTTGCCGGGCTTGAGCGTCGCGTGTTCGTCACGATCTTCCACCCAATTCATCGAAGCAGGAGTAGGGTTTTACGCCTCGCGGCGGCCTGAACCTGGGTAAAACCACCCGTGTCACCATTGCCGTGCTGTTCTATGGTCTCCGCTGTTTGTGCAATGCGTCCTCCCCTGCCAAACCACAAAGGGGCCGATGGCCCCATAGGTGGCCGTGTTGAACCACGACATAATGGAATAAAGCTAGGTCCATTTCGAAAATAAAAGGTAAATATACAAACGAGTGCCCCGTTTGCACAGCGAGGAAGAGAGCGTTCTGAAGGTAAAAAAAAGCGAGAGAGCGCTGAAAGGCAGAGCATGAGAGGGCTCCTCGGGCTCGGGAGGCAGCCGCCGCCGCTCCCTCTTTTCCCCGCCGGCAAGAGGGCCTCGCCGGCTGCCACCCTCCTCCTCCGCGTCCGCCGCCTCCTTCCGTCCAGCCGCCTCTTTCGTCTGCTCCTCCTCCTCGCTGCCCTCTCGCTCGTCCCTCCGGCCTTCTTCCACTTCCGCCTCCGCCGCTTGAACCGCGTGCGTCCCCACACTCGCCCATCCTTCGAGATCTCTTCCCCTTTCGGAAACTTTTATAGGTGACGCGTTGATTCTAACCACCTATTGCCTCTCCAGATGCGCGAGAGGAGTTGCGGGTGGATCCCGAGCCCGCCGCTGGTGTGCGCGCACGGCGGCGACTCCACCAACGCGTTCCCAAACTCGGTGGGTGGTTGATCACCGTGATCCCGGATTCACACTGAAGTTGTTACGGGTGGATTTCTTTTTCTTTCTTTTTTGACCCGAGATGTGTTTGTGAGTTGTTGGTTTCAGATGGACGCCTTCAGGATGGCTCTGGATGCCCGTGTAGACTGTGTGGAGGTGGATGTTTCGAGGTCCTCCGATGGCACCCTCTTAGCACTCCATGACAGGTAATTGAAGCCCTGCTTGGCTGTAGTAGTATAATGGACCTGAAACATGCCATTTATGTGTAACATGAACTGCTCCCGCGACCGTTGACTGTTCACTAGGTGCAGTAGCTGAGCTCAGTAAGCATTGTTGCATTTGTTGTATCTATCCGTGAGCATAGGTCAAGATTAATGGAACTGGAGACACCAGTTACAAATTATATTACTAATGGGCTCTGGATTGGTTTTTGTTGTGTACCATTTGATTTGGACATTCTTTTTTCGATTCATTATTCGCAGATTAAACTGTAGGTTGATCCATCATATACCATTTTTTCGTGCATAGCATCCTGGCTCACTTGCTGATTGGTAACTAACTGACAAATGCAACACTAAATAAGTTATCATGTCTATTGGATGGATAATTATGCAATTTATATCTGCATTTGGATGTTTGGTCACACATTATTAATACATTGACATTTCGGAGACCATCTACGTTGATTTTTTTCCCTTTTTAGTTCTACTTAGTAGAGAACTCTACTTCTAACTAAATGACATATAGCTGCTTACTTTCCTAATGATGGTTTGCCTCGGTATAAATGGAGCTTATAATTATCAAAGGGTTTCACCTTCTGGTATTGGCCTGTTAGCATTGAAGAAAGTGTGGGAACCAAAAAGATATTCTTTTTGTAAGTTTACCATTATTAGAGTTGGCATCAACAAGCATTAGTCACTGAGTTGACACTTAAACATAAATTAGCCAAAAATTCTTTAGTACAGTAGCCTGCATGCTAATTATTTATTTATAATAACATATCATGGGCCTAATTCAAAATTCACACAGTTAGGGATCTGCAAAGAATGTCTGGTAATTCTACAGCAAAAGTTGGCCACTGGAGCACTCATGAGGTGAGCTCATTTTATTTTGTTTAATCTGGCTGTAACTTGCCAAATTTGTTGGTCTTGCTCTTGGTTCATTAGTGGCGCTTTATTATTTTAGCAAGGCTGCAAAAGCCAGTCAAATGATAATATTAACTGCGTGTTCTGAACTAGCCGCATATATTTTCATTCAGTCCTAGTTTCCTTAGCACATCCTGATCATCAGCTGACGCTCGTCATATGTTGATCTGGTGACGAAACATTAACAAAGTGACCTTTAGTCTTCATAGATAAAAGCGGTGACCACGAGGTTTCAGCTATCGAAAACAGTCCGAAACCAGGAAGTTCCCAAAGCAGAAGATGCTCTAGAGGTAAGAATTTGCCGAATGAGTTTGTGTTGTTAGTAGTATTTTAATAATCATTGTAATCACTTGAGCTTCAAATGACTCGTGTAAAATGTTGCCATATGTGGATTATGCTTGATATACACACACTTCAATGAATTAATTGATGTCTATGCTACTGAACTTTTCTCCTCTTCTAGTTGATATCACAGTCTGTAAGGCAAGTAATTCTGGATGTCAAAGTTGGTCCTCCTTCATTTGAGAAAGGTTTGGCGGAAGATGTAATGTCTATTGTAAGTTCCAGGTGGCTCATTTCTTGTTTTACCTCAATAAAAGTTATACCTTTATTTACGTTTCTTTGTTCATGACATTTACCTTTCATATCTGTATCATCAGTTTCTAGAGGTTAAACGGAATTGGGGCCTGTTGATTGTAATTGTGATTTGTGTAACAGTGGAAATGCTTACAGTAGTTAGTAGTCTGGTATATAAGACTTGATCACATATTGCTTCTGAAATTAGCATTTTCATCCATGGCAAAATCGTCTATTGTTCTATCCATCTACATCTAATTGAACTTGTGCACTTCTTTATTTGCTCGTTAGTTTCTGCCATTTGTCATTGGACTATAACAGTCTTCAATATTGCAGTTTTTGAGCAGATTTGATAAAAACCTATCTTGCATCAATATAATTTTCATTATTTGCAGATCAAGAGAACAAACTGCAAAAATTGTCTTATCTGGGCAAAAAATGACGACATCGGAAGAGATCTGATCAAGTTGTCTAAAGATGTTATGGTAAACTATTCTGTATTTTCCAGCTCTTAGTACAATACAAGTCAATAACCCACTCCCACTCTGTCATCCATGCCGACATGGCTACAACCACCTCTGTAATGTAACTCAAACATGCAATTTATCTGTTATAGGTTGGCTATATTGTTATGGTGGATTGGTCCACTGGCAGAAGAATGGAGTTGGTGCGGATCGAAGGGGCTAAAGTTGCTGGTGTATACCATACTTTGATCCATGAGAAGCTCATGAAGGTCATGCACAGGTAATGACTCTCCTTTTTGAAACTAGACAATGAATTTGTCGGACAACTAACTGAAATTTGAGCTGCTGGGTTCAAACACAGAAATGATAGAAAAGTGTATGCATGGACTGTTGACGATAGCGACTCCATGAAGAGGATGCTCTATGAGCAGGTTGATGCAATTGTCACAAGCAACCCTTCACTCCTGCAGCAGCTGATGCAGGAGATCAGAACAGAATGCATGGAAGATGGTTTTGCCTTGCCGTAGTGATGGCTATAAACCTCACTGCATTTCCACGATGACTGCTTGAGTCTGCATGATAAGAGAGAAGTATAACTGAAGAAAGGCGATTTTGCCTCGCCATGGAGATTTTCTTTTTTTGATATTTCCTCTCCATGGAGATTGACCAGTAACATACGTAGACGATTTTACGATTGAAATGAGTTATGCCTTGCTACCTACTCCACCACATAGCCAAATAACAGCAGTTTCCATTCATTCAGCATACAGTAAAAACTAAACAAAACATGAACCTGTTGCGCCAACCGATCTACATGTCTCCAAAGTTTGAATAACAGCTGTTTTACTGTCATCTACCTTCAAATGAGAGGCTCAAGCTAATCAAGTCTGTTCTTTGCTGGGAGGTCGTGGTAGTATAACCATTCACTTTCCAATCTACCACTTCCTAGAACTAACAACACAGTTTCCTTGAAGACGCAAGAAGTCCTATAGGAATGCCAAAATATGGATGGTCATGCATGCACCCTTTTTTGTTCGCATACTTGTGAATTTAAGCACAGAGAAGTTATGAATGTTCATGGATGTGTAATATGTTAGAACTTATTATTGTTACTTAAAGCATCTACAACCGCAATACCCGATACCTCAAATCCATAATACATATGCAAATAAAAACCTATGTACTATGTATACATAGGTAAAAGTAAAACTACTCATCGTCAGAGATTTCGACGATCTCCGTGCTCGCCGCACGGTAGACGGGCAAAGTGCAGAAGCTCCTGCACCTGTGGAAGCTCCGGCACCTCCTCCGCCTCTGCATCCAGTTCGGCGAACTGCGCCTCCGTCGCCGTCTGTTCTTGCCAGATGAGCTACCTATTAGCCTTGACGTAGGCCTCGTCCTGTATGGACTCGAGGATGGCGGTCTGCTCCGCTATCTCCATTGCTTGGGCGGCCTCGTACTTCGCCTCCACGCCCGCCAGGCGAAGCCCGCATCCGGCAACGCCTCCTCCTTTGGCTCCACCGCCTCCTCGTCCATGGGCTCCGGCTCCTCCTCCTACTCCTCCTTCGACGGCTCCGATAAATCCGGAGGAAGGCCGGCGGCAAAACGAGCAGTCTGCCTCGCCTGGATCTGCTCCAGCAGCTGCACCCGGCGCTCCGGAGTGAGCATAGCGTAGGTGGTGATCCGGCGCCTCAGCATCGCAAACAATGGATAGAAGTGGAAGTGCCGGCGGCCGAGAGGAGAAAGAGGAAGAAATGGGGCGGGCTAGGGTTATGTTGCCGCTGTCCAGCTTAAATAGCCGTCTTCCTTCCTCGGGCGGCATGCCAAAGCGGCGCCACACGACGCGGAGCGAAGGAGGCGCCCGTCGGACCAGCGGTCTCTCCGAGTCCCCGCGTGGGCCCTATCCGTCAGTCCGACGTGGCGGGCGTGCCCGGGTGCGTTCAGGCCTCCCCATAACCACCCTTGATTTGGGCCGGATATGTGGAGTGCCGGCCAGCCCGGGTGTTCGGCCCGGCTACGGGGAGCCCGGTTGGGTGGCCAAAACTCATCCGGGCACTGACTAGACAGCCCGTCCGGGCGTTTGGGGCGGGTACGGGGGTCCGGTTGTAGATGCTCTTACCACGAACACTTGTCACATAAAAGTACGAAACTTTTCTCAATAAATGGAATCAAGGGACATAAATAGGTTTGATCTATTACGCGCACGCACACCCTACCCCTACCCCTATGAGCACATTCAGGAGACCGAGCTGGTAAATCTTGAGATTGACGATGTCGTCACATGCACCTCATAGTCGACGGGAACGTTGTCTCCCACTGAACGCGAAACGCTGGAATGCCTGAAATAAATCAAGGAAAATGCGAACACTCATCGCATGTCCGGGTATTGAACTTGGGTGGGTTGGTTTCACCACAAGGAACATAACCTTTGAGCTACGCTTATATACTTCACAAATTATTGTATTTCTATGGCATGTACGAAAGACTAGTTTACGGTTTTTTTTTTTTTTGGGGGGGGGGGTTTTTTTTTTGCGGGTAAAAGACTAGTTTACGTTGAAACAACAGCTTGTCAACCTGTCTTTTGAAAGGTGTATCCCGAACCATAATACTTTCAATGATAATGGGTTTTCAAACGAAGAATCATGCAGCTCTTCAAAACCTAGTCTTTTGCAATTTCAGTCACCAGAAGCAGGAAGCTCAAGATGGGTGCAGCGAAGCTAGAGTTGACTTCAAAGAATCTTAGTACTAACATCCGAGTTTATCATAGGATCTTTTTTATGTTGTCTTTTATTACGGTCAATATCAGAACAAGGTAGACAAGTCTAACTCGAATATATCGTTGACTCCTGAATTGTACAGCATTTAAACCAAAAAGATACCTCTATATCTCCCGCATTCATTCCTTCCAAAACAGATTCAAATCTAGCAAGAAACAGACTTTGAAGGAAAATGCACCCAATACACATTTCCTTAAGAAAAAAACGCCTCTTCTTCTTGGCAGCTAGCAGCCATTAATAATTTTCTAATTCCACGTGCCTTTCTTTACCTCGTTGTAGTACTATTCCTCTACATATTTCATTGCCGAGAAGCGAGGAGAGGAAGCGGGGACTGTTTGAGCAAACAGCCACGGGATCTCTCTCTACCTCCATCATCAAGGTCAGTTTTTGCTTGGAGAGAAATGATCTTACTTACTTACATGGTTAAGTTGTTTTTATCTTTATCTTCTCTATGCCTGCCAGCGTCCTTTTTGTTTAACTATATACATTAGATATAGTTTCTTTTGAAATTGAGGTGATACTGCAGATATAGTGATTTTGTCCACTTGAACGCCTTCTTATAGATCTCTTAAAAAAAACGTACTAATATTCGTGGCAAGCACGCATGTAAGTTCAACAACAGCTATAGTTTTCTAATGCCAGGTTCTCCTATTACTTTTGGATGCAGAGGCCGGGGGTAATCCTCCTTTAAAAAAAAGGTTCTCTGATTACTTTCTTCTATTTTGTTTCAACCAAAACCCTTTTGTTTTTGTGAGAATGTTTCAACTACAAATCTGGTCTGACGTACATACATATCGATTTGTACGACCTTACCTTTGTCTATATATATACTCAAGTATAAGCTCGGTAAGTTTCTGAGCTATATCAAGTGTGCAATAGAGTTAGAGACCCACACAGTATTTTTCTTTCTTTGCAGGCAAAGAATATGTATTCTTTAAAAAATAAAAATCAAAGGTTCTTAGGCCCATCGTTTGATCAGAACAATAAATCGACGACATTAGTCCAAGTATATAGATCTAACTCATATAGCTGATGTAAAGCCGGTAGTACAAAAGCAAATTTAACCGCGGAAAAAACTGTTCAGTAGTCAATCAGATTCACAACATCATATTTGATGTAAAGGGACATGATATATATAAAAGTACTACTTTACAAAATCTTCAATATTAGTAGTAATACATGCATAGTTTGCGTCCCTTACTTGTCCTTTTCCATTGCAGAATATTTGCTATTGCACACTACATTGATGAAGATTTTATTGCATGGTTATTCAAATGAAAATTTGTAATATATTATTTTTAGTATAGATTCCCATAAGATGTAGTTATTTGAAATAAATATCATAACCTTTTACAAACATATATGACATGGAACTTAAAATGTCTTCAATGTCCACTTAAGCCCTCTTTTGTTCACATGATTCTAAAAAAGTAGGAATAGAGTGACATGCCATGACAGATTGATTCCTATGAAAAGACATGAGTCAATTCATTGGAGAAATGCAGGAATTATCCTTAAGGATTAGGCACACTGCGTTGTTCTCATAGAAACAAGGCAACAACGTTCCATGAGATTTGATTCAACGCGGTATTTCTCTTGGAATTGCTACAAATAAGACAATAAGAAGAAATCATATACTTGTTTATAATCCTACAAACCAAACAAAATCTATAGAAACAATTCCTAAGGAGTGAAATTATTTTAAACTGAATCATCTCAATACGGGGACATGAGAACCTCAAGCTGAAGAAAGATGATCTTCACTACTAGGTCATGGTTATTGTTGGAGAGCATGACACCTACTCGGGGGAGGATGCCCTATGGGCGTTCCTGAATTGATTCACTCGATTGTTTAAGGGCTCTCGAGTCATGCACCCCATTGTACTCTAGTAGGCACTCAGGCGGGTGCGCTAAGTCAGGGATGCTGTGATTACGGGAGATATGTTCCTCGTAACAGCGAGATCACGCAACGCTATCATATCTCTAGAAGATAGCTACCGAACTTCCAGCATCTGTCTACCTATATAAGGGACATGCAAACCACCAACAAGGATCAAGCTGATTCTAGAAGACGAAGCCCTAGCTAGCTCTCTAGATAAGATCTACTCCATTGTAAATTTGTAATCCTCATGTCGATCAATAAAGATAAGTAGGAACGACACATGGCTTTTACCCATCTGGCTGGGGGCCTAGGTAAAACCACAACGTCTCCTTCGTCCACATCGATATCTCCTTGGACACCACCACCCTTCACTCTATTGTCTTCCACGACCTCCAGTAGGTTGTAAGGTTGGTGGCACATTAACCATCAACAGTCATATAACGATTCACTTTCCAATATACCACTACCTAGAAGGCAGGAATCGACAACAATACACATTTTTCAAGGAAGCCGAGAAAATCGTTCCAAAAAACGCAAGTGTATTGCAATACATGCACGCTATTCGGTTCGCATACTTGTCGATTTAAGAAAAAAAAAGGAAAATCATGGATCTATGTGTAAAATTTTAGAACATATACTTGGCATGTCAAAAACCTCCAAATGTTTTTTTATCACATAGAAGGTTTAGCATATGCATGGATATTTATTAAGACAAAAAACAATTAGCCTAATAAAAAGGTGTGCTGCATAAACACAAGTCTAAGTAATAAGAGGCATATTACATGCATGTCAACCGAAGTGGGGCATAAACTTCATGCTAAGCAATTATAGCCTCTTGGCGCCAAGCTCCACTGACTCTGTGTTATGATCGTTGTAGCAAACGCTACAACCCTATGGTCGCAACCAACTGATACATATGAGAGAAACTCTTGCATGCAGCGTTAAAATAAGGTTTTTCTTATTAAATGCTATATCATTCCGGAACTACCAAATAGACGAAAACACCACTGCAACACTAAGAAAAACCAGAGAGCGAAGAGACTCGACAACCCCCTTAATCATGATCCAGAAGTATGGGACAAGTTATGAGGCTAAACTATATTAAATCCACGTGAACAACCTGCCAATCACATATGTGATTGCAAAAATAAAAATAAAATGTCGAATCGCCACTTGCCCAAAATAAAACCGCAAAGCATGCCACCTCCACCGAATGCATGGAGTAGGCCCAAAATTTCCGAGTGGAATGTAAGTTCCATCTAAAAGAATCTTGCTCCTCCAAGAGCTCAACATCTACAACACTTAAAAACTACGCCATGCCAATCAGTAAAAAGATTTGACCTATGAATGTCTATAGGCAATGGTATTAATCATTGTTTTGCTATAACCTGTAAAAGAAATCTCTTTACATCTACTGTCAGTATATATTAGTAGGTAAAATAATTGTTGTTTGGATTTTTTTTCCTTTTGCTCCTCCCCGGAAACATGTTTTTTTTTTAACATCAGTACAGACGCAAGCGCTCATACATACGCGTATACACTCATCCCTATGAACGCACACACGCACACCCTACCCCTATGAGCACCTCCGAGAGACTGAGCCAGCATGTCATCTTGAAATTTACGAAGTCACTGTAGGCGCCTCGTCGTCGACGAGAACGTCTCCTCCCACTGAAAGCGCATCGCCGGAAATCCTGAAATAAATCCAGGAATAATGCGAGCACCAGGACTTGAACCCTGGTGGGCTGGGGATACCACTGTCCCTCTAACCATCCAACCACAGGTTAGTTCGCCTCCCCGGAAACATGTTATTACCAGGAATTTTAGAAGTTGCAGAAAAAGAGTTGAATTTTTTGGCCAGTTCACCTTAGAACTTGCAGAATGTCAACCACTTTTCCTTAACACCTAGCTCCTTGACTCCTTCTCCTCTTGTTTTTCTTCTACTGCTTTTCTTCCCTTTGGTATATACCTGTCGCTGGATGTCCTTGATGAAGAAGAAATCTAGTCAAAAGGGTTGGCTAAAAAGAAGGGCTCATTCCATGTGCAGTTTTTGTGTAGGATTTTTACATGATTTACACCGTCAGGAATTTTTACATGTGTAGCATTCGTTTCATAGTAATGGAGTCACTAGATTCCTGAGGATTGTGTCCATATTGTCTTTATTTCTAATCATTCTTAGCATTAGGTGACGCCTCATGGAAATTTGGTAAGGTTTTGAGTGGGCATGGCATCCCAACCCTTTAATTTTCTTATTCCTGTGATTTGAAAATGGTGTAAACCGAATGAGCCCTAAGCAACTTAGTTTGTCTCTTGACTGGTACAACCATTGATCAGATTTTGGTGTCTTCCTCTCCAACTGCATGCAGTCCATATTGCCCTAACTAACCTTATTTGATGTGATGTTTTCTGGTTACCACTTCGAGAGCTTGGCAACGAAGACTCTTTCCATTTCGTGTAGGCAATAACGGCTAACTATTTGCACTAAACAAAGTTAAATATTGACCCATGCCTTCTTCACTGGTACATAGCCATGGATGATGCATTAGAGCATCAGGCAAGTTCCCAGTAAATGTATTTCATCCAAATCAGCTACACAAAAATAATTAATGAAATTTTAGTAATTTCTATTGAGAAACACGGAGGAACACATACATGTAAAGCAAAAGTCGTTGTGGTCATGTCCAGGATGGCCTTTTATAGCCTCTCTAAAATTACCGCATGTAATATTGTATGCCAGGCTTCATAGTTCAGAACTTTTGTCATCCTCAGAAGACTCAAGAAGTATAACATATCTAGTTAAGCTCCATTCTTAGCTCTTGTATGTGTGCTTCTGTATGTTGTCAAACATAATGTCTTTTTACTGCAGTTTTTTTCACATGCTTGCGGCTTTTCCCTGAATTTCACAGGTAACCGAGGTCCCGAGAATTTTGCAGAGATTCTAGGGTTCAAGACTACAGGAGGTAACATGGGACACTTTGTTCTTGCTGACTTTGATAATTTTCGGTAGACTGGTCTTACTGTTTACTGTTGTACATACTTGGAAATTTACCGTGCCTCTATCTTCTTTTTTTATTTTTTATTTTAGTGCTTCATAAATTCTTTGTCTTTATCAATACTTATAAGACAATTATTTGAGTTCTTCAAAAGTTCCTTTTGAATAAATTGGTTGTCTCATATTATTTAATTATTGTTTAAAAAGAAACGAGCTCTTTACCGTCATTGATCTTTCATATATGGTGTTATGTATCATAAAACGCTCCCTTTGTTTCTCAAAGTTTAGTTGTCCTGATTTGTGGTACATTTCGAAAACATAGCTTAGATGTGTAATCGGGGGGGGGGGGGGGGGGGGGGGGGGGGGGGGGGGGGGGGGGGGGGGGGGGGGGGGGGGGGGGGGGGGGGGGGGGGGGGGGGGGGGGGGGGGGGGGGGGGGGGGGGGGGGGGGGGGGGGGGGGGGGGGGGGGGGGGGGGGGGGGGGGGGGGGGGGGGGGGGGGGGGGGGGGGGGGGGGGGGGGGGGGGGGGGGGGGGGGGGGGGGGGGGGGGGGGGGGGGGGGGGGGGGGGGGGGGGGGGGGGGGGGGGGGGGGGGGGGGGGGGGGGGGGGGGGGGGGGGGGGGGGGGGGGTTACCTAACTTAATATCTACCTTTATGCCATGGTATTATAGTTTCCTTCAGCTAGCTAAATGTTTTTCGAGGAGATGGCTTCAGAATGCTCATTATCTTTCCCTGCATCCATATACACTAAGCAATAATATCACATTATATTCGTTTTATATCACAATATTTTCATTTTATATTTCAATTTAATTGATGTGGTCTCCTGTAGTATTTGTCCAGTATAATTGTTGAAATATTTGACATCATACAACCATCATCCTCGTGATTATATATATCACGGCTTATTTTCTTTTGAAACGACGTGCGTAGTCCTAGACAAAGCGGCTTATTGTTTAGGGTTTAAATGACAATTTTCCAGTTTCTTCCTTTGCTAACAAGAAGCATGTAACATCTTGTGACATTTGGTAGTTAATACATGATTTTAAACCTGTACATGCATATATATTGATGTTGATTTGACCCGTCATATTGGAGCTCCCGTGTCAATTTCTGCCCAACGGCACGCTAGGTAGCTAGTTTTGTACCTACATGAAATGCTTAATTACATCTATACGGAAAAATACAAAAGAAAATTTGATTTATATTCTTACTAAATAGTTGCACTATAAATTAACTATGCAGATTATCCCTTAGTAAGGGATCAGTTAATATACATTTGAGACTTAATTAGATATAAGCTAGGCATAATCAAACATGCATATTTCATATCCTTGGGAGCTTGAGCAACAAAGAACGGTAGCTAGTAAGTGTCTTGGGCATGTGCTCTTGGTACCTTCTTTTTTCCTTACTCTGCATATTAGTCTCGTTAGGGCAAGCCTTTGACCAACAATTACACTATCAATATGTAAACTTTTTTGATTCAAATCATAATCATAAAAAAGTATTTTGCAATACGAATCTGACAGCGTCAATTTTATGTCACATAAAGTACATACCGTAGAGTAATTGTTGCTCAAAGGCTTGTCCTAGCAAGACCAAATATGTAGTAGAAAAAGGAGGGATATGAAAATATGCATTCTTACGTGGAAAAAGGAACAACTTCAACACAACAAAGTTGTTATTCTAGACACGCATTCTTGTGTTTTTACTTTTTTTTTTGCGTTGGAATTTGGGTGTCTTTATTCAACAAAAGCGTTGGAATTCTTGTGTTTTTACTTGAAGAACACAATTAGCATGTTTTCTCACTAAAAATCACTGGTACATGTGTACATGACTGAATTAGTTTTTTTTTTGGAAACGTTAAAGAGCACTTCTAATTTTTTACCCCCTCCGTCCGATAATATAAGAGCATTTTTGACAGTACACTAGTGTCAAAAAACGCTATTATATTATGGGACAGAGGGAGTATATACTAAAGAGTGCAAGTACCTTAGGTGTATCAAATCCACGTCTGAAAAGAGACCGTAAATACGTGAGAACAAATTCAAAGCAATAAATGGCTATTCTAGACACCCATTCTTGTGTTTTTCAGTGAAGAACATAAACTAGCATATGTTTTATCACCAAATACTTTTGTGAGCGGATGTACATGGCATGATACCACATGTATACGAATTTGTTTTTCATTTTACTTTAATTTTTCCCCAAAATAAAGTGCAAGTAGTTTGGGTGCAATGCATGCAGACGGACGGCATCCGCGAGTCCGCAAGCGTCCACGAGATGAAAATTAAGCATAGCACAATTATTAAAGTAGCAATTGGTGTGTTTTTGGCTTCGCGGACTTCAGAATGTGTAGCTTTTTCATTTATTTAATAAATCGGAATATTAGCTAGCGGCTCGACTTCAGAACGTGTAGCATTTTCATTTATCCAGGTCTGATTAGAAAAAGTGTTTGTCTTAGTTCTTATCTATTTTTTGAAAGAATGCTGTAAGGGGTAACCAAAACCCTGCTAGTGGAGCTGTATATGCATGCACTTCCTCAGCGAAGTGAGCTCGTCTTCTTTTCGCTTCTTTCATCTTTCTGTTTCCCCTTTCCTTTAATTAGCTAGCTATAGTAACCACATGATCAACATCTAAATGTTATCACTTCTTGAAAAATCTAAATGCTATCATCCTCGACGTTTTAGTATACATCTCAATTTTCATTTAGGATTTGATTCTAATTGAACTTATGTTAAACCCTGACAAAGTCTTGTCTGTTGCGCAGTCTTCCCCCGTGAAGTGCGGGCTTAATTACGTCGTAAGCTGCCATGGAGCGCAACCCCAGGACACCGGCTCCCCGAGTGTACACGGAGGTCCCGCCGGAAACAATATTCGTGCGTGCGACCACGTCGACGTTCAAGGAGGTGGTGCAGCGTCTCACCGGCCAGCCGGCGGCCGCAAATACCGTCACCCATCGCTATGGTGCCACCGTGCACCAGCCACCGGTGCCACGCGCGGCCGGCATCGTGTCGCCATATACGCACCCGCTACCACTGTTGTCGGACATGCCGGGCCTGTGCATCGCCAACAAGGCGGTGAAGGTGAACACACTGTTCCCGATGACATCGGCGTCAATGCTCGCTGAGGACGTGGACGTGGAGACGGTGGACGCTGAAGAGGAGAAGGCCATCAAGGAGGGTAGGTTCTACATGCTTCCGTCGGGAAGGTGCCGCTGCTGCCACGGCGAGCCGAAACTGCTTCCCTTGTTTCCAGGAGCGGAGTAGCCCCTTCCTACAGTGACGGAAGTTGAGAATTATATGAAGCGCCTATGCGTCTGAAAGGACTAGGTGAACACATATTATGCGTGGTCTGATACTGTGATACTTCCAACTATCTCTTAATTAAGCAAATGTGTTGGATTTTGCCGTAACGTTCTCACTGAGCTTAGTCATGCATGGAGATAACTAGTGAACGAAAATCATAAGGTAACGAACGTTCCCTGGCTATCCTCCAGGGAGGACGAGTACTGCGACATCCATCAGTGCAGCGAGCGTGGGCTGGACAGCGTTTAGTCCCTAGAACCCGATTTCGACGCAATGTAAGGTGTTGGATCTTGCGCAACGAGGCCCCATTAGATTTTCTTGATAACTGAAATTAAGTAAATGCTTAAAGTCTTGTGTGAGTAGCTTTAGTTTGGTAAGACTTGTTAGTTAGGTGTAAAATCTGTTCTTCATCAACCTCGCTCACTTCTTTGGGTGTGGATAATTGTGTCTCGGCGGGGCTCTGCGTTTGGTGTTCTTAGCGTAGCAGGTGGGTCGTGCTGAGAATCTCCCATGGTGGCCTAGAAGCTGTACCAATCCTTGCTCAGGGGAGCATTGCCACTTGCCGACAGTACGGCGCCCTTCGATCCAGGGCGAGAGGCAGGGGTCCCCTTTGGAAGTGGAGAGGGTGGGTACGCGGACGACGTTCACCTATTGGAGCAGAAGAGGGCATGCCCATCTTTGCTGGGCTGTAACTCCCCCTGAAGTTTGCTCTTTGTCTGGGTTACGGTGCGCCACTCGCGTTGAAGGGCTTCGGCAACATCAAGCTAGTCTGCACTGCTTATTTTCTGTTTGCTTGTACGTGCTGGGGCTAGTAAGTTGTTCGAGCATCACCTTGTATCTGCCCTTTTTTTGTTTTTCTTTTCATTTTCTTGTTTGCTCTGTTTCGTTGAAATTGCGGATGGATGTATCTCTTGGCCGGTTGATGGCTTTGTTAATTCAAAGCTGGACTCTTCTTGAGCCTTCATTCTAAAAAAAGTATAAAATCTTTGTTGAACTAGCTAGTTTAGTACTAGTTTACTTTAGGGCAGCGCTATGCGTCGGCGGACAGACCCAAATTTTGACCGATCGCTGCGCAGTCGTGGGATCCAACAAAATTGCGACACCCCGCACCCTCTGTCGTCGCCAACATCTTCACGTGTCAATCGTAGCAAAAATCGCTGCCAGGCGTAGCAAAAATCCCCATGTTGTCGTAGCAAAAACACCACCCGTCACCAATCCTGCAGAAAAAAGTCACTGTCGCCTGTAGCAGCACCCACATTTTCTGGTTCCAGCATCCATGGCCGTGGTTGCAGCAAAAACGTCCGCCGCCGTTGCAGGTGGTAGCTGGCGCTGTCGCGGGTTGCAACACCTGGGTTGGCCGGTTACAACACTAGGCTAGCTGGTTGGAGCGAAAACCTAGCTGTATAAAAAGTCTCCTTCCGGTTCCAGCATTTGCCACTGCCGATTCCAGCAAACTCCATGTCCGGTTCCAGCTCCCCGCTGCATGGTTACAAGATCCCGTGCCACTGCGCGTGGGGTGTGCTCGCTATCTTGCTGGTTCGAGCACCGTTGTCAACTGGTCCAGCTGGGCGTCGGCGGCTAGCAGTAGCGACCGTTTCCGTCTCCAGCCTGCCTCTGTTGGTTGCAGCTCCGCCAGATGTAGTTTGCAGCTCCCTCGCCAGCACGTCAATGCCTCGTACTCCGTCCATGTGCAGTAGCAGCTTTGCCGGTGAGGAGTTGCAGCAACGGCCAGGGACAGTGTACGCTGACGGTAACATCGAGGCTCGCTGGGAAGGAGGAGTTCGGGGGAGAGGACGAGATCGAGATGGATGGGGAATGGATAAGAGCGAGGATGCGTCGGTGGGGATTGATATACCTGTGGCCCGCCCCACAAAGAACGTGGATGTGTGGCGTACGTATGATTTATCTCCATCGCGTGGCTCGCACGTGATTGGCCCAGCGCTTGTTCGGTCGGCTGAAGCAAATCGTTTCCCTTTAATTTATGATTTTGCTTTCTATTTCTCTTTATATCAAAAATAATAAGAAGTCATTTGAGATTCGTAGCTAGGTTGTAGCCATGTTAGAATTATATTAAATAAATAGTTTTAGAGTAGCTCGACACCATCGTGTTTAAAATAATACTCCCTCTGATCGGTGCATATGGCATGCACATAGTTCTAGGTAATCGATTTGACTAAGTAAAAATGGATAATATCTCATCAAAAGCATATCACTGGATTCATATGCGAATGTAGTTTCTAAATATATGTTTTTGTTCCATATATTACATATTTCGTTAGTTAAATTTATGACCTAGAACTATGTACATGCTCTATGCATCTCGACGTAGGGAGTAGACTTGATAGTTTGCTTGCATAGAGAGTTGGTACAAATTCTTGAGACTTTGTGACCCAAAATTTGTTTTAAATAAAAAAATTGGTTCACGCGTGTCTTTACATTTTCAAAGAGTTGCAATTAATGAGAAAGCTGGCTACTCTGCTACTCTTTGAAAAGGTAAGAGCCATCTTGGTGTGCAAGCCAGATGGTGGCAACGGAGATTGGATGAATCCCCGTGTAAACCCTAGCCCCTGGAATCTATATAAGGCGGGGCTAGGGGTAGCCATTCCCATCTATTCTTGCAGTGCATAACTCTCAGTAGCTTATACTTCATCTTCAATGTAAACCCTCACACGAGGTACTTCACCATGAATACAGATCTGAAGCAGGATGTAGGGTATTACCTCTCCTTGAGGGCCTGAACTTGGGTAATCCCCTTGTGCGAACTCCCTTCTGGTACTTCCGTCCGCATTCGCCACCCTACCGAGGGTGCTGCCGGTTCTACGTACCGTCAGTTGGTCCGCTAGGTAGGGGTTGCGCAGGCAAGAGACTGAATCTCCCATCGCTTCCGGCATCCTCCCGTCGGGAGACAGCTTCACCTTTGGCTCCTTCTCCTTCACCTTCACCTTCACCTTCACCACGAACGGGGCGGGGCGGGTTGATCCTCTCACTCCTGCATCGTCTTCTTTGGGTCACTAGCGTTCATCATCGACCACTACGACGACCTTTGCTTGTCATTCCGCTGCCTCAACAGATCGCATACATGGCCTCATCAGAATCTACGTCATCTACACCGCCAACCTCTGACTCAGAGGACAGAGATCTTGGGCCAACGAACCTGGTGGACGAAGCCCAGGTCCTGACCTCAAGATCGGACCGCCGCGCTAACTTGACAAACTACCATCACCCCGCCCCGACATCACACCTGGCCGCTATGGTATGCGATAATTGCTTCACCGACCACATACCAGAGGACTACATCTTGGGTGGGTACATCTCGGACTACAGCCTCAACTCGGCTAGTCTCGTCTCGCTTCCGTGAATGGAGGACGACGAGGCAAGCATCATCTCCATCCCAGAGACAGAAGGCGGCGAGGCCGACATCATCTCCATCCCGGAGACTAGCTGCAGTGAGGCAACCCTAGCTCCAGCACCGAAATGCGAGGTAGCCCCGTAGGCTATCATCCTGGAGCAGGTCTTGATGGCAGCACCAGGCGGTCCAATGAGAATAGCTCTTTGGCGCCAGGAATGACCACGATCGACAACAACGCCAGCTAGGCCGCGGCAACATACGTGGTCCTACCCGTGACAACACTGATACATCCATTTTGCATCATGTTTACCTACTGTTATTTATAGGGGGGGGGGGGGGGGGGGGGGGGGGGGGGGGGGGGGGGGGGGGGGGGGGGGGGGGGGGGGGGGGGGGGGGGGGGGGGGGGGGGGGGGGGGGGGGGGGGGGGGGGGGGGGGGGGGGGGGGGGGGGGGGGGGGGGGGGGGGGGGGGGGGGGGGGGGGGGGGGGGGGGGGGGGGGGGGGGGGGGGGGGGGGGGGGGGGGGGGGGGGGGGGGGGGGGGGGGGGGGGGGGGGGGGGGGGGGGGGGGGGGGGGGGGGGGGGGGGGGGGGGGGGGGGGGGGGGGGGGGGGGGGGGGGGGGGGGGGGGGGGGGGGGGGGGGGGGGGGGGGGGGGGGGGGGGGGGGGGGGGGGGGGGGGGGGGGGGGGGGGGGGGGGGGGGGGGGGGGGGGGGGGGGGGGGGGGGGGGGGGGGGGGGGGGGGGGGGGGGGGGGGGGGGGGGGGGGGGGGGGGGGGGGGGGGGGGGGGGGGGGGGGGGGGGGGGGGGGGGGGGGGGGGGGGGGGGGGGGGGGGGGGGGGGGGGGGGGGGGGGGGGGGGGGGGGGGGGGGGGGGGGGGGGGGGGGGGGGGGGGGGGGGGGGGGGGGGGGGGGGGGGGGGGGGGGGGGGGGGGGGGGGGGGGGGGGGGGGGGGGGGGGGGGGGGGGGGGGGGGGGGGGGGGGGGGGGGGGGGGGGGGGGGGGGGGGGGGGGGGGGGGGGGGGGGGGGGGGGGGGGGGGGGGGGGGGGGGGGGGGGGGGGGGGGGGGGGGGGGGGGGGGGGGGGGGGGGGGGGGGGGGGGGGGGGGGGGGGGGGGGGGGGGGGGGGGGGGGGGGGGGGGGGGGGGGGGGGGGGGGGGGGGGGGGGGGGGGGGGGGGGGGGGGGGGGGGGGGGGGGGGGGGGGGGGGGGGGGGGGGGGGGGGGGGGGGGGGGGGGGGGGGGGGGGGGGGGGGGGGGGGGGGGGGGGGGGGGGGGGGGGGGGGGGGGGGGGGGGGGGGGGGGGGGGGGGGGGGGGGGGGGGGGGGGGGGGGGGGGGGGGGGGGGGGGGGGGGGGGGGGGGGGGGGGGGGGGGGGGGGGGGGGGGGGGGGGGGGGGGGGGGGGGGGGGGGGGGGGGGGGGGGGGGGGGGGGGGGGGGGGGGGGGGGGGGGGGGGGGGGGGGGGGGGGGGGGGGGGGGGGGGGGGGGGGGGGGGGGGGGGGGGGGGGGGGGGGGGGGGGGGGGGGGGGGGGGGGGGGGGGGGGGGGGGGGGGGGGGGGGGGGGGGGGGGGGGGGGGGGGGGGGGGGGGGGGGGGGGGGGGGGGGGGGGGGGGGGGGGGGGGGGGGGGGGGGGGGGGGGGGGGGGGGGGGGGGGGGGGGGGGGGGGGGGGGGGGGGGGGGGGGGGGGGGGGGGGGGGGGGGGGGGGGGGGGGGGGGGGGGGGGGGGGGGGGGGGGGGGGGGGGGGGGGGGGGGGGGGGGGGGGGGGGGGGGGGGGGGGGGGGGGGGGGGGGGGGGGGGGGGGGGGGGGGGGGGGGGGGGGGGGGGGGGGGGGGGGGGGGGGGGGGGGGGGGGGGGGGGGGGGGGGGGGGGGGGGGGGGGGGGGGGGGGGGGGGGGGGGGGGGGGGGGGGGGGGGGGGGGGGGGGGGGGGGGGGGGGGGGGGGGGGGGGGGGGGGGGGGGGGGGGGGGGGGGGGGGGGGGGGGGGGGGGGGGGGGGGGGGGGGGGGGGGGGGGGGGGGGGGGGGGGGGGGGGGGGGGGGGGGGGGGGGGGGGGGGGGGGGGGGGGGGGGGGGGGGGGGGGGGGGGGGGGGGGGGGGGGGGGGGGGGGGGGGGGGGGGGGGGGGGGGGGGGGGGGGGGGGGGGGGGGGGGGGGGGGGGGGGGGGGGGGGGGGGGGGGGGGGGGGGGGGGGGGGGGGGGGGGGGGGGGGGGGGGGGGGGGGGGGGGGGGGGGGGGGGGGGGGGGGGGGGGGGGGGGGGGGGGGGGGGGGGGGGGGGGGGGGGGGGGGGGGGGGGGGGGGGGGGGGGGGGGGGGGGGGGGGGGGGGGGGGGGGGGGGGGGGGGGGGGGGGGGGGGGGGGGGGGGGGGGGGGGGGGGGGGGGGGGGGGGGGGGGGGGGGGGGGGGGGGGGGGGGGGGGGGGGGGGGGGGGGGGGGGGGGGGGGGGGGGGGGGGGGGGGGGGGGGGGGGGGGGGGGGGGGGGGGGGGGGGGGGGGGGGGGGGGGGGGGGGGGGGGGGGGGGGGGGGGGGGGGGGGGGGGGGGGGGGGGGGGGGGGGGGGGGGGGGGGGGGGGGGGGGACTTTCCATGGCTAGCCGTATCCACGGGTGCCCTCCATACCAACACTTTCCAAGGAATTTATTATTTGACAACATAAAGTAAATTTCTTTTTCATTTCGGGACTAGGCATCCCTAATACCTTTGCCGTACTCTCGTGCAATGACAAGTGAATAAATACTCATCTTGAGAATAACACATCTAGCATGAAAAATATTGGCCACCCCTCACCGCCTCGCGAGCGGTACGAGCACACAAAAGAGAAATATATTTTGAAAATTAGAGATGGCACATACAAATTTGCTTAGAACGGCAAAAGAATACCGCATATAGGTAGATATAATGGACTCATGTGGCAAAACTGGTTTAAAGGATTTTGGATGCACAAGTAGTGATCATACTTAGTGCAAAATGAAGGCTAGCAAAAGATTGAGAAGCGACCAACCAAGAAACGAATAATCTCATAAGCGAGCATTGAACATAATTAACACCGAATAATGCACCATAAGTAGGATGTAATTTCATTGCATAACTATTGACTTTCGTGCTTGCATAGGGAATCACAAACCTTAACACCAATATTCTTACTAAAGCATAATTACTCATCAACATGACTCACATATCACATCATCATATCTCAAAACTATTACAAGGAATCAAGTTTATTTTGTCCAATGATCTTCATGAAAGTTTTTATTATATCTTTTTTGGATATCTATCACCTTGGGACTAATTTTCATGTGTTGCTTTTGATAAGCTCAAACAAATATAAGTGAAGATCATGAGCATAATATTTATTTCTCTCAAATTAATTTAAGTGAAGTAAGAGAGAATTTCTTCAAAAATACTAAAGCACACCGTGCTCAAAAAGATATAAGTGAAGCACTAGAGCAATTCCATAATAAAGAGCTTCGTTGACGGGATGTGAGTGCCGCTTACCTAGCCTCTCTGGCAACTATTTGAGGACTCTATTTTATTTAAAAACTTTCAGATCTAAGTATTTTATTAAAACAGCAAGCAAAATAAAATCAAATGACATTCCAAGAATAGCACACATCATGTGGAGAAGCAAAAACTTAGGCTCAACCGATACTAACCGATAATTGTTGAAGAAGAAAGGTGGGATGCCTACCGGGGCATCCCCAAGCTTAGATGCTTGAGACTTCTTGGAATATGAACTTGGGATGCCTTGGGCATCCCCAAGCTTGAGCTTTTGTGTCTCCTTAATTCCTCTCATATCATGGTTTTCCTAAATCTCAAAAGCTTCATCCACACAAAACTCAACAAGAACTCGTGAGATAAGTTAGTACAAACCAATGCAAAAACTTATCATTCTCTACTGTAGCAATTCACTAAAATTATTATTCAACATTGCATACTAAATGTCTCTGCATATTTAATACTCCTATCCTCAACTAGAATCATTAAACAAGCAAACATATGCAAACAATGCAAACATAACAGCAATCTGCCAAAATAGTACAGTCTGTAAAGAATGCAAGAGTATCAACACTTATTCAACTCAAAAAATTCTTAAAATTTAACATACTGTAGAAAATTTATCAGAGCTTATCATGAAAAAAGTTTCAACATTTTATCACATTCTGACTTTTCTAGGGAATTTTCGCAACAGCGGTAAACTTTCTGTTTTAAAACAACAACATGTGGACTTGCAAAATAAGCATGGTAAAGTCTATACTTAACATTTTTATTGAAATGAAAGATGCAAAACATTATTATAAGTAGCAGCAAGAAAATACAAATAAAATAAAATGACGCTCCAAGAAAAACACATATCATGTGATGAATAAAAATATAGCTCCAAGTGAGGTTACCGATAATGTCGGAGACGAAAGAGGGGATGCCTTCCGGGGCATCCCCAAGTTAGTTGCTTGGATATTCCTTAAGTATTACCTTGGGGTACCTTGGGCATCCCCAAGCTTAGGGTCCTGTCACTCCTTATTCTCCTCATATCGATATCTCACCCAAAACTTGAAAACTTCAATCACACAAAACTTAACGGAACTTCGTGAGATGGGTTAGTATGATAAAGACAAATCATTCACTTTGGTACTGTCAAAGACAAGATTCATAATTGTTCTCACACAATGCCTACTGTACCTTATCATTTCCACAATTTATATTGAGCAAAATAAGCCATAGAAACTAGGAAACAAGCAAACTATGCATTGAAAACAGAATCTGTCAAAAACAGAAAAGTACAAAAAGATCTGAATTAAGGTCATACTTCTGTAACTCCAAAAATTCTGAAAATCTAGGACAACGTAGAAAATTTGTATACCCATAAACTTTAAAATTTTTAGAATTTTTCCACGTCCCAGTAAAAGATAAGAATTTCTGCACTGGACGCAAAAATTTATGTTTTTGCACAGAATCAAGTCAACTATCATCCACACTATCCCAAAGGCTTTACTTGGCACTTTATTGAAATAAAAGCAATAAAACATGATTACTACAGTATCCTAATCATGTGAACACACAAAAATAGTAGGTAAAAGTGTTGAGTTGTCTCCCAACAAGCGCTTTTCTTTAGTGCCTTTTAGCTAGGCATGATGATTTCAATAATGCTCGCATAAAAGATAAGAATTGAAACATGAAAAGAGCATCATGAATCACATGACAAGCACATTTAAGCCTAACCCACTTCCTATGCATAGGGATTTTGTGAGCAAACAACTTATGGGAACAAGAATCAACTAGCATAGGAAGGCAAAACAAGCAAAACTTCAAAATTTTCAACACATAGAGAGGAAACTTGATATTATTGAGATATGTAGAAACACGTGTTCCTCTCCCATAATAATTTTCAGTAGCATCATGAATGAATTCAACAATATAGCTATCACATAAAGCATTGTTTTCATGATCCACAAGCATACATTTTTTATTACTCTCCACATAAGCAAATGTATTCTCATCAATAGTAGTGGGAGCAAACTCAACAAAATAACTATCATGTGATTGAAAATTAAAATCATGATGACAAGTTTCATGGTTATCATTATTCAATATAGCATACATGTCATCACCATAATCATCATAGATAGCAACTTTTTGATCATAGTCAATTGTAACCTCTTCCAAAATAGTGGATTCATCACTAAATAAAGTCATGACCTCTCGAAATCCACTTTCATCATTGTAATCATAAAAAATAGGAGGCATGCTATCATCATAATAATTTTTCTCATCAAAACTTGGGGGGACAAAAAATATCATGTTCATCAAACATAGCATCCCCAAGCTTATGGCTTTGCATATCATTAGCATCATGGATATTCAAAGAATTCATACTAACAACATTGCAATCATGCTCATCATTTAAATATTTTGTGCCAAACATTTTATTGACTTCTTCTTCTAACAATTGAGCACAATTTTCCGATCCATCATTTTCAAGAAATATATTATAAAGATGATCAATAATATGATGCAACCTCAATTCCATTTTTTTATATAGTTTTCTTTTACAAAACCAAACTAGTGATAAAACAAGAAACTAAAAGATTAAATTGCAAGATCTAAAGATATACCTTCATGCACTCACCTCCCCGGCAACGGCGCCAGAAAAGAGCTTGATGTCTACTACACAACTTGTTCTTGTAGACTCGTGTTGGGCCTCCAAGCACAGAGTTTGTAGGACAGTAGCAAATTTCCTCAAGTGGATGACCTAAGGTTTATCAATCCGTGGGAGGCGTAGGATGAAGATGGTCTCTCTCAAACAACCCTACAACCAAATAATAAAAAGTCTCTTGTGTCCCCAACACACCCAATACAATGGCAAATTGTATAGGTGCACTAGTTCGACGAAGAGATGGTGATAAAAGTGTAATATGAATGTAGGAATATATTTTTGTAATCTAAAAATAAAAAAACAGCAAGGTAGCAATTGGTAAAACGGAGCACAAACGGTATTGCAATGCTTGAAAACAAGGCCTAGGGTCCGTAGGGGGGGGGGGGGGGGGGGGGGGGGGGGGGGGGGGGGGGGGGGGGGGGGGGGGGGGGGGGGGGGGGGGGGGGGGGGGGGGGGGGGGGGGGGGGGGGGGGGGGGGGGGGGGGGGGGGGGGGGGGGGGGGGGGGGGGGGGGGGGGGGGGGGGGGGGGGGGGGGGGGGGGGGGGGGGGGGGGGGGGGGGGGGGGGGGGGGGGGGGGGGGGGGGGGGGGGGGGGGGGGGGGGGGGGGGGGGGGGGGGGGGGGGGGGGGGGGGGGGGGGGGGGGGGGGGGGGGGGGGGGGGGGGGGGGGGGGGGGGGGGGGGGGGGGGGGGGGGGGGGGGGGGGGGGGGGGGGGGGGGGGGGGGGGGGGGGGGGGGGGGGGGGGGGGGGGGGGGGGGGGGGGGGGGGGGGGGGGGGGGGGGGGGGGGGGGGGGGGGGGGGGGGGGGGGGGGGGGGGGGGGGGGGGGGGGGGGGGGGGGGGGGGGGGGGGGGGGGGGGGGGGGGGGGGGGGGGGGGGGGGGGGGGGGGGGGGGGGGGGGGGGGGGGGGGGGGGGGGGGGGGGGGGGGGGGGGGGGGGGGGGGGGGGGGGGGGGGGGGGGGGGGGGGGGGGGGGGGGGGGGGGGGGGGGGGGGGGGGGGGGGGGGGGGGGGGGGGGGGGGGGGGGGGGGGGGGGGGGGGGGGGGGGGGGGGGGGGGGGGGGGGGGGGGGGGGGGGGGGGGGGGGGGGGGGGGGGGGGGGGGGGGGGGGGGGGGGGGGGGGGGGGGGGGGGGGGGGGGGGGGGGGGGGGGGGGGGGGGGGGGGGGGGGGGGGGGGGGGGGGGGGGGGGGGGGGGGGGGGGGGGGGGGGGGGGGGGGGGGGGGGGGGGGGGGGGGGGGGGGGGGGGGGGGGGGGGGGGGGGGGGGGGGGGGGGGGGGGGGGGGGGGGGGGGGGGGGGGGGGGGGGGGGGGGGGGGGGGGGGGGGGGGGGGGGGGGGGGGGGGGGGGGGGGGGGGGGGGGGGGGGGGGGGGGGGGGGGGGGGGGGGGGGGGGGGGGGGGGGGGGGGGGGGGGGGGGGGGGGGGGGGGGGGGGGGGGGGGGGGGGGGGGGGGGGGGGGGGGGGGGGGGGGGGGGGGGGGGGGGGGGATTCAAATAATATTCATAGATAAGCTGATCATAAATCCACAATTCATCGGATCTCGGCAAACACACCGCAAAAAAGTATTACATCGAATAGATCTCCAAGAATATCGAGGAGAACATGGTATTGAGAATCAAAGAGAGAGAAGAAGCCATCTAGCTACTAGCTATGACCCGTAGGTCTGTGGTAAACTACTCACACTTCATCGGAAGGGCAATAGAGTTGATGTAGAAGCCCTCCGTGATCGAATCCCCCTCCAGCAGGGTGTCGGAAAAGGTCGCTAGATGGGATCTCAGGGGTACAGAAGGTTGCGGCGGTGGAAAAATATTTTCGTGGATGCCTCTGGTGGTTTGGGGATATTTGGGAATATATAGGCGAAAGAATTAGGCCAGAAGGGTCACGGGGGGCCCACAAGGGTGGGGGGCGTGCCCTACCCCCCTGGGCGCGCCCTCCGTCCTTGTGGCCACCTCGTGGCTCCTCTGACTTCATCTCCAAGTCTCCTGGTTGTCTTCTGGTCCAAGAAAAATCTTCGTGAAGGTTTCATTCCGTTTGGACTCCGTTTGGTATTCCTTTTCTGCGAAACTAAAAAAACAAGGAAAAAACAAGAACTGGCACTGGGCTCTAGGTTAATAGGTTAGTCCCAAAAATAATATAAAATAGCATATTAATGCATATAAAACATCCAAAATAGATAATATAATAGCATGGAACAATAAAAAATTATAGATACGTTGGAGACGTATCACTTGGGCAGGAGCACTTTTGCCCTCCGGCGAAGCGATTCCGCCGGGGGAACTTCCCTCCCGGAGGGAGAAATCATCGTCATCATCATCACCAACAACTCTCCCATCTTGGGGAGGGCAATCTCCATCAACATCTTCAACAGCACCATCTCCTCTCAAACCCTAGTTCATCTCTTGTGTTCAATCTTTGTACCGGAACTATAGATTGGTACTTGTGGGTGACTAGTAGTGTTGATTACATCTTGTAGTTGATTACTATATGGTTTATTTGGTGGAAGATTATATGTTCAAATCCAATATGCTATTTAATACCCCTCTGATCTTGAGCATGATTATCATTTGTGAGTAGTTACTTTTGTTCTTGAGGTCACGGAAGAAATCTTGTTGCAAGTAATCATGTGAATTTTATATTTGTTCGATATTTTGATGGTATGTATGTTGTGATTCCCTTAGTGGTGTCATGTGAACGTCGACTACATGACACTTCACCATATTTGGGCCTAAGGGAATGCATTGTGGAGTAGTTATTAGATGATGGGTTGCGAGAGTGACAGGAGCTTAAACCCTAGTTTATGCGCTATTCCGTAAGGGGCTGATTTGGATCCAAAAGTTTAATGCTATGGTTAGAATTTATTATTAATACTTTTCTCGTAGTTGCGGATGCTTGCGAGGGGGTTAATCATAAGTAGGAGGTTTGTTCAAGTAAGAACAACACCTAAGCACCGGTCCACCCACATATCAAATTATCAAAGTAGTGAACACAAATCAAACCAACATGATGAAAGTGACTAGATGAAATTCCCGTGTACCCTCAAGAACGCTTTGCTTATCATAAGAGACCATTTTGGCCTATCCTTTGCCTCAAAAGAATTGGGCTACCTTGCTGCACCTTTGTTACTACTATCGTTACTTGCTCGTTACAAATTATCTTGCTCTCAAACTACTCGTTACTTATAATTTCAGTGCTGAAAACCACTTGTCATTTCCTTCTGCTCCTCGTTGGGTTCGACACTCTTACTTATCGAAAGGACTATGATTGATCCCATATACTTGTGGGTCATCAAGGCTCTTTTCTGGCGCCATTGCCGGGGAGTGAAGCGCTCTTGGTAAGTGGAAATTGGTAAGGAAAAATTATTACTACGTGCTAAAATTTACTGTCACTTGTTACTATGGAAAACAATCCTTTGAGGGGTTTGTTCGGGGTATCTTCACCTCGACCGGAACCATAATTAGTCACGCCTTAACCTACTAAACCTACTAAAAATATTGGTTATGAAATTCCTTCGGGTATGATAGAACAACTGCTAGCTAATCCTTATGCAGGAGATGGAACTGAACATCCTGATATGCACTTGATATATGTGGAAGAAATTTGTGGATTATTTAATCTTGCAGGTTTACCCGGAGATGAAGCTAAGAAGAAGATTTTCCCTTTATCTTTGAAGGGAAAAGCATTGACATGGTATAGGCTATGCGATGATATTGGATCTTGGAATTGGAATCGATTGAAATTGGATTTCACCAAAAGTTTTATCCTATGCATCTAGTTCATCGTGATTGGAATTACATATATAATTTTTGACCTCGTGAAGGAGAGAGTATCGCTCTAGCTTAGAGGAGGCTTAAGTCAATGTTATATTCATTCCCCAACCACGAGCACTCAAGAGAAATTATCATTCAGAATTTTTATGCTCGGCTTTCTCATGATGATCGATCCATGCTCGATACTTCTTGTACTGGTTCCTTTATGAAGAAGACTATTGAATTCTGGTGGGATCTTTTAGAAAGAATTAAACGCAACTCTGAAGATTGGGAACTCGACGAAGGTAAAGAGTCAGGTATTATGCTTAAGTATGATTGTGTTAAATCTTTTATGAATACTGATGCTTTTCAAAAGTTTAGCACTAAATATGGACTTGGCTTTGAGATAGTAGCCTCTTTTTGTGAATCATTTGCTACTCATGTTGATCTCTCTAAAGAGAAGTGGTTTAAATATCACCCACCTATTAAAGAAGAAATTAAAGAACCGGTAATAGCTAAAGATGAAACTATTATTTATAATGTTTATCAAGTTGTTCCTACCGCTTATATTGAAAAACCATCTTTCTCTGTTAGGATAAAGGAACATGATAAAGTTTCAACTATGGTCAATAAAAGTTATATTAGAACACCTAAACCAGCTGAACAAATCAAGGTAGAACCTAGTGTTGCTATGGTTAAAGATCTCTTGGTAGAAAATATAGATGGGCATGTTATTTACTTCTGTGATGAAGCTGCTAGAATTGCCAAACCCGATGAAAAGGATAAACATAGACCCATTGTTGGCATGCCCATTGTCTCAGTTAAGATAGGAGATCACTGTTATCATGGCTTATGTGACATAGGTGCTAGCGTGAGTGCTATTCCTTTTACCTTATATCAAGAAATTATGAATGATATAGCACCCGCTGAAATAGAAGACATAGATGTTACTATTAAACTTGCTAGTAGAGACACCATCACACCACTTGGGATTGTTAGAGATGTTGAAGTCTTGTGTGGGAAAATAAAATATCCTACTGATTTTCTTGTTCTTGATTCCCCACAAGATGACTTTTGTCCCATTATCTTTGGTAGATCTTTCTTGAACATCGTTAATGCTAAAATAGATTGTGAGAAACAAACTGTCGGTGTTAGTTTTGGTGATGAGTCTCATAAATTAAATTTTTGTAAGTTTAGTAGGAAGCATCATAAGAAAGAATTGCCTAGTAAGGATGAAATAATTGGTCTTGCTTCTATTGTTGTACCTCCTACTGATCCACTAGAACAATATTTGCTAGACCATGAGAATGATATACATATGCATGAAAGAAATGAAATAGATAAGATTTTCTTTGAACAACGTCGTCTACTTAAACACAATTTGCCTATTGAAACTCTGGGAGGTCCTCCTCCACCTAAAGGTGATCCTGTGTTTGAATTAAAATAATTGCCGGACACTTTGAAATATGCTTATCTTGATGAGAAGAAGATATATCCTGTTATTATTAGTGCTAACCTTTCAGAACATGAAGAAGAAAGATTATTAAAGGTTCTGAAGAAGCACCGAGCTGCTATTGGGTATACTCTTGACAATTTAAAGGGCATTAGTCCCACTCTCTATCAGCACAAAATTAATATGAAACCTGATGCTAAACCCATTGTTGATCACCAACGATGTTTAAATCCTAAAATGAAAGAAGTGGTAAGAACTGAAATATTGAAGCTTCTGGAAGCAGGTATAATCTATCCTATAGCTAATAGTAGATGGGTAAGTCCTGTTCATTGTGTCCCTAAGAAGGGAGGTATTACTGTTGTTCCTAATGATAAGAATGAACTTATTCCACAAAGAATTGTCACTGGCTATAGAATGGTAATTGATTTTAGAAAATTAAATAAAGCTACTAGGAAAGATCATTACCCTCCGCCATTTATTGATCAAATGCTAGAAAGATTGTCAAAGCACACACATTTTTGTTTCCTTGATGGATATTCTAGTTTTTCTCAAATACCTGTCCCATAACCTGATCAAGAGAAAACCACATTTACTTGTCCTTTTGGAACTTATGCTTATAGGCGTATGCCTTTTGGTTTATGTAATGCACCTTCTACCTTTCAAAGATGTATGACTGCTATATTCTTTGATTTTTGTGAAAAGACTGTTGAGGTTTTCATGGATGATTTTTCCATTTACGGAACTTCTTTTGATGATTGCTTAAGCAACCTTGATCGAGTTTTGCAGAGATGCGAGCAGACTAATCTTGTCTTGAATTGGGAGAAGTGCCACTTTATGGTTAATGAAGGTATTGTCTTGGGACATAAAATTTCTGAATGGGGTATTGAGGTGGATAAAGCTAAAGTTGATGCAATTGAGAAAATGCCATGTCCTAAAGATATCAATGGTATTCGTAGTTTCCTTGGTCATGCTAGTTTCTATAGGAGGTTTATTAAAGACTTCTCTAAAATTTCTAGGCCTCTTACAAATCTTTTACAAAAGGAAGTTCCATTTGTTTTTGATGATGATTGTGTAGAAGCCTTGGAAACACTTAAGAAAGCCTTGATTTCCGCACCTATTGTTCAACCACCTGATTGGAACTTGCCTTTTGAAATTATGTGTGATGCTAGTGACTATGCTGTTGGTGTTGTTCTAGGACAAAGAGTTGATAAGAAATTAAATGTTATTCATTATGCTAGTAAAACTCTAGACAATGCTCAATGAAATTATGCTACTACTGAAAAAGAATTCTTAGCAGTGGTGTTTGCTTGTGATAAATTCAGATCTTACATTGTTGATTCTAAAGTTATTGTTTACACCGATCATGCTGCTATAAAATATCTTATGGAAAAGAAAGATGCTAAACCTAGACTCATTAGGTGGGTTCTCTTGCTGCAAGAATTTGACTTACATATCATTGATAGAAAGGGAGCTGAGAATCCCGTGGCTGATAACTTGTCTAGGCTAGAAAATATTCTTGATGACCCACAACCTATTAATGATAGTTTTCCTGATGAACAATTAGCTACAATAAATGTTTCTCATAACACTCCTTGGTATGCTGACTATGCTAATTACATTGTTGCTAAATATATACCACCTAGCTTCACATACCAACAAAAGAAAAAAATTCTTCTATGATTTAAGACACTACTTTTGGGATGACCCACATCTTTATAAAGAAAGAGTAGATGGTATTATTAGATGTTGTGTACCTGAGCATGAACAGGGACAAATCCTACGGAAATGTCACTCCGAAGCTTATGGAGGGCATCATGTGGGAGATAGAACTGCTCATAAGGTATTGAAATCTGGTTTTTATTAGCCTGCTCTCTTCAAGGATGCCCGTAAGTTTATTTTATCTTGTGATGAATGTCAAAGGATTGGTAATATTGGTAAGTGTCAGGAAATGCCTATGAATTATTCTCTTGTTGTTGAACCATTTGATGTTTGGGGATTTGATTACATGGGACCTTTTCCTTCCTCTAATGGGTACACACATATTTTGGTTGCTGTTGATTATGTTACTAAGTGGGTAGAAGCTATTCCAACTAGTAGTGCTGATCACAACACCTCTATTAAAAAGCTTAAGGAAGTTATTTTCCCAAGGTTTGGAGTCCCTAGATATTTAATGACTGATGGTGGTTCACATTTTATTCATGGTGCTTTTCGTAAAATGCTTGCTAAGTATGATGTTAACCATAGAATTGCATCCCCTTATCATCCTCAGTCTAGTGGTCAAGTTGAACTTAGCAATAGAGAAATAAAATTAATTTTACAAAAGACTGTCAATAGGTCTCGGAAGAATTGGTCTAAGAAATTAGACGATGCAGTTTGGGCTTATAGAATAGCATATAAAAATCCTATGGGTATGTCTCCTTATAAAATGGTTTATGGAAAAGCTTGTCATTTGCCTCTTGAGTTAGAACATAAAGCATATTGGGCAATTAAAGAACTCAACTATGATTTCAAACTTACCGGTGAAAAGAGGTTATTTGATATTAGCTCACTAGATGAATGGAGAACCCAAGCTTATAAAAATGCCAAGTTATTTAAAGAAAAAGTCAAAAGATGGCATGATAAAAGAATCCAAAAGCGTGAGTTCAAAGTTGGAGAATATGTTCTTTTGTACAACTCTTGTTTCAGGTTCTTTGCAGGAAAACTCCTCTCCAAATGGGAAGGACCCTATGTTATCGAGGAGGTTTATCGATCGGGAGCCATCAAAATAAATAATGCCGAAGGTACTAACTCGAAGGTCGTCAATGGGCAAAGAATAAAACATTATATCTCAGGTACGCCCATTAATGTTGAAAGCAATATTATCCAAACTCTGACACCGGAAGAGCACATAAAGGAAACCTTCCGGAACACTCCAGAATCGTTAAAAAGAGGAGGTACGTGATACGGTAAGTAAACGGACTCCGAAAAATCCGCAAAGATATTTTTTGTCAGTTTTAGAATATTTAAAAAAATTAGAAAAATAAGAAACTACCAGGAAGGTGACCCTGGTGGGCACAAGACACCAGGGCGCACCTGGCTTACCAGGCATGCCCAGGTGGGTTGTGCCCACCTCAGGTACCTTCTGGACTCCGTTTTTCTTCCGTTTGCTTGTTTCCCAAGATAAAAAATCTTTATATACCCCCCGAACCTATTGGCCACTGTATCGCGAAGAAATCTTCTGTTCTTCTTTCTTGCTATTTTCTGACAGATCCCATCTACCATGGCTGCTTCAAGCTCCTCCAAGGACAAGTTCTTCGAGAACGTCATCAACCCATATTTGCGGGAAGTGATGCAGCACGCTCAGGCTATCCAGATGCATGAGGGGGTGCTTCACATCCACGATGTGCAAGGTCCCAAAGGGACGGGAACCATGGAGGCCAGGCTTGAAGCTATGGAGCAGGAGGTCTTCCGGTGCAAGGGGATGGTGGAACGTGGACTCAATGCCAATCACCTCATGATCGCGGACTACACCCGTGATCTCAAGGTGGATGGCAAGTCCATGAAGGACATCGTCTTCACCTTCAACGAGCAAATCAACTTCCTCCAAAGCCAGATCTATGATCTCCAAAACCAAGTCTTTGAATATGAGGCGAGGTTTAAAGGTATGAGTTTGGCTGCGAGTTGCAGGACCCATGAGACTCACTCCTCCTCTTATGACGGTGAGCCTCTACCATGGAAACCCGAGGATAAGATCGCTACTTCATCACCACCACATCCTTCTTCATCACCAAAAGAAAATTGAGTATCGGGTATGGGCACTCCCCTTGGCTTGTGCCAAGCTTGGGGGAGGTGCCCTGGTATCGTATCATCTCCACTATCTTTTGCCTTTACTTATCTTAGTTCGATCCATAGTTATCTTTTGCTTTAGATGAATAAAAGTTTAGTTCGACCCTTTCTTTTTGAGAGTTTGCTTAGTGATCTATCCTTGTAATCGTGTGCGAGATATATAATAAAGTTTAGTTTGAGTTTTGCTTTCTTTACTTTCATGATCAATAAAAAGAGAGGAAATAAATGAAAAAGATCATATGCTAATCCTATGGTAAGTAATGACATCACATAAGGAAGAGTATAAGTAGAAAATTTTATTGGAGATTTACAAACATAGCATTGGTCAATGATGCAATTCATGAAAGAATTAACTAAGGAAGAGAAGATTCACATGCAAATACACTATCTTGGACATCTTTTGTGATTGTGAGCCCCCATCAAATTATTATATGCCAAAGTTGTTGACGTTGGACAAGGAAGACAACGTAATGATTTATGTTTATTCATATTCATATAGAAGTTATATTGTCATAGATCCTTTAATATGTGGTGCTTGGCCCTATCTTTGCTAGCCAAAAATTCCGCACTAAGTAGAGATACTACTTGTGCATCCAAAAACCCTTAAACCCAAATCTTGTTTTGAGAGTCCACCATACCTACCTATGGATTGAGTAAGATCCTTCAAGTAAGTTGTCTTCGGTGCAATAAGGCAATAAAAATTGCTTCTAAAAGTGTTGGATCATTTAGTGTAAGAGAAAATTGAGCGTTGTACGAACTTGTGATTTCAAAGAATAAAAGCGACAGACTGCATAATAAAGGTTGCTATCATAAGGGGCAATACAACATGACGTTCTTTTGCACTAAGAGATTGAGCATACAAACAAAAAGCGCATGGCAACCTCTGCTTCCCTCTGCGAAGGGCCTATCTTTTACTTTTATGTATTTACTTTCATGCAAGAGTCAAAGTTTTTCTCTCTATTCCTTTTTATTTTCTCTTTTGGCAAGCATCATGTGCTGAGGAAAGATCTAGGCACATATATCCAGTTGGATATGGGTGGTATGAGTTATTATTGTTGACATCACCCTTGAGGTGAATACGTTGGGAGGAAACTATAAGCCCCTATCTTTCTATGTGTCCGGTTGAAACATTTTGCTCATGTGTATGCGGTGAGTGTTAGCAATCATAGAATACTATATGATGGTTGAGTATGTGGACTTGCCAAAAAGGCTCCGATACGTGACCCTTCCTGAAAAGATGATGAATTGTAGTTGCAAAGTTGACTGAGAACATAGTTTGTTGATTTCCAATAGAGTTTATGCTTTATACTTTGATGTTGTGATGAATTGTTACTTATTCATGAGAAGTCTATGATAAAAGTTTTATGTTAAAGTTTGTTGCTGTTATAATAATATACATGATGCTTCTATGTCCGTATTTTATTTTTATCGACACCTCTCTCTCTAAGCATGTGGACATGTTTTTCGATTTCGGTTTTCGCTTGAGGACAAGCGAGGTCTAAGCTTGGGGGAGTTGATACGTCCATTTTGCATCATGTTTACCTACTGTTATTTATATTGTTTTTATGTATAATAATGCTTTTGGAGTATTTCTAATGCCTTTTCTCTCATAATATGCAAGGTACACACAAAGAGGGAGAATACCGGCAGCTGGAATTCTGGACCTTAAAAAGCTACGTCAGGCTACCTATTCTGCACAACTCCAAATGAGCTGAAACTTTACGGGGAATTTTTATGGAATATATAAGAAATATTGGAGCCAATAAGTACCAGAGGGGGCCCACCAGGTGGGCACAACCCACCTGGGCGCGCCAGGGAGCCCAGGCGCACCCTGGTGGGTTGTGCCCTCCTCGGTCCACCTCCGGTGCCCCTCTTCTGGTATATAAGTCATTTTGACCTAGAAAAAGTAAGGAGAGGACTTTCGGGATGAAGCGCCGCTGTCTCGAGGCGAAACTTGGGCAGGAGCACTTTTGCCCTCCGGCAGAGTGATTCTGCCGGGGGAACTTCCCTCCCGGAGGGGGAAATCATCGTCATCATCATCACTAAGAACTCTCCCATCTCGGGGAGGGCAATCTCCATCAACATCTTCAACAGCACCATCTCCTCTCAAACCCTAGTTCATCTCTTGTGTTCAATCTTTGTACCGGAACTATAGATTGGTACTTGTGGGTGACTAGTAGTGTTGATTACATCTTGTAGTCGATTACTATATGGTTTATTTGGTGGAAGATTATATGTTCAGATCCAATATGCTATTTAATACCCCTCTGATCTTGAGCATGATTATCATTTGTGAGTAGTTACTTTTGTTCTTGAGGTCACGGGAGAAATCTTGTTGCAAGTAATCATGTGAATTTTATATGTGTTCGATATTTTGATGGTATGTATGTTGTGATTCCCTTAGTGGTGTCATGTGAACGTCGACTACATGACACTTCACCATATTTGGGCCTAAGGGAATGCATTGTGGAGTAGTTATTAGATGATGGGTTGCGAGAGTGACAGAAGCTTAAACCCTAGTTTATGCGCTATTCCGTAAGGGGCTGATTTGGATCGAAAATTTTAATGCTATGGTTAGAATTTATTCTTAATACTTTTCTCGTAGTTGCGGATGCTTGCGAGGGGTTTAATCATAAGTAGGAGGTTTGTTCAAGTAAGAACAACACCTAAGCACCGGTCCACCCACATATCAAATTATCAAAGTAGCGAACACGAATCAAACCAACATGATGAAAGTGACTAGATGAAATTCCCGTGTACCCTCAAGAACGCTTTTCTTATCATAAGAGACCGTTTTGGCCTGTCCTTTGCCTCAAAAGGATTGGGCTACCTTGCTACACCTTTGTTACTACTATCGTTACTTGCTCGTTACAAATTATCTTGCTATCAAAGAACTCGTTACTTATAATTTCAGTGCTTGCAGAGAATACCTTGCTGAAAACCACTTGCCATTTCCTTCTGCTCCTCGTTGGGTTCGACACTCTTACTTATCGAAAGGACTACGATTGATCCCATATACTTGTGGGTTATCAAACACCATCGGCTTAAGAACCAATAGTCGCCATACCTTCTATACCTCCGGCTACCGCGCCACTCGGGGGCACCCCAATGGCTTCACCATCTTCGGAACGGACCCCCGGGGTTCATGACTCCTGGGCCAGCATCTCCGGACTCGCTGGGAGAAAAGAAACAAAACTGATAATCACAACAGAAGTGTTGCAGCTCCTCAACAGACCCTTGCCAGGAAGCGATCCAACAACTCAAGCCATGGAGGCTTTCTGGCAGGCCACTGTGGCCGCTCAGCTAAAACTCCAACAAAGCACAACGGAGGCCGACGCCCAACAAACATGGTGGCAGGAGAGAATGGCCGACGAAAGACAACGCCGACTCCGTCAACATCCATAGTCAATAACCAACGCGCTCGCAGCTCGTGGTTGTGAGGTCGGCATCGTCTTTGATGACAACGGAGATACTGCGCTCCTCCAAATATCGGCCTGTGGCTTGTAGGCACCCGCAGTACTCGCAGACAAGCTACAAAATACGCCAGGAGACCAACATCATCGCAAGCCTAAGAAAGGGTGCTCTGCAGCACCGTCGAGCTCCAAGAAAACATAAGCATATCCAGGATGCGCCTGGATGATGACACATACAACGCCCTCTCCACTGCGGGAAATCCTCCCTAGGACAACTTCCAGGGCTCGGTGCCCCGGCTGACAGCCCCACCAGCATATGAGTCCAAAACTCTCTGACAGGCGATATCCACCATCACTGGTCAGAACTCGACACCTCTTCCCGTGCAGGCTCCGCTAGTGCATGATCGCCTTGGCCATCACCCCGACCTCCGCGATCATCTACGAGCCTAGGAGATGGAGCATTACAAACACAACTATGACCCCGTGGCGGTACGTTCAACTCCTCTGACGACCAGCATAACCCCACCATGCTTCGCGTATGAGGTGATTAGGCACCCATTCCTAAAGCCCTTCACTGCCCGAGGCATCGATAATTACTCCGGTGGTTCGAAGCCGGATCAGTGGGTCAGCGACTACCTCACGGTAGTCCACATGGCAAGCGGCAACACCGACAATGCTCTTTGCTGCCCCTGTGCCTCACAAGATCGACACACACATGGTTGAAGGCTTCCGCCCTACTGCATGCACGCCTTGATGGATTTTGAGATGACCTTCATCAATAATTTTGAAGGAACGTACTAGTGTCCCCACAGCACGTACGTCATCCACAACTGCATCCAAGGCGACGATGAGATCGTGCGAGACTTCATCTCGCATTGGCTAAAAAAGAGAGATACAGTCACAACTGTCTCTGATGAACAAGCAATATATGCCTTCATTAATTGGGCTCAGGACCCTCTCCGCCGTCACCAGCTAGGTAAGAAGAGGGTTGATGAAAGCTAAGCATAATGTCACAACTAATGAAGATCGGCAACGACTACGCAATCGGCAAAGAGACAACCCGTGCAGGCCGCCACCTGGTCGCGGCTCCAGAAACTCCAGAACCTGAGGACGGCGAGGGCTCCCAAGGAAGGAGTCGTAACCACAACCGCAACAGAGGCCGCAAGAGGAAGGACGAACAAGATCCGACCTCGTGGCGGCAACGAATATGAACTAAACTGCACATAAGTTGAATCTATGTCTTGTTCAGTCAACAAGTGCCCATATAGTTATGAATAATCTATAATGTACTAAAAATTAAATCACACATCTCATGAAAAAGATTTCAATAATTATTTGAAACTTATTGTTCTTTTTTTGTAGTCTTATAAAAAAAGAGAGGGAGAAGAACTTGTACTTCACAACATTGTGACCGATGCACAAGCCTCCGAGGTTGTAACAAATTGGGCACTAGAAAAGTACCAATGACCAATTTAGTGGAAAATAAGCATTCGACCTTGATTTCGTTGTGATTAAGAGGGATACATGGTAATTTACCTCAATTTCATGAACTGCATTGAGATCCATTGGGTTTTTCTTGCATAAGGCGAGTTGGGAGGGCAATGCAGACGAACACTGGGAGTAGCTGTAGTCAGTGTCAACGGTTTGGGCCGTCGACTCCCGCCAACTAGTTGCAGCAACGTTCGGTACAAGTCAGAAGTAAGTAGAGCTACATGATCACAGTCGAAAGGAAGAAGCCGAGAGGAAAATAAATTTAAGTAGGGAGAAAGTGTTGGGGAACGTTGCATGGAAAAAAAAAATTCTACACACACGCAAGATCTATCCATGGAGATGCATAGCAATGAGAAGGGAGAGTGTGTCTACGTACTCTCGTAGATCATAAGCGGAAGATTTTAGTAACGCGGTTGATGTAGTCGAACTTCTTCACGATCCAACCGATCGAGTACCGAACGTACGGCACCTCCGCGTTCAGCACACGTTCAGCTCGGTGACGTCCTCACCTTCTTGATCTAGCAAGATGGGCAAAGTAGAGGATGAGTTCCGGCAGCACGATGGCATGGTAATGGTGATGATGATGCTATCTCCGTAGGGCTTCGCCTAAGCACTACGAAAATATGACCGAGGGACGAAACTGTGGAGAGGAGCGCCGCACACGGCTAAGAGATTGTCGTGGTTATGTGTGGCGCCCCCTCCCACATATATATAGGTGGGGGAAGAGGGGAGGTAGCCAGGGGCGCCCCAAGGGTGGCTGAATCCACCTTGGGCTCCTGCCCTGGCCCCCCTTACCATATTTGCCCGAGGGGAAAAGGAAGGGGGAGGAGAGGAAGGCAGGCGGAGGCCGAATCCCCCTCCTTCCTTTTCTCCCCATGGCCAGCTGCCATAGAAGGGGTGCGCCAGCCCCTTGTGGGCTGGTGTGCTCCTCTTACTTGGCCCATATGGCCCATATACCTCCCCGGGCTTCCTGGAACCCCTTCCGATGATCCGATGACTACCCGGTACCTCCCGAAACTCTTCCGGTATCCAAATATCATCATCCTATATATCAATCTTTACCTCCGGACCATTCCGGAGCTCCTCGTCATGTCTGTGATCTCATCCGGGACTCCGAACAACATTCGGTCACCAAATCATATAACTCATATAACACTATATCATCAACGAACGTTCGCGTGCGGACCCTACGGGTTCGAGAACTATGTAGACATGATCGAGACACCTCTCCGGCCAATAACCAATAGCGGAACTAGGATGCCCATATTGGTTCCTACATATTCTACAAAGATCTTTATCGGTCGAACCTTATGACAACATACGTAATTCCCTTTGTCCATCGATATGTTACTTGCCCAAGATTCGATCGTCGGTATCTTCATACCTAGTTCAATCTCGTTACCAGCAAGTCTCTTTACTTGTTCTGTAATACATCATCTCGTAACTAACTCCTTAGTCAATTTGCTTGCAAGCTTCTTATGATGTGTATTACCGAGAGGGCCCAGAGATACCTCTCCGATACTTGGAGTGACAAATCCCAATCTTGATTCATGCCAACTCGACAAACACCTTAGGAGATACCTGTAGAGCATCTTTATGATCACCCAGTTATGTTGTGATGTTTGATAGCACACAAGGTATTCCTATGGTATCCGGGAGTTGCATGATCTCATGGTCGAAGGAACATGGATTTGACATTCAAGAAAGCAGTAGCAATAAACTGAACAATCATATGCTAAGCTAACAGATGGATCTTGTCCATCACATCATTTTCTGATGATGTGATCCCGTAATCAAATGACAACTCATGTCTATGGTTAGGAAACCTTAACCATCTTTGATCAACGAGCTAATCTAGTAGAGTCTCACTAGGGACACGGTATTTGTTTATGTATCCAGACATGTATTTAAGTTTCCGGTCAATACAATTCTAGCAGGAATAATAAACCTTTATCATGATTTAGGAAATATAATAATAACCATTTTATTATTGCCTCTAGGGCATATTTCCATCAGTCTCCCACTTGCACTAGAGTCAATAATCTAGTTCACATCGCCATGTGATTAACACCCATAGTTCACATCGCCATGTGACCAACACCCAAAGAGTTTACTAGATTCAATAATCTAGCTCACATTGCCATGTGATTAACACCCAAAGAGTACTAAGGTGTGATCATGTTTCACTTGTGAGAGAGGTTTAGTCAACGGGTCTGTCACATTCAGATCCGTATGTATTTTGCAAATTTCTATGTCTACAATGCTCTGCATGGAGCTACTCTAGCTAATTGCTCCCACTTTCAATACGTATCCAGATTGAGACTCAGAGTCATTCGAATCGGTGTCAAAGCTTGCATCAATGTAACCCTTTACGATGAACTCTTTACCGCCTCCATAACCGAGAAATATTTCCTTAGTCCTCTTAGGTAACTAAGGATAATTTTTGACCGCTTCCAATGATCTAGACCTGGATCACTATTGTACCCCCTTGCCAAACTTATGGTAAGGTACACAATAGGTCTGGTACACAGTATGGCATACTTTATAGAACCTATGGCTGAGGCATAGGGAATGACTTTCATTCTCTCTCTATTTTCTGCCGTGGTCGGGCTTTGAGTCTTACTCAACTTCACACCTTGCAATACAGGCTAGAACTCCTTCTTTGACTGATCCATTTTGAACTCCTTCAAAATCTTGTTAAGGTATGTACTCATTGAAAATCTTATCAATCGTCTTGATCTATCTCTATAGATCTTGATGCCTAATATGTAAGCAGCTTCACCGAGGTCTTTCATTGAAAAATTCTTATCCAAGTATCCTTTTATGCTATCCAGAAATTCTATATCATTTCCAATCAGCAATATGTCATCCATATATAATATCAGAAATGCTACAGAGCTCCCACTCTCTTTCTTGTAAATACAGGCTTCACTATAAGTCTGTATAAAACCATATGCTTTGATCACCTCCTCAAAGCATATATTCCAACTCTGAGATGCTTGCACCAGTCCATTGATGGATCACTGGAGCTTGCATACTTTGTTAGCACCTTTAGGATCGACAAAAACTTCCAGTTGCATCATATACACCTCTTCCTCAAGAAACTCATTAAGGAATGCAAGGTTTTTGACATCCATTTGCCAAATTTCATAATCATAAAATGCGGCAATTGCTAACATGATTCGGACAGACTTAAGCATTGCTACGGGTGATAAAGTCTCATCGTAGTCAACCCCTTGAACTTGTCGAAAACCTTTTGCGACAAGTCGAGCTTTGTAGATAGTGACATTACCATCAGTGTCCGTCTTCTTCTTGAAGATCCATTTATTCTCAATGGCTTGCCGATCATCACGCAAGTCCACCAAAGTCCATACTTTGTTCTCATACATGGATCCTATCTCAGATTTCATGGCCTCAAGCCATTTATCGGAATCTCGGCTCATCATAGCTTCTTCATAGTTCGTAGGTTCGTCGTGGTCTAATAACATGACTTCCAGGACAGGTTTACCGTACCACTCTGGTGCGGAACATGTTCTGGTTGACCTACGAGGTTCAGTAGTAACTTGATCCGAAGTTTCATGATCATCATCATCAGCTTCCTCTCTAGTTGGTGTAGGCATCACAGGAACGATTTTCTCTGATGTGCTACTTTCCAATTCGAGAGAAGGTACAATTACCTCATCAAGTTCTACTTTCCTCCCACTCACTTCTTTTGAGAGAAACTCCTTCTCTAGAAAGGATCCATTCTTGGCAACAAAGATCTTGCCTTCGGATCTGTGGTAGAAGGTGTACCCAACAGTTTCCTTAGGGTATCCTATGAAGACGCACTTCTCCGATTTAGGTTCGAGCTTATCAGGCTGAAGCCTTTTGACATAAGTGCCGCATCCCCAAACTTTAAGAAATGACATCGTAGGTTTCTTGCCAAACCACAGTTCATGCGGTGTCATCTCAACGGATTTAGACGGTGCCCTATTTAACGTGAATGCGGTTATTTCTAATGCATTACCCCAAAATGATAGTGGTAAATCGGTAAGAGACATCATAGAATGCACCATATCCAATAAAGTACGGTTATGACGTTCGGACACACCATTACGCTGTGGTGTTCCAGGTGGCGTGAGTTGTGAAACAATTCCACATTGTTTTAAATGTAGGCCAAACTCGTAACTCAAATATTCGCCTCCGTGATCAGATCGTAGAAACTTTATTTTCTTGTTACGATGATTCTCCACTTCACTCTGAAATTCTTTGAACTTTTCAAATGTTTCAGACTTATGTTTCATCAAGTAGATATATCCATACCTACTCAAATCATCTGTGAAGGTCAGAAAATAACGATACCCACCGCGTGCCTCAACACTCATCGGACCGCATACATCGGTATGTATTATTTCCAATAAGTCATTAGCTCGCTCCATTATTCCGGAGAACGGAGTTTTAGTCATCTTGCCCATGAGGCATGGTTCGCAAGCATCAAATGATTTATAATCAAGTGATTCCAAAAGTCCATCCGCATGGAGTTTCTTCATGCGCTTTACACCAATATGACCTAAACGGCAGTGCCACAAGTATGTTGCACTATCATTATCAACTTTGTATCTTTTGGCATCAATATTATGAATATGTGTATCACTACGATCGAGATTCAATAAACCATTTACATTGGGTGTATGGCCATAGAAGGTTTTATTCATGTACAGAACAACAATTATTCTCGGACATAAATGAATGACCGTATTGCAATAAACATGATCAAATCATATTCATGCTCAACGCAAACACCAAATAACATTTATTTAGGTTCAATACTAATCCCGAAGGTAGAGGGAGTCTGCGATGGTGATCGTATCAGCCTTGGAATCATTTCCAACACACATCGTCACCTCGCCCTTAGCTAGTCTCTGTTTATTCTGCAAATCCTGTTTTGAGTTACTAATCTTAGCAACTGAACCAGTATCAAATACCCAGGGGCTACTACGAATACTAGTAAGGTACACATCAATAACATGTATATCAAATATACCTTTGTTCACTTTGCCATCCTTCTTATCCGCCAAGTATTTGGGGCAGTTCTGCTTTTAGTGACCATTCCCTTTGCAGTAGAAGCATTTAGTTTCAGGCTTAGGTCCAGCTTTGGGCTTCTTCACGGGAGTGGCAACTTGCTTGCCATTCTTCTTGAACTTCCCTTTCTTTCCCTTGCCCTTTTTCTTGAAACGAGTGGTTTTGTTTAACCATCAACACTTGATGCTCTTTCTTGATTTCAACCTTCGCTGACTTCAGCATCGCGAAGAGCTCGGGAATCATTTTCGTCATCCCTTGCATATTATAGTTCATCATGAAGTTCTAGTAGCTTGGTGATAGTGACTAGAGAACTCTGTCAATCACTATCTTATCTGGAAGTTTAACTCCCACTTGATTCAAGCGATTGTAGTACCCAGACATTCTAAGCACATGCTCACTGGCTGAGCTATTCTCCTCCATCTTGTAGGCAAAGTAGAGGTCTCATACCTCTCGACACGGGCATGAGTCTAAAACTCCAATTTCAGCTCTTGGAACATCTCATATGCTCCGTGGCATTCAAAACGTTTTTGAAGTCCCGGTTCTAAGCCGTAAAGCATGGCACACTAAACTATTAAGTAGTCATCATATCGAGCTTGCCAAACGTTCATAACATCAGCATCTGCTCCTGCAATAGGTCTGTCACCTAGCGGTGCATCAAGGAGATAATTCTTCTGTGCAGGAATGAGGATAATCCTCAGATCACGGACCCAATCCGCATCATTGCTACTATCATCTTTCAACTTAGTTTTCTCTAGGAACATATGAAAATTAGGGGAGCTATATCGCGAGCTATTGATCTACAATATAGATATTAAGACTAAGTTCATGATAAATTAAGTTCAATTAATCAAATTACTAATGAACTCCCACTTAAATAAACATCCCTCAAGTTATCTAAGTGGTACGTGATCCAAATCAACTAACCCATGTCCGATCATTACGTGAGATGGGGTAGTCATCAATGGTGAACATCTCTATGTTGATCATATCTACTATATGACTCACGTTCGACCTTTCGGTCTCCAGTGTTCCGAGACCATGTCTGTACATGGTAGGCTCGTCAAGTTTAACCCAAGTATTCTGCATGTGCAAAACTGTCTTACACCCCTTGTATGTGAACGTAGAGTCTATCACACCCGATCATCACGTGGTGCTTCGAAATGATGAACTTTAGCAACGGTGCATACTCGGGGAGAACACTTTTATCTTGAAATTTAGTGAAGGGATCATCTTATAATGCTACCGCTGTTCTAAGCAAAATAAGATGCATAAAGGATAAACATCACATGCAATCAAAATATGTGACATGATATGGCCATCATCATCTTATGCTTTTGATCTCCATCTCCAAAGCATCGTCATGATCTCCATCGTCACCTGCTCGACACCTTGATCTCCATCGTTGCGTCGGGGTCATCTCGCCAACTATTGCTTCTACAACTATCGCTAACGCATAGTGATAAAGTAAAGCAATTACATGGCGCTTGCACTTCATACAATAAAGAGACAACCCTAAGTCTCCTGCCGGTTGTCGATATTACAAAATGATATTACAAAACATGATCATATCAAACATCAACATATATCACATCATATCTTGACCATATCACATCACAACATGCCCTGCAAAAACAAGTTAGACGTCCTCTATTTTGTTGTTGCAAGTTTTACGTGGCTGCTATGGGCTTCTAGCAAGAACCGTTCTTACCTACACAAAAACCACAACGGTGTTTCATCAAGTTTGCTGTTTTAACCTTCTTCAAAGACCGGCCATAGTCTAATTCGATTCAACTAAAGTAGGAGAAACAGACACCCGTCAGCCACCTTTATGCAAAACTAGTTGCATGTCTGTCGGTGGAACCGGTCTCATGGATGTGGAAATGTAAGGTTGGTCCGGGCCGCTTCATCCCACAATACAGTCGAATCAAAATAAGACTTTGGTGGTAAGCAATATGATCATCACCGCCCACAACTCTTTGTGTTCTACTCGTGAATATCATCTACGCATAGACCTGGCTCTGATGCCATTGTTGGGAAATGTTGCATGGAAAAAAAATCAACGCGCATGCAAGATCTATCAAGGAGATGCATAGCAACGAGAGGGGAGAGTGTGTCTACGTACCCTCGTAGACCGTAAGCGGAAGCGTTTAACAACGCGGTTGATGTAGTTGAACTTCTTCGTGTTCCAACCGATCGAGCACCGAACATACGGCACCTCTGCGTTCAACACACGTTCAGCTCGATGACGTCCTCCGCCTTCTTGATCTAGCAAGACGGCGAGGTAGTGGATGCGTTTCGGTAGCACGACAGCGTGGTGACGGTGATGGTGAAGCTATCTCCGCAGGGCTTCGCCTAAGCACTACGAAAATATGACCGGGGGTGTAAACGGTGGAGGGGGACACCACACATGGTTAAGATAATGTTGTGTTGTGCTAGGCCCCCCCCCCCACATATATATAGGTGGGAGGGAGGGAGGAGCAGCCAAGGAGGTGCCCCAAGTAGGCCAAATCCTACTTGGGGTCCTCCCCTAGCCGCGCCCCCCTCCATATATAGGTGCAGGGGAAAGCCAGGGGAAGGAGGCGCCCCCCTTTCCTTTTTCCCATGAGAGGGAAAGGCAGGAGGGGCTAGCCCTCCCCCTTTTCCTTCCCTAGGGCTGGCCGGCCAGGGAAAGGGGCGCACCAGCCCCCTGTGGGCTGGTCTGTCCCTCCCTTGGCCCATTAAGCCCATATACCTACCGGGGGAGTGTCCGGAACCCCTTCCGGTGACCCGATGGCTACCCGGTGCATCCCGAAACTCTTCCGGTGTCCGAATACTATCGTCCTATATATCAATCTTTACCTCTCGACCATTTCGAGACTCCTTGTCATGTCCGTGATCTCATCCGGGACTCCGAACAACCTTCGATCACCAAATCATATAACTCATATAACACTATATCGTCAACGAACATTAAGCGTGCGGACCCTACTGGTTCGAGAACTATGTAGACATGACCGAGACACCTCTCCGGTCAATAACCAATAGCGGAACCTAGATGCCCATATTGGCTCCAACATATTCTATGAAGATCGTTATCGGTCGAACTGTTATGACAACATACGTAATTCCCTTTGTCCATCGGTATGGTACTTGCCCGAGATTCGATTGTCGGTATCTTCATACCTAGTTCAATCTCGTTACCGGCAAGTCTCTTTACTCGTTCCGTAATACGTCATCCTATAACTAACTTATTAGTCACTTTGCTTGCAAGGCTTCTTATGATGTGTATTACCGAGAGGGCCCAGAGATAGCTCTTCGATACTCTGAGTGACAAATCCTAATATCGATCTATGCCAACTAAAAAACACCTTCGGAGATACCTGTAGAGCATCTTTATGATCACCTAATTACGTTGTGACGTTTGATAGTACACAAGGTATTCCTTCAGTATCCGGGAGTTGCATAATCTCATAGTCGAAGGAATATGTATTTGACATGAAGAAAGCAATAGCAATAAACTGAATGATCATTATGCTAATCTATCGGATGGGTCTTGTCCATTACATCATTCTCCTAATGATGTGATCCCATTATCAAGTGACAACACATGTCTATGGTTAGGAAACTTTAACCATCTTTGATCAACGAGCTAGTCTAGTAGAGGCTTACTAGGGACACGATATTTGTTTATGTATTCACACATGTATTTAAGTTTTCGGTCAATACAATTCTAGCATGAATAATAAACCTTTATCATGATTTAAGGAAATATAATAATAACCATTTTATTATTGCCTCTAGGCATATTTCCATCATAGTTTTCTTTTGAGCTTTCATACACTTATAGCTCTAGTGCATCCGTTGCATGGCAATCCCTACTCACTTGCATCGATATCAATTGATGGGCATCTCCATAACCCATTGATTTGCCTAGTTGATGTGAGACTTTCTCCTTTTTGTCTTCTCCTCACAACCTCCATCATATTCTATTCCACTTATAGTGCTATGTCCATGGCTCATGCTCATGTATTGCGTGAAAGTTGAAAAATCTTGAGAACATTAAAAGTATGAAACAATTACTTGGCTTGTCCTTGGGGATGTGCATGATAAATACTTTGTGTGATGAAGATAGAGCATGACAAGATTATATGATTTTGTAGGGATAACTTTCTTTAGCCATGATATTTTGAGAAGACATGATTGCTTTATTAGTATGCTTGAAGTATTATTGTTTTTATGTCAATATTAAACTTTTGTTTTGAATATTATGGATCTGAATATTAATGCCACAATAAGAAAAATTACATTGATAAACAAGTTAGGTAGCATTCCATGTCAAAAATTCTGTTTTTATCATTTACCTACTCGAGGACGAGCAGGAATTAAGCTTGGGGATGCTTGATATGTCTCCAATGTATCTATAATTTTTTATTGTTCTGTGCTATTATATGATCTATCTTGGATGTTTTATATGCATTAATATGCTATTTTATATTTTTTTGGGACTAACCTATTAACCTAGTGCTCAGTGGCAGTTGCTGTTTTTTCCTTGCTTTTGTCTTTTTATAGAAAATCAATTCCAAACGGAGTCCAAAGGGAACGGAAACTTTTTGAGGATTTTTCTTGGACTAGAAGACAACCACGAAGCTTCGGGAGGAGGCCAGAGGAGCCACGAGAGGGCCACAAGCCCTAGAGGCGCGCCCCAGGGGGGCGCCTCCTAGGCTTGTGGGCCCCTCGAGACTCCCCTAACCCTAATTCCAGCTCCATAAATATCCAAATATTTCCCGTATACCAGAGGGCACACCAAAAATACTTTTTCACTACCGCAAGCTTCTGTTCTCGTGAGATCCCATCTTGGGGTCTTTTCCGGTATTCTACCGGAGGGGGATTCGATCACAGAGGGCCTCTACACCAACCTTGCTGCCCTACCGATGATGTATGACTAGTTTACCACAGACCTACGGGTCCATAGCTAGTAACTAGATGGCTTTTTCTCTCTCTTTGATCTTCAATACAATGTTCTCCTCGATGTTCTTGGAGTTCTATTCGATGTAATCTTCTTTTATGGTGCGTTTGTTGAGATCCGATGAATTGTCGATTTATGATCATATTATCTATAAATATTATTTGAGTCTTCTCTGAACTCTTTTATGCATGATTAAGATAGCTTTGTATTTCCCTCCGATCTATTGATTTGGTTTGGCCAACTTGATTGATCTTTCTTGCAATGGGAGATGTGCTTTGTTTTGGGTTCAATCTTGCGGTGTTCTCACCCAGTGACAGTAGGGGTAGCGAGGCAAGTATCGTATTGTTGCCATTAAGGATAAAAAGACGGTGTTTATACCATATTGATTGGATCTATCCCTCTACATCATTTTATCTTGCTTAAGGCGTTACTTCGTTCTTGTTAACTTAATACACTAGATGCATGCTGGATAGCGGTCGATGTGTGGAGTAATAGTAGTAGATGTAGGCAGGAGTCGGTCTACTTGTCACGGACGTGATGCCTATATTCATGATCATTGCCTTAGATATTGTCATAACTATGCGCTTTTCTATCAATTGCTCAACAGTAATTTGTTTACCCACCGTATGTTTTCTTCAAGAGAGAAGCCTCTAGTGAAAACTATGGCCCCTGGGTCTATTTCTCATCATATATTTTCAGATCTATAAAACCAAAAATACCTTTCTGCAATTTATTTACCTTTACTTTATTTTGCCTTTTTATTTATCTTTTATACCTATCTCTATCAGATCTCATCTTTGCAATTAACCGTGAAGGGATTGACAACCTTTTTTCGCGTTGGGTGCAAGTATTTGTTTGTTTGTGTAGGTCCAACTATTGAAGACTTGCGTGTACCTCCTACTGGATTGATACATTGGTTCTTAACTGAGGGAAATACTTATCTCTATTTTGCTGCATCACCCTTTCCTCTTCAAGGGAAAAACTAACGCAAACTCAAAAAGTAGTTCATAACACAATTGCAAATTGGGGTGACAATTGTTGGCCAGCTGCATGTCCACCCCCTAGACATGCAACTGCAAACGTTTATAACCTAACTACAATTGCGTGAGTGCAAAACAATTGCAACTAGGGGCGTGAGAGGAGTTGTTGGGCCAGTTGCATGTCCATCGCTAGACATGCAACTGCAAATGTTGTAACCTAACTACAATTGCATGGGACAAAGTGACTGCAACCGGAGTCGGGTTGGGAGTTGGTGGGGCCACCACTAGATAGGGGTGGGGTTGGCCAGTTGCAAGTCCACCATCAGACTTGCAACTGCAACTGTTGTGAACCGATTTGCAATTGCATATTCCTAACATGGCTGCGATTGGGTCGGTGGAGGTGTGGCCAGTTGCATGTCCATCGCTAGAGTTGCAACTATAAAGTGGTGCACCCTGACTGCAACTGCATGGTCTCAACGTGACTTCAACTGGGCCGGAAAAGGAGGGGAGGGGTTGTCAGCCAATTGCATGTCCACCTACTTAGACTTGCAACGGCAAGTGTTGTAACCACGCAACTCCTGATAAATTTTCGTTTCCCTTTTTCTTTGTTTCTATTTTTTTTTCCTTTTCATTTTATTTTTAAAAAAATATTAACTTAAAAAAATTAAGTTCACAAACATCATTTTTTAGTCAACAAACTTTTTCATATTTGCGAACATTTTTTGTATTTGATGAACATTTTTTCAAATACGTAAACAATTTTAAAATCCATGGACGATTTTTTGTGGGTCACATTTTTGCCATATGTTATTTATCTGCCTTTTCCACAAGGATCTCAAAAAACACAAGCACCTCGGCTACTGATTCTGCAGTGCACTAGCAATTACGATCGATCATGCTTCATTTATATTCCATGCTAGGCATTTCTATTTGTATATTGGAAAGGGCGACAGGATGCCTACGTGCGCACCTAATACATTGGTATGCAAAAGCAAAAGGACACACTATACAATGTACGAGGGTCAGACCAACTAAAACAACGAGCGGCGTAGACCAGCCCAACCAGTGGCGGAGGCAAGGGGGGGCCAGCCAGGGCCCGGGCCCTCCCCAACATCCTAATTCCTTGGTAATATGCATATGAACAGTGACATCTTTTTACTGTTACCTGCAGCCGGCCCTTCCCAATATCCGATTATATGCATATATGAACAGTGACATCTTTTTACTGTTACCTGCAGCCGGCCCTTCCCAACATCCAATTATATGCATTCCTGCCTCCGCCACTGAGCCCAACAACAGATTACGCAAAATTAGCCTATTGGCCTGCCAACAAAAACGGACTACACCAACCAAATGTAATTCAGGTGAATGAGACACAAAAAATGAATGAGACCGGCGGTGCGGGCCGGCTTGTGCCGGCTGCGTGAGGGTGTTGGTCGGGTCTGCTCCAAGCGCAAGCTTGCCCGGCTATGGCCGGCCGGCGGTGGCGGCGCCTACGGGCGTCGTTTCCCTTGTTGAAGGCACCGTTGTGGCGTTCTTCGGCCTGCTACAACCTCGGATCTGGTTCTTCGGGCGAAAGCCTAGACCCATCTGGATCGGGCAACGACGTCGTCCGTATGGTGTTTCCCCCTTTGGGGCGTTGCTTTGAAGACCGGTGATCCTTTCCCGTGCTTCCTTTGGGCTGGCCGTGCACGGTGTCACGGTTGGCAGGTGCCCAACCGGTGATGTGCGTGGTTGGCATTGCGACCCGTGCGGCGACGACGATGGTGATGTGCGGAGGTGGGTCGCGGCTTGTCCTTCTGATGTCGGCGGTTCAGTTCGCCTTTGGGTGCATCTATGCTTGTTTCTCACTGTGACAAAGAAGTCGAAGCTGCGTGCGGCGGGGCCCATGCGGCAACGATGACTTCATGAGGGTGGTTTCGGCGGATGATGCTCTCCACAGGTGGCACTGGACTAGGTCGGTGCGAGGCTTGCAACTTTCTCCTGTGAAGCTCATCAACAAAATCGAAGCTACCGGTCCCTCGACGTTTGCGGCCGATTGTTTGGCTTCGGCTGATGAGGTCCTCGTGTACCGTTCGTTCGGGGGGTCTTGTTGGGTCGTCGGCGAGGAAATTGGAGTCGCCTGCTCGAGGAGAAGCGATGACGATGACATTGCTGGCAGCCGTGACGGTGTCCTCTCCTCGGCGGTGTGTGTGGTCTTGTGAGTGTCAGGTCGGCCGGAGTGCTCTATTCGATGGGCGAGTTGTAACGGTTTTCGTCCGGTTTTCCTTAATTAACCGGGCAACTCTCTTCTTCTTAATCAATGAAAATGGCAAATCTTTTGCCTCGTTTAAAAAAAAAAAACATCTAGATGAGTTCTAGACACTCAAAAAAAAAAAACTCTTAAATCATACATGCATTCACAATAACAACATGTATATTCTCAAATAGTACGAATTTTAGTCTATAATGAGGCGCGAGAAAAGAACAACCAACCAATGTCCTTTCCAACGAAGATCTAACTGATTTAACAATAATTTTAAGAAAAACATTGCATGTCTGTAGGTCGTACGCATCACATCGATCCGATGAGAAACCTTGTACTCATTGATGCTTTGGGGGATGCATGAGACTGTAAAGCACGTGGCTAGGCATAACGGCGCGACACATTGGGCACGTCTTCGCTCTGTGCAACCACGGCGTAAGGCAGGAGCGGTGGAAAGCGTGCGAGCAACCAGGCAGCCTCACAGCGTCTTGATCCTCCACCAGGTCCGACAGGCAGATACAACACTCCGCCATATCCTCGACGACCGTCACCCAGATATTACGAGATATGTCAATGTCGCAGCAACCAGCCTGGTCACCGAGGATACGAAGGACGAGCCCAGCGACATCGTCGGGCAGGAACTCGTCCCAGTTGGCGCGGGCGAGATCGAACCCCTCAAGGACGGGCGTCTCCCTCAGCATCTTGTGGACGGCGGCGCTGCAGGCCTGGCGGCTTCCGAAGGTGATCTTGGGGTCGCGGATCGGGAACACCTCGTAGATCCCCTGGGGCGCCTCGTGCCGGATGCTTCCGCCGCTTGCCTTGGAGCCCAGCCTGCCCAGCTCATAGCTCGCGACCAACTCGCCGAGCAGTTTCACGACGCACCGCTTGTTTGCGTGGGTTTTGACCCGCCTGCTGACAGTGGCTTCTCCGCGGACTTGGCACTCCGCGGCGCAGGACGGCATGTTCCTGAACGGCGAAGGCAGCGACGGCGCCGCCATTGAATCGAGGTCTCCCCGAGGAGTCTAACCTACGGTTCGATTCGCTGAGCACCGCTTAAGGAGCAAGGAAAAGCGGTACCGTGCGTATATAAAAACGCTAGACGCTCATCGTGTCAGGGTTTAACCCTATACTCAAATTCTGTACTACATTGCCCCTCAAACTTTACTAGATTGAGCCCTGCACGGAGCGATACCGCAACGTTCTTTTTACAAAGTCCTTGTCTACTGTAGGTTCAGATATGACGTGAGCAAGGCAAATTCTATGTAGTATACGTATTGGTAATCAGCAACGCAAGGGATTGGAAAAAGCAGCCGCGACCAACTCGTATACGGGACGTACATGTAGGGTACGTACCCCATACATTGCCAACTGCACCAAAGAGGAAAGCCTCCTAACCCGCGCCTGCTGGCGCTCCTCTGGCTTCGCTCGTCGCCACGCGCGTCACCCACGTGACGGCGCAGGGCCTCGTGACTCCGCTGAACGGCTCTTGACTCGTATGCCTCCGCGAGGGGCCTCGGGGGGCGACCTCGGGGCGCCGCCCCGCGAGAGGGCCTTGCGAGGCTCCTGGTGGCGCTTGATGACGTGAGCGCCTCGCGAGAGTCTTGCTAGTGAAGCTCTGGCGGCGGGCCTTGGGCCCCCTGGCTGGCGCCGCGCGCTAGGCCGCAGGTAGACGGGCCTGGGTACCCCCAGTCCCACGGGCCCAACAGGAGTGCCGCCACGACCCGATCCAGAGGATCAAGATTTTCATCTGGGGCACCTTGGAGGACATGGAGCAACCTCAACGGAGTCTTCAAGAAGATGACGGTGTCCTCGGGCACCGCCTCGATCGGCTTGGACATGCCAGGCAGGGTTTTCACCCAGGTCAACACACTCTGCCTCCGAACAGGTTGCGGCCAGTCCTGGGGACAGAAGCCGCATCAGCGCCACCAATCGACAAGCACCAGCCGCCATGCCGCCCACGCGAGCATGGATTAGCCTGCACCTGAGCCGCGAGCTCCGCTCACGAGCACGCCGCTCTTGCCACCAAGGCCGTCGCCCTGCATCCCGACACTCTGGAGACCAACAAAAGTACGGGCTTGGAACCGACCAACAAATCTCTAGCACGGACACAGCCGCCCGTGACTAGCCTGCCCTGAACACCTCGACCTAGAGCCCGGAAGCACTAGGCAAGGGAATTGGGGAGGAGAGGAGAGGAGCATGTTCCGACCGGTGCCCCCTGCACCGATGACGTGTAGAGAGCCAACCCATCCCTCTTCCAACCTCCACAAACGTCACCCTGACGCCCCGCCATGGCTTCCAGAGAGCTCCACGTGGGGCAGCAGCGGCCACCCGTCCACCGGCGAGGATCGCTGGACCGTCCGAGCCCTGCCGCCAAAGAGGGCCTCCAAAGTGCCCAGACACCGAGGACCCACGCCACTGCCGTCTGCCGCCGCACCCCGGGGGGGGGGGGGGGGGGGGGGGGGGGGGGGGGGGGGGGGGGGGGGGGGGGGGGGGGGGGGGGGGGGGGGGGGGGGGGGGGGGGGGGGGGGGGGGGGGGGGGGGGGGGGGGGGGGGGGGGGGGGGGGGGGGGGGGGGGGGGGGGGGGGGGGGGGGGGGGGGGGGGGGGGGGGGGGGGGGGGGGGGGGGGGGGGGGGGGGGGGGGGGGGGGGGGGGGGGGGGGGGGGGGGGGGGGGGGGGGGGGGGGGGGGGGGGGGGGGGGGGGGGGGGGGGGGGGGGGGGGGGGGGGGGGGGGGGGGGGGGGGGGGGGGGGGGGGGGGGGGGGGGGGGGGGGGGGGGGGGGGGGGGGGGGGGGGGGGGGGGGGGGGGGGGGGGGGGGGGGGGGGGGGGGGGGGGGGGGGGGGGGGGGGGGGGGGGGGGGGGGGGGGGGGGGGGGGGGGGGGGGGGGGGGGGGGGGGGGGGGGGGGGGGGGGGGGGGGGGGGGGGGGGGGGGGGGGGGGGGGGGGGGGGGGGGGGGGGGGGGGGGGGGGGGGGGGGGGGGGGGGGGGGGGGGGGGGGGGGGGGGGGGGGGGGGGGGGGGGGGGGGGGGGGGGGGGGGGGGGGGGGGGGGGGGGGGGGGGGGGGGGGGGGGGGGGGGGGGGGGGGGGGGGGGGGGGGGGGGGGGGGGGGGGGGGGGGGGGGGGGGGGGGGGGGGGGGGGGGGGGGGGGGGGGGGGGGGGGGGGGGGGGGGGGGGGGGGGGGGGGGGGGGGGGGGGGGGGGGGGGGGGGGGGGGGGGGGGGGGGGGGGGGGGGGGGGGGGGGGGGGGGGGGGGGGGGGGGGGGGGGGGGGGGGGGGGGGGGGGGGGGGGGGGGGGGGGGGGGGGGGGGGGGGGGGGGGGGGGGGGGGGGGGGGGGGGGGGGGGGGGGGGGGGGGGGGGGGGGGGGGGGGGGGGGGGGGGGGGGGGGGGGGGGGGGGGGGGGGGGGGGGGGGGGGGGGGGGGGGGGGGGGGGGGGGGGGGGGGGGGGGGGGGGGGGGGGGGGGGGGGGGGGGGGGGGGGGGGGGGGGGGGGGGGGGGGGGGGGGGGGGGGGGGGGGGGGGGGGGGGGGGGGGGGGGGGGGGGGGGGGGGGGGGGGGGGGGGGGGGGGGGGGGGGGGGGGGGGGGGGGGGGGGGGGGGGGGGGGGGGGGGGGGGGGGGGGGGGGGGGGGGGGGGGGGGGGGGGGGGGGGGGGGGGGGGGGGGGGGGGGGGGGGGGGGGGGGGGGGGGGGGGGGGGGGGGGGGGGGGGATCTGAATGGCGGGAAACATTGTTGCCGACTGGTGCATTTTTATTTCAGCATACATAGATGTTTTTACATAAGTCGGAAAGTCTGATACTGACATATGTAGATAGATGAATCATCCTAGTCGACGACGGCCACCTGGCCTTTCCTTAGGACCGGAAAGCGACAAGCGATTAGGTGGTCGAGTTACATGAAGACCGCGACCGTACTCCACTCCGGCTTCCTGTGTCTGCGACTCCTGCGTAGGTGGTGGAGTCTGTAATCCTTGTTGCGAACCTGATGCGTAATTGTAGGCGTATGGTTGTGACTCCTCGGGGATAAAAGATGAGCGAATAACGTCCCCTCCGAAGAACTCTGTAACTAATGTTGTAACCGTGTTGCCATGATCATGTGATGCTCATCAGATGCATGTGTTGAGTCCACGTTGGGTGTCCTCATCGTCCCAATTAACATCAGGTATGTCCTGCACAGAGAAACATTGTAAACAAACCATTAGAGGATAATATATGATCTCATTGTAAATGCATTAAAATGTAAACATGACTACCTGATGAGATCCCTCGCCTGTACTGTCTGGCCATTGTACGTGGTACTGGTTTAAGTCTGGGACACGAGTCTCCTCGGGCATGGAGATTCCTCGCGTGGAGAGATACGGCTGAGATCCCTCACCTTGGGTGTATGCGCCATATGCTGTGTATGCATATGGGTTCGGGGAAAGAGTCTGCTCGGGCATCGAATCCAAACCCGTGGCATGGTCCTAAGATGTCTGCCCCTGACGAAGCTGCACCGAAGAAGAGCGATGCATTGGCAGAGATGAGTCATGTCATGGCAATGTCGTTGTAGTACTCGGACCCTCGCCCCACTGCCCATGGCTCGTACACGCCATGCTCGGTCTGGACGACGGCGCCGCACTCGGTCTGGCTGACCTCGCTACCGGCATGTTGTACGCTCCAGTGACAACGTCGTCGCCTCTACCGCATCTGAACTTTGTTGCCACGTACTCTTGAAGACGTTTCCGGAATGACTTGCGAGCTGGGCCCTGGGCCGGCATGCTTTCCGTTGCCATCTACCCTACTTCGTTGCAAGTTTCAAGCTGAAAAATATTTGGTTGTTATTTGGTTGAAATGATGGACCTAAAAAAATTATTAGTGATTACCAGCTGGTCACGATAGTAAGCTGCATGCAGCTCAACATGTCTCTGCATCTGCTCCTCCTGCGTGAGATTTGTTGGTATCGTAGCTGGTTGACTGGCCAGGCTCGTACGCGTGCTGATGCAGTACCACTGCTTGTACGCTTGAGCTGTACTTCCATCGTACGGTCTGCAAAATTTAATAATTACATCAACCGTTGTGATGAAAGCAAAGCATCTTCACGCATCGTATGGTCATCATAATAAAATAATGTAAATAAAATGTACCTAAGTTGATGCACTGTATCTGCTAGCGCTTCATTTTCCCACTTGTGTACCCATTGAATGTTGCGTTCCCTCCAATTGTAAGAATTCCAACCGTGACCCATATTGGTTAGCCTGGAAATTATGTAACAAAGTGTGAGTTTAGTAAATTAAAAAAGACACTAACTATTTAGGGAGGTCACATCTTACTTATGGGTTTCCTGGTCGGTACATCTTGGAAAAGGTGGTGGAATCTCCTGATAGAGACCGAACTGTCTCATGACACGCTCTGGGTTGTAAGGCTCAACACACCACATGAACAATAAGTAGCAGCGAGTCAGCTAGAATGCACTATCGCTCAAAATGCCTGTTGTGAAGGGTCGTATATCAAAGATCATCTGTAACTGCTCCTGAGTCCATGGGTTCCATGTGACTTCTGACTCATCAAGTATCTCAAACTGCTGGTGGTATATAGGGTAACAATTTTTTGAAATACTTGGAGACCAATGTTTCCGTGCCTTTGTCCACCTGGTGGCCATAGTTGCACTGGTGCCCTCGCTACAATCGTATGGGTGTATGGGATTTAGTATACGAGGTCGTCCTACAGGGAGGTATTCCCAGGACCACAACTGTAGAAACTCGTAGGCGACACAAAGTAACGGAGCTTTTTGTGCGAAGGAAGTTTTTTGTGTGGCAGCACACAAGCCTCTATATGTATGAGATAGCATGGCAGAACCGAAGCTGTATTTTGGCTGCTCGGGTGAAGATTCATCTACCATATTCTCTACAATGTAAATGAGACCAGGGAGAACTACGTCCCCGTGTGAATTTTGAAACATAATCCCGAGGAGCCACAACAAATACGCAAACTGATGTCTTTTCCTCGTCTCAGAATCAGCGTAGCTAGATAAACTATGAAAGTTATCATGAAGCCAGACGAGTGGGATGCCACGAGGGCCACCAGAACGTTGTGATTCTGGCATTGTCATCCTAAGACGGGCTGATATATGTAATGCCCAAGATGGAGACATTCGTGGAGAGACTAACGGCTCACCTCTAATTGGTAGAGCAGTGATCATAGAAACATCTTTCAGTGTAGGTGCAAGCTCCCCAAAACGAAAGTGAAAGGTGTGGGTTTCAGGTCTCCACCGGTCAACGAGGGATGTCAAAAGGGATGGGTCCGAACGTAACTGGTCTTCGCATGATGTGAGCCTAGCAAAACCATGTAGTCCATAAGCGTCAAGGTGAGCAAAGAAAGAATTGTGTATTGGCCATGTTTTCTTTACGGTTCGAAGTCTGAAAGTCCGATAATTATGCTTATTATTTGGGTTAAAAAATAGGTGGCAACGGTGGCCGGCGTCATGGGGCCCCTGCAAAAGCACTGGCACTTCTGCCATAACCTGCACACAAAAATACAAATAAAAATTATGAGGAAGACACAAATACAAATGCAAATAAAAATTAACTTAAAAAATACAAAGAGATACAATTTACATTAATTATCTGAAGTTAACATCACAAGTACAATAATACAAAGAGATTCAATTTAAATTAAATATAAGTACAATAACACAAAGAGATTCAATAATACAAAGAGATTCAATTAAAATTAAATATAATACAAATAAAAATTATGAGAAAGACACAAATATAAGTAGACATAGCGAGTACAGATATATCAACATCATGTGGTGTTGTTTTCTCGATACGGGCATTCCCTACGTGAATGTCCAGGACACCTGCAAACGCGGCATCGCCTTGGTTCTCCTGTAACATCCCCAGCCTCACACCACAGTAATCTCTCCTTAACAGTGTCCATGTCATCATGATCATCATGCCAAAATGCCACTTGTCCAAAATCTGCTTCAAATTCAAATTCAAATTGCATGTCAAATATTTGTTTCTACTGTCATACAAATAAAATAGTCCATCCTATAGCAAATAATCCCTAGATATTTGTCATGTTGAAACCAACATTTTTGGAGATACCAAATTGCCCTTGGAAATTCATAACAGCACCATTTCAACATTTTTAAATGTTTAAGAAAAATCCAAATGAGTTGCAAAATCCCCCAAACTTTTTGTGGCAAAGCACAATATTCCACAATATTTATTTTGGCCAGGCACACATTTTTCCTAAGTCATTTGATGGCTGAAATTAATTGCAAAAGCTTATGTGAAAATGAAAACAGGGGAAAAAGGGAAAAGAAGAGAAAGGCTCTGGCACTGGGCTTCCAAGTCCATAGTGCCCCGTGGCCCAATCCACCAGGCCATTATCTCCCTCCTCGCGTGCGTGTCGCCATGGCCGCGTCTGGATGGAGCTCCACCGCGCGATGGTCGACACCGGGGCGTCCCGGCCGTCGCTGAGGCCTACTAAAGAGCCCCCTCGCCCCCTGCCGAACCCTAGCGCCGTCACTCCTTCCTCCCCACGCCATTCCTCTCGATCCAGATCACAGCTGCTGCCGTCGCTATGATCTTCCTCGTCGCCGCGGCCATCATCATCCCCGAAGGTTGAGCTCGCGCCAGGATATCTGTCTGCTTCCCCTGCTCCAACCACACGCAGCAGATCGTGACGGGAAGCTCCAGCGCCGCCGGATCAAACCGATCCTCTTCTCTGCAACCGCCGGCGTTCATCGCCAGATCCGCCTCGCCCCTGCGCTCAGGACCCTCAACGAGCCTGTCGTGCGCTCCTAGGTGAGCGTCCGCATTATCCCCTCTGTTTGCGACGTCGATTTTGACCTCTAGCCCCTGTCACCGCCGTTGCCGATCCCACCTCCGCTCGGGCTCGTCGCCGATGAATCCCAGTGACCTTTTGGTCACTCACGTACGTCCATTGGCCTCCCGCACGCCCGTAGCTCCCTGCTCGCTCGCCAGCTTGCTTGATCTCGAGCTCCTGCGCGGTAGCTGCACCTTACCGAGCTCGGGCCGCCGCCGTTCGTCGCCCGTCACTGCCCCGGCCTCCCCCAGCTCCCGCTGATGGCACAGCTTGACGCAGCCTGCCGTGCTCGTCCTATTGGTACTCACGGGCGTCCTTTTGGTCGACCGTACGCCGATCCCGTCGTGTCGCCACCGTTCGGGTGGTCGCCGGAGGCCACCGCCGGCGCGCGCGTACGTTCAAACCCGGCGATGGGTCACTGACATGTGGCCCCGCCGTCATTAGACACTGATTAGGCCCCCTAATTAACCCCCTCAGTGGATGACAGCCGGGCCCCATGCGGCTTAAATTAACCTTAATAAAAACTGTTAGATATTTGATTAAACTGACATGTGGGCCCGCATGCACTGTTCACCCGCTGACTAGTCAACCGTTGACTGCTGACTCAACAGTCAACGGGTCCCAATGTCAGTCTCTGGTACACTGCTGGGTGCACTGGACCGGGTGCACCTGGCCTTTTCCCGTTTATTTCTGAATTTAGTTTAATTCCAGAAAATCCAGAAATTCAGTGAAACTTTGAAAAATCATAGAAAATAATCCGTAGTTCGGATCGAAAACCTTAATACATGAAAGTTGCTCAGAATGACGAGACAAATCAGAATACATTCTCCGTTTATCTATCACATGCCCCTAACTACCTGAACATGTAACCTTCCCCTCCGGTTCATCTGTCTGACAGATGCCCAGAGGTGGGAAAAATATCCCAGATATTTTCCGGCTTCATCTACGACGTGTATCACTGCGTTAGGTCACCCCTAACACCGCGTAGTGCCATGTCTTGTTTTGTGATTACTTTCGTTGCCGTGTATTTATTTGTTTCTTCTCCCCCTTTCTCTCGATAGACCCCGAGACCGACGATGACCCGAAGATCGTCTACCTCGTTGAAGACCAGTTGGTGTTTGCAAAGCAATTAGGCAAGCACCCCCATTTTGAGCATTCCGATATCGCCCATTCTCTTCTTTCTCATGCTTGCATTAGAATTGCTGCTGCTACTGCTTTACCTATTCTGATGCATCCTGTTTTATTGTAACCTGCTTTGTTACCTACTGCTTATCCTAAACTGCTTAGTATAGGTTGGGTAGAGACCATATGAGACCCCACTTATCCCGACTACCCCGCTGGAGTATCAGAAGACCTAATCATCGGGATCGAAGACCAGGACCCGTCACCGCACATCACTTCCCTCTAGTTGCTCGACACCACTGGGTTACTATCGAGTGCCGAGGGTGATACCTCGTCAGCACTTCTGATGATAACCTTGTGGGTTAGTTAATCGGTCGTGGTAAGCGAGGGTGATTCGTCCTACACCACCCCCGATAACGACGTCATCGTGCAACACTTCAAGTATGGACCTCGAGGGTGATTCCTCTTCCATTCACCTTGACTTTATCATCAGGTGGAATTTTGTCGAGGGTGATACCTCAGGGTTCCCTTGGTGTTGGACACACTGTTACCATGGATATTATATCATTGCACCGAACCATGTTAGTAAAGACAGGTCGGCCCTGAGGGGTACCCGCGCGAGCATATTGCGAAGTGATGTGGAATCGGGTGTACCTGGAGGGTACCCGAGAGTTGAACACGAGGCCTGGCCGGGCATTCCTAGCCCTTGCCGCAAGTCCTCGAGACGGGGCGATGGGGTCACATCTTTCGTGAGTCTCTGCTCGTTACCGCGCGCTCCTAATCCACTACGGTTTGGATATTTGATCCGAGGGGCCTCTGGCCCGATAGCACTAACCATCACGTGGGCATAGTATGGGTGTTCTACGTCGTATACTTTAGCCGAAGCTTAATGGACGTCAGTGACTGAGCGGCGCGCGCTGGATGGACTGGGAACGCAACCGCGCTTGTATTAAGGGGTTGCTAGGTTTCTTTCAGCCGCCCACGCAACGTGCAGGAGTTCCCGGGGCGAAGGCCCAAGACCCCCCGGTGGATAGGTTTAGTCCGACGTGCTGACCTCTCTGTTAAGTATTCGGTCGGGTTGCGGCGTGTTGCTTAGCCGAGGCCGGGCATGACCCAGTAAAGTGTGTCCGGCCGGAGTTAAGCGAGCGTGGTGGGTAAGTTGGTGCACCCCTGCAAGGAAGAAACTTCTATCGATAGCCTGTCCTACGGTAACGGACACTCGGAGTTGTATCCCGATCGGTACAACTAGAACATGAGATGATAACTGGATAGTACGGCTCTGGGATTGCTTTCTCGCAGGGGAGTCGAGAAAGAATCTCAGGTCGAGGTTGATGACACTGCTACTACTTTACATTATGTTATTCTGCTCTGTTCTTATGCTGCAAGACTGATGAAGATGTTGAAGATGCTAGTCTTCGATAGGACTAGGCTTTTCCCTCTATTCTGGCATTTCAGCAGCCCAGTCCACATATACAGTCTTCCCTTTGAAAATGTTGCATATGTAATGTAGATCCTTGCTTGCTGAGTACTTCGGATGAGTACTCATGTTTGCTTTACTTTCTTTTTCCTCCATATCCATTTGATGCCACCAGACGACGGAACCCCTGAGCCAGATTCCCCCGTCGACGGCCACTACTACTACCCGCCCGGCGAGTACTACTACTATGAGGAGCCGAGTGACGACCAGGAGTAGGATCGGAGGGTCCAAGGCAGGAGGCCAACGCCTTTCGATCGTAGTATTTTATTTTACCCCGCCTTCTAAAGGCGTACCTCTCTTTCTGTAATATATCTGTACCCAGATATCTGATGCTTCCGCTGACACTTGTATGCCATCGAGCTATGTATTCGAGCCCTCGAGGCCCTGGCTTGTAATATAAAGCTTGTATGACTTTATTTATGTTTTAGAGTTGTGTTATGATATCTTCAAGTGAGACCTTAGGCTTGATCATGTGCATTTGCGTGTATGGTTAGTGCACGATTAAGCCGGGGTCGTCATAGGTTGGTATCAGAGCCGACTGCCTTTAGAAATCCCCCTTTGCAACTCCTTGGCCAAAGTTGAGTCTAGTGGTCTAAAACTGATTTTACTAACTTGGCTGTGTGGCTTATGGCCCCACGTCGCCAACTGGGTGGTATTAGGATCTTTTACTCCTCGACCTTTACTCTGGGTCTCTGATCTCTCTTCCTTTCGGGTTAAATGATTTTGCTAACTCTGGCATTAGGATCTCATGACCACTTCCTCCCGGAGAGCTCCTTCACTACAGATGGTCGTCTGCTTCGTCAGAAGATTCTGAAGATACTCCTCGACGCTAACCGATACCCTGTGCCCACTGCTTTGCAGTTCCTGACCAATGATAAACCCCGAAGGATAACTACTTACACTCGTCGTTCATATATTCATTTCGGTTACTCTCGGGTTTTATCCGACATATCGAGATACTATCCGACATTTAGAGAATTCTTTGAACCTACTGCCTTGCAGTTCCTTTCCGCCTGAACACACCTACGAATAATTCCTCATACTTACAGTTATTTCGTTTATCCCGAGTTATTCAAGTGCTTTCCGGAACACATTGAATTGCTATCTAATCTCCCGATAATCCTCTGCAACCTATTGCTCTTGAAATTCTTGTCCGCTTGCCTTATGGTTAATTCCATATGTCTAGTAATCCCCGTCAACATCCTTTGCCAATTACCATTTTGGATCCCTTGAATCAATATGCTGTGAATGTTCGCAATCATCAGTCGATTCCTAGAAATCGTCCTTCCGGCTCAGTCACCATTCCGGACATGAGCTGGTTCTCGACCAATCAAGTATTGATTGATTGTCCAACTAAGCCTGTTCAATTTACTTGTCCTTTTGCCCAGGTGATCTACCTGCCACTACTCACTATGGAGGTCGTGATCCCTCTGGATATTATACTTGAGTTATTCAAGTATTTGCTTAATCCGATGTGCTTGCCTTCCGTCCTTTCTCGGAGGACTCTCAGGTGGAACCAGTTGTTAAAACCTTACCCCGTTAGTTCTCACGGATCACTTGATTGCTTTTGTGGGCAATTATTCGACTGATTATTCTCCATTCTAAGAACCTTATCGGTTCCTTCCCCGTTGCCATTGCCTTTGACACTGAAGCATGCTCTACTTCTTGCCGTCTGTATATCCGCCCTGCTTGCATGGCACGGAGAGGTAGTGCATTCCTTCCCCTTATTAACTTGGAACTGACTACTGACCAGGACATGTCCCGTAACCATGGGAGGAGATCTCTGCAAGACGGAACGCTAAAGTTGTCCATCTAGTTCTGTCCAACCTACTCATTTTTGGTCAGAGCTTTTGCTTCTGCTCCTTCGTTTCTGAAACATAACTCCTTTGTACCTAAAACGTCAGATTATTCCGATGTTTCTATAATCTGATGCCGTTACATTCTTTCTTCTTCTGATTGAGTACCGCTACTCACCTCAGATCCTTCGACGCCTACCTGATCTTTTGTTGGATTAATATCCGACCGTATCCTTCATATTCAAACAACTTGTGAGCTCTTTCCTTGATACTTAATACCTTCGGTAAATTGTATCATCTGTTTTGAATTCGATGCTCTGCTTTTGAACTCGCACCCCTTGCTTTGGTTGATGGTTGTACAGGTTCGCAAAGATGTCCTGATGGGTTGGACCTATGCTTGCCCTAATCCGTGTGAACTCAAAGGTTATACGAGTCATACTCTTCTGGTGCTTCACCAGATAAATTTTCAGCACTACAATTTCTTCGAAAATGAGGAGTGAATGAAAGGTTATGCATTGAAGAAGTGGGAGTCGACCTTGAACCTTTGTGTTCATGCCCATGGACCCGATGCAGAACTTATCATGGAAGCTTCTCTTAAATCAATTATTTCCTTGGTACAAGTTCAACTTGTAACTACGAATTGGTCCTTTGCAATTGTGGTTCCGACCATATTTTCTCCGTGATCCCATTTTCCGTATAGTTTAAAATACTTAACCTTCACAAATCATTTCCCCCGTCCAACTCTACTACCTTCCGGTATTACCCCTAGTACTTGTTACGGGGAAGTTTAATACCCCATCACATCATTCCTAGCCTGATCGGCTATATTTTTATCGTGCCAACTTTCAACTGTGCTACCTGGTCCTTATGCCCGGATCAACTTTCGACGAAGAACTAAGCTTACGTCGATCTTCCTCACCTTATCATTTCACCTCGAACAGCAAGCTTGACTTCGAGCTTGTGACGAATCCGTGGTTCTCATAGTCTTTCACTTCATCCTTCCTTTTGCTTGATGTCGTCGCTGCTCGACGGCATCTTCATAGAGTCTCTCGACAAAATTTGTCGTGATCACCATCAATATATTGACTTGTTCTAGGATTTCAATCGAATTATTGAGGAGAAATACCATCCTTGTCACTCGATGATTTGTGTTATCATCGACAACATCCTTGACTCCCTACCAATATAGACTTGGTCATGTTTTGGGTATATTTTACGTTCCTCGACATTCTTGGAATTGTTCCTTTGTACTTCTTGTGACTATCAGATTCAATCTTGCTTGAAACACCATGTTAATGTTACCTCGAAACATGGTTGTGGTATTTCGAATATCAACAAGAGCATCGGAAGCATAATACAAAATGTTTCTCGTTCAATTACCCTCACATCGTTGTGTTGGTAATATCATGATTCTTCCTTGCCCCTTTATCTAAATACTTTTGTTCTTGCTGGCCTATCAAGTATATCATGTTCCGCCTTTCCTTGGGAAGGATATACTCCCAATCCTGGTGTGCAAACACATTGTCCTTTCCATTGTTCTGTTTAATCTGATAATCACATTTTTCCTTTCCATTGTTTTGTTTAACCCTTCTTGTGATCTATATGATATAAGCAAAAACAGTTCCCTGCTTGTGAAAACACCTCGATGTACAACCTTGTCAGTGTGAATCTGTTACTATTGTTGATGGCATTTCGGTAACCACCGATGGACGAGAACTTTGCCTACTGGTCCGCCTCATTTTAACGAGCAGAAAAATGGTTCTCTTCATCCCTCGCCCTTGGTACCGACCTTGTTACCGACATAACTGACAGACTATCCTCTGACATACCTTGAGGTCGTGACCGGTAAGATGTCACCGTCCTCTCTACTTTTGATCGACCTCATCACAGTTCCACAGGATCAGAACTTGACTCTCTTGTACATCCTTAATTCCGAAGTATCCTTTGCTCTTGGCTTTGTGTGATATCACGAGCCACCTTCCAAGAGATGATCCATTCACGATGCTACGAACCCCTCCACACACTGCTTCGAGCATTGAACGATTGTCTGTCCGCTTGAAATATCTTATTGTAACCTCTTACTTTGCTCTCGATGTTTTCCTTAAGATTCAACTCGAGAGATACTTTTGCCACATTCCCTAAATTGTCCACCAAATATTGGACCCTACGAAGGTCAGTTCTCCCGAAGCTACCCTTTACTTCCCTACTTAAATCTCGCGACGAGATTTCTTGTAGTGGAGGAGATTTGTAACATCCCCAGTCTCACACCACAGTAATCTCTCCTTAACTGTGTCCATGTCATCATGATCATCATGCCAAAATGCCACTTGTCCAAAATCTGCTTCAAATTCAAATTCAAATTGCATGTCAAATATTTGTTTCTACTGTCATGCATATAAAATAGTCCATCCTATAGCAAATAATCCCTAGATATTTGTCATGTTGAAACCAACATTTTTGGAGATACCAAATTGCCCTTGGAAATTCATAACAGCACCATTTCAGCATTTTTAAATGTTATCCTATTTAAGAAAAATCCAAATCAGTTACAAAATCTCCCAAACTTTTTGTGGCAAAGCACAATATTCCACAGTATTTATTTTGGCCAGGCACACATTTTTGCGAAGTCATTTGATGGCTGAAATTAATTGCAAAAGCTTATGTGAAAATGAAAACAGGGGAAAAAGGGAAAAGAAGAGAAAAGCTCTGGCACTGGGCTTCCAAGTCCACAGTGCCCCGCGGCCCAATCCACCAGGCCATTATCTCCCTCCTCGTGTGCGTGTCGCCATGGCCGCGTCTGGATGGAGCTCCACCGCGCGATGGTCGACACCGGGACGTCCCGGCCGTCACTGAGGCCTACTAAAGAGCTCCCTCGCCCCCTGCCGAACCCTAGCGCCGTCACTCCTTCCTCCCCACGCCATTCCTCTCGATCCAGATCACAGCTGCTGCCGTCGCCATGATCTTCCTCATTGCTGCGGCCATCGTCATCCCCGAAGGTTGAGCTCGCGCCAGGATATCTGTCTGCTTCCCCTGCTCCAACCACACGCAGCAGATCGTGACGGGAAGCTCCAGCGCCGCCAGATCGAACCGATCCTCTTCTCTGCAACCGCCGGCGTTCATCGCCAGATCCGCCTCGCCCCTGCGCTCAGGACCCTCAACGAGCCTGTCGTGCGCTCCTAGGTGAGCGTCCGCATTATCCCCTCCGTTTGCGACATCGATTTCGACCTCTAGCCCCTGTCACCGCCGTTGCCGATCCCACCTCCGCTCGGGCTCATCGCCGATGAATCCCAGTGACCTTTTGGTCACTCACGTATGTCCACTGGCCTCCCGCACGCCCGTAGCTCCCTGCTCGCTCGCCAGCTCACTTGATCTCGAGCTCCTGCGCCGTAGCTGCACCTTACCGAGCTCGGGTCGTCGCCGTCCGTCGCCCGTCACTGCCCCGGCCTCCCCCAGCTCCCGCTGATGGCACAGCTCAACGCAGCCTGCCGTGCTCGTCCTATTGGTACTCGCTGGCATCCTTTTGGTCGACCATACGTCGATCCCGTCGCGTCGCCACCGTTCGGTTGGTCGCCGGAGGCCACCGTCGGCGCGCGCGTACGTTCAAACCCGGCGATGGGTCACTGACATGTGGCCCCACCGTCATTAGACACTGATTAGGCCCCCTAATTAACTCCCTCAGTGGATGACAGCCGGGTCCCACTCGGCTTAAATTAACCTTAATAAAAACTGTTAGATATTTGATTAAACTGGCATGTGGGTCCTCATGCACTGTTCACCCGCTGACTAGTCAACCGTTGGCTGCTGACTCAACAGTCAACGGGTCCCAATGTCAGTCTCTGGTACACTGCTGGGTGTACTGGACCGGGTGCACCTGGCCTTTTCCCGTTTATTTCTGAATTTAGTTTAATTCCAGAAATTCCAGAAATTCAGTGAAACTTTGAAAAATCGTAGAAAATAATCCGTAGCTCGGATCGAAAAACTTAATACATGAAAGTTGCTCAGAACGACGAGACGAATCAGAATACGCTCTTCGTTTATCTATCACATGCCCCTAACTACCTGAACATGTAAGCTTCCCCTCCGGTTCATCTGTCTGACAGATGCCCAGAGGTGGGAAAAATATCCCAGATATTTTCCCACTTCATCTATGACGTGTATCACTGCGTTAGGTCACCCCTAACACCGCGTAGTGCCATGTCTTGTTTTGTGATTACTTTTGTTGCCGTGTATTTATTTGTTTCTTCTCCCCCTTTCTCTCGATAGACCCCGAGACCGACGATGACCCGAAGATCATGAACCTCGTTGAAGACCAGTTGGTGTTCGCAAAGCAATCAGGCAAGCACCCCCATTTTGAGCATTCCGATATCGCCCATTCTCTTCTCTCTCATGCTTGCATTAGAATTGCTGCTGCTACTGCTTTGCCTATTCTGATGCATAGCCTGTCTATTGTAACCTGCTTTGTTACCTACTGCTTATCCTAAACTGCTTAATATAGGTTGGGTAGAGACCATATGAGACCCCACTTATCCCGACTGCCCCGCTGGAGTATCAGAAGACCCGATCATCAGGATCAAAGACCAGGACCCGTCACTGCACATCACTTCCCTCTAGTTGCTCGACACCACTGGGTTACTATCGAGTGCCGAGGGTGATACCTCATCAGCACTTCTGATGATAACCTTGTGGGTTAGTTAATCGGTCATGGTAAGCGAGGGTGATTCCTCCTACACCACCCCCGATAACGACGTCGTCGTGCAACACTTCAAGTGTGGACCTCGAGGGTGATTCCTCTTCCGTTCACCTTGACTTTATCATCAGGTGGAACTCCGTCGAGGGTGATACCTCAGGGTTCCCTTGGTGTTGGACACACTATTACCATGGATATTATATCATTGCACTGAACCATGTTACTAAAGACGGGTCGGCCCTGAGGGGTACCCGCGCGAGCATATTGCGAAGTGATGTGGAATCGGGTGTACCTGGAGGGTACCCGAGAGTTGAACACGAGGCGTGGCCGGGCATTCCTAGCCCTTGCCGCAAGTCCTCGAGACGGGGCGACGGGGTCACATATTTCGTGAGTCTCTGCTCGTTACCGCGCGCTCCTAATCCACTACGGTTTGGATATTTGATCCGAGGGGCCTCTGGCCCGATAGCACTAACCATCACGTGGGCATAGTATGGGCGTTCTGCGTCGTATACTTCAGCCGGAGCTTAATGGACATCAGCGACTGAGCGGCGCTCGCTGGATTGGACTGGGAACGCAACCGCGCTTGTATTAATGGGTTGCTAGGTCTGCTTTCAGCCGCCCACGCAACATGCAGGAGTTCCCGGGGCGAAGGCCCAAGACCCCCGGGTGCATAGGTTTAGTCCGATGTGCTGACTTCTCTGTTAAGTATTCGATCGGGTTGCGGCGTGTTGCTTAGCCGAGGCCGGGCATGACCCAGTAAAGTATGTCCGACCGGAGTTAAGCGAGCGTGGTGGGTAAGTTGGTGCACCCCTGCAAGGAAGAAACTTCTATCGATAGCCTGTCCTACGGTAACGGACACTCGGAGTTGTATCCCGATCGGTACAACTAGAACATGAGATGATAACTGGATAGTACGGCTCTGGGATTGCTTTCTCACAGGGGAGTCGAGAAAGAATCTCAGGTCGAGGTTGATGACACTACTACTACTTTACATTATGTTATTCTGCTCTCTTCTTATGCTGCAAGACTGATGAAGATGTTGAAGATGCTAGTCTTCGATAGGACTAGGCTTTTCCCTCTATTCTGGCATTTCTGCAGCCCAGTCCACATATACAACCTCTTCTTTAAAAATGTTGCATATGTAATGTAGATCCTTGCTTGCTGAGTACTTCGGATGAGTACTCACGTTTGCTTTACTTTCTTTTTCCTCCATATCCATTTGATGACACCAGACGACGGAACCCCTGAGCCAGATGCCCCTGTCGACGGCCACTACTACTACCCGCCCGGCGAGTACTACTACTACGAGGAGCCGACTGACGACCAGGAGTAGGATCGGAGGGTCCAAGGCAGGAGGCCAACGCCTTTCGATCGTAGTATTTTATTTTACCCCGCCTTCTAAAGGCGTACCTCTCTTTCTGTAATATTTCTGTACCCCGATATCTGATGCTTCCGCTGATGCTTGTATGCCATCGAGCTATGTATTCGAGCCCTCGAGGCCCTAGCTTGTAATATAAAGCTTGTATGACTTTATTTATGTTTTAGAGTTGTGTTGTGATATCTTCAAGTGAGACCTTAGGCTTGATCGTGTGCATTTGCGTGTATGGTTAGTGCATGATTAAGCTGGGGTCATCACATCTCCCATCTGGCTATGGTCCATGTCATTGCGATGACGCCTAGACTAACGTCGTACCTTGGCGGTTCTCATCAAATTGGCGTTCGGAACCCATTTCGGCCCATCTGGCCACAGCATTTTGTAGTTCATATCAATGCCCCAGGCCCAGAACTCACCGTTCCAAGTGTTGTACAGATTGTACATGTTGAAGTACGGCGATATGTATGGCTCGACACTGATTTTTTGATCTGCAGCTGCCCAGAGCACATGACTGCAATGGTAGCCCTCAAGCTTGGGCTTGTTACAACTGCACTCATAGGACGTTGGGCCGAGGGTGACAGCTTGCTTTTTTGATCCTCTGTGGTGACCCTTAACGTACTTGGCCCGCAAATTGACCTTCCACTTATTCCTAAGTGCGTCCACTTTCCTGCAGCCATGGCTTTGGGACTTCTTTGCTTTCTCGTCCAGATGTCTTTGCATCTTCTCGGACCATGGCTTGTTCAAGTCAACTTGTGCTTTGGCGACGGTGACCCTGTCTGCAAAGTATGACAGGGTCTGGTTCCAAGTTTCTTCAATTAGGGTTGTGATAGGCAGTGCTCGCACGCCTTTAAGAACACCATTGTACACCTCTGACATGTTGCTTGTCATTATTCCATACCGAGCCCCAGTGTCGTGAGCCTGCGCCCACTTGTACAAATGAGGGCAATTCTCGCCGATCCACTGGCTCAAATTTATGGGCGTCCTACGACCCCTCCGGTCTTCTCTTTGCGGCAAGGCCGCGCGCTCGATCTGACCATTGATACCTGCCTAGATCGCATTCATTTTGGCTTCAATTTTCTGTATGCACATCCTCTTGAATAACTTGAACCAATCCTTGTTTTTGAATTTGGAGTAAAAGTTTGCTGCCAAATGCCTCATGCACCACCTTCCCTCTAGATCTGGCCACCCCCACTCTTTTGACGACTCCTTAATTATGTCAAGAGCACTTAATAATCCAGTGTTGCGATCAGAGATGATGCAAACACCTCGACGCTCTTTCACGACACCCATCTTCACGCAGCTCAGGAACCACAACCAGCTATCTTTGTTCTCGCTCTCGACCAGTGCATATGCAAATAGGAAGAAGCTGATTATTTGCATCTGCTGCAATTGCCACCAATAGTGTGCCCTTGTACTTTCCAGTGAGAAAGGTACCATCAACTGATAATACCGGGCGACAGTGCCTGAAGGCTTGTATAGTCTGGGCGAATGCCCAAAATAAGCGGTCCAGGATTAGCTCACCCGGGTTCATTGGGTTTGGACGTTCTCTCCGCCAAACTTGAGTCCCCCTATTAGCACTTGCTATTTGATGAAGCATTCTGGGGGCATAAGAATAGGCCTCCTCATAGGTTCCATACAAGTTCTGGAATATATTTTCCTTCGCACGCCTAGCCTTGCTGTAGCTGACAGGGAAGCCAATTTGATCTTCTGCATCTTTTTGCAAAGCCCTAACAGTAATGTTGAGACTTGCCTGCACAATCGTTTCCATCACCTGTGCCACATATCTTGCTGTCACATTGCAGTGATTTGAAAGGGTCCCAGTTTGCTCACAGCTATGCTCCACTATTTTTGTGATATGCCATGACTGACATACCTCAGGCTTCAGTCTAGCGAGAACTCTTCCGCGGCAACCTTTCGCGGTGTGGATGCATATGACCTTCAACTCTTTTTTATCAGACTGCTTCACTCTATGCTGGCGGTGGATGGCGATTGCATAGCTAGACATTGCCTGGTAAGCAGACTTCTTATCTGGGAAAACCTGCCCAACCTCCAGGTTCCCCGCTTCTAGGCCAGAAACAGAGTGAAATTCATTGGTGATGCTCATATCCTGTAAAAACCCAGGTTGCAGTGACGCCGCCACCGCCCTCTGAGGAGGAACATCTTGTTCTTCGCTTGACTCCGAAGATGCGGAAGAATGATCGTCATCATCTAGCGCCTCCGGCAATCCCTCCACGTGTTCGCTCATGTCAACGGCCGCAGACCAATATCCTGTGTCATACACAGGCTGGCCGCCCGTCGGTTCCGATGGGCCGGCGCTAGGGGCTGATGTGATGGCCAACTCGACCTCACCACCCCTGCTACTGCATCCGGCAACATCAGTGACTGAAATAAACTCCACATACACCGTCGGCTGACCAAACATTGAGTTATTGAGATTGCTTGCAAATCTCATGTACGACCCCCACGACTGATCACCTGTGACTGGCCGCAAACCCCAACGGGCAACTGTCCCATCATTTCCTCCGTCAACGACGAAGGCCTCCATTGTCATTTTTTTCCCCTGCATCCCTGGGCCAAACACCGCTCGGATGCACCTTCTGACTGCTGCGTAACCCACGTTCACCATGTCTCTCACTACAATTGTAGTCGACTCGCACAAGGACACATCCACCCCGAAAGGACCGTCGCGTAAGACGTCCCCATAGTACACTAACAAAATTTCCATAGTACCTAACCAACATCCATATTTACATTTCAAATAATTAGTAACCGAACATTTAGTAGTAGTACGATGACAACATTCAGTAGTAGTACGACTAAAATAATAACCGTATTTTCGTTACAAATATTCGATTTGTTTTTATAATCATTTGCTTAGACTGTTTGCTTTTCTCTAACTACCCCAAAAATATCCTAAACTGGTTCTCGTAACATACAAAAACAGAGCTTTTGGAAAAACGACTATTGGTAAAAGCCGAACGTAATTACTCGTTATCCAAACAACCACTCAATATAATAGTACGATAATAACATTTTAATATCATATGAGTAAAACATTTAATATCTTTCGGTTTTATAGAATTTTTTCATATCATACAATAATAATCATTTATTTAGAAATATTAATATTCACAGCGGCATGCATATTATTCACAACATTACATCAATATAAAAAATATTAACAAAATTACGGCGTCATTTATACCTCAGCTCCAATATGGATGTGCTTGCGAATGCAATTAAGCGTCAAAATAGTTCGAATAAATATCTGTCACCAGTATTATATGAACGGAGTCAACCTATTATCACATGAACATCAATATTACACACGGATTTTTCTTTTTGCTATCAAAAGTATGAAAATAGCACTTGCATGTATGTGGTCATCACCTCAAAAGGGACAGCGAAGATGGAAACACAATTTCTTCAATCACGTCATCTCCTCCTTGTTTGCTACTAAGATGAATTATTTTACCTAATTACATACATCATTAAGTACATTAGCACGTAATCTTAACGTACAAAATTTAGATTACTGCGACATAACAAAGTACACCTACGGTTTCCTAACTATAGACTTATTAATAAACATACCACATGAAATAACATACCACATGGAATGAACAATTACAGTATTTTTTTTTCTTAATTACCGTATTAAGATCTTCTCGCATGTCAATACTAATGGACGCAGTTAACATTGATACAACATCTTTAACCTACTCTTCTAAAAAAATAGCATAAATGCAACATCTGTCGTTTGAAATTATTTCTAACTTCTAAGCACTAACATCGCATAGCTAATGACGAGCGAAAAGACTAACTAATTACCACCGTGCATGCACAAAAAAATAAAGGTATTGCAAAGCTCATACCTTGATCCTCAACTTCGTAGTTCACTTCGCTAGGCAAATCCTAGTCCTGAAGCTCTAAATGACTCCAAAAAGTAATGAAATAATGCCTAACACAACAGAGAATACATAGTTATGAACTAATCAAAAAGAGTAAAAACATCATGCATGCAAATGAAACAAACAAAAATGGATAGATCTTACCTTCATCTATCTTTTCTTCAACTTCAGTATCTTCAAAATCCAACTCTAAATCGCCCTAAATCAAGAGTGAAAGTGCCTACTGAGTTTTTCTTTCTCTGTGTTCTTAAAAAAACTTAGAGAGCAGGAAGAGCAGAGGAGAGGAACGAGGCCACAGAGCAGGAAGAGCAGAGGAGAGAAACTTAGAGAGCAGGAAGAGCAGAGGAGAGGAACGAAGCATAGCATATAAAAGGAGAGGATCCCTGTAGTGTCGGCACAATAGGTTCCCACAGTCTCAGCGAGTGAGTGATTCTCGCAGTGCCGTCGCATCCGCTGAAGCTAAAGCCAGAGTGATTCCTGGGCAGCAGCATATGAATCAGGGCGCGTGAATAAAGGAAATGGCGCGGAATCAGCGCCGTTTGCAACAGCGTCGCTGTCTTGCCTCGGAATCAGCGCCGTCTGCGTGAAAATTCGCGCGCGTGGGAATCAGTGCCAAGCAGCTGTCGCGCGTGCGGCAGCGCCAGCACAGGCCGCCTCGTCTGGTGGCGGCGTGGCCCACCTGCTGGGCCCGCGCGCAGCAGGCCGTGTCGGCCGGGGAGCAACAGCGGCAGCGCCGGCCGCCTCGCCCGGTGGCGGCAGGGCCCACCTGGCCCGGCCCGTTTCGTCCGAGCTGCGCCACTGTGCGAAATCCGTTTTCCCCGGCGCGGCCGCCTCCTGCTGTGGCGGTAGGGCCCGCCGCCTCCAGGCGTGGCGGCAGGTGACACGTGTCGCCTGCCGCGCCTGCCGCCACTAGTGAGGGGGTCTCTTTTGTCAATTTCGTCCGCAGGGAGTCTCTTTTGGCAATTCCAGTGGGCAAAGGGTCTCTTTCGACAAAAAATCTATAGACTCAAGTTTTCTTGGGAAGCGCTATATGATGGTAATTAATATATTATGTTACCACCGCCATCTCTTTTCTCATTTAATATATGGCATGTCATTAATATGCCTAATTGGCATTGCATGGGATGCATGATACTACATATGTTACTTCCACTATGGCTAGCCTAACTTGTGTAGGCATCTTGGACTTAAGTTTTGACATTTAATCAACACTGAAAGATTACATAAAACATAAGGTATCAAAATTATCACTAAAAATCTCAATGAGAACAATGAACATATTGTCACTTAATAATCATTAGACTTGGCATTCATAGTGGAAATGACACTAATATTAATCATCATAAAATCCTGCAAATTATAAATTCTGATAGAAAATTACATCAAGATTCACCAAATAAAAATATTTGGAAAATAATAATTGTCAAATAAATGGAAACATGTACTTTGGAATGATTTCATCAACAAATGTCGTAGAATTACCACGCTATTGCACATCACATAATATTTTGTAAACAAAAATTCTTTGTTTACAGAATCAAACATAATTTTATCAATTCCATTTTATGTTATTGTACTTATTCTATAGTGCATTAAATAACATAAAATACACAGAAAGAAAACTTTTATTTTGCCCATCACACATACTAGCCAAACATTATTCTGCCACATGGTGCGGTGAGGAAAACCAAACCACATGGCGAAAAAAAACTTATTATTAAGGTGCCCTCAGCCTACTAGTAATGATCACACCGTTAGGAGATGCCATAACCAATAATTTTTCACTCAAATAAGAATATCAAGAAATTTTATGGAGTGACGCATAATTGTGATCAAGTTTACCTATCATTTCACAATGCCAATATTTGAACACTAAAATGGTACTAGAGCGAATCAACCTGTGGTTGGATGGTTAGAGGGACTGTGGTATCCCCAGCCCACTAGGGTTCAAATCCTGATGCTCGCGTTTATTTCTGAATTTATTTCAGGATTTCTGGCAATGCGCATTCAGTGAGAGGAGACGTTCCCGTCGACGACGAGGTGCCTACGGTGACTTCGTAAATTTCAAGATGATATGTCGGCTCAGTCTTTCGGAGGTGCTCATAGGGGTAGGGTGTGCGTGTGTGCGTTCATAGGGGGTGAGTGTATGCACGTGTATATGAGCGCTTGCGTCTGTACTGTGTTAAAAAAATGGTACTAGAAACGATAGTTTTTTTTCTTCTATAAAGCGGGCCGAAAGCATAACTTAAGCAAACATTGCTTTGATTTTCCCGTCCACGACACAGCGTGTTCGAAATGGTCATCATGTTTCAATCCACACTAGCACAATTTAAGCTACAACCGTCCCTTTTCCAATTTTACGGCGTGTGAAAGTGAGATTTGCCATTCACCTAGGACTAGTTTTCACGTTGACCGTGCCACAGCCGTGGGATCTCCAAACCACCAGAACAGTCGCCGGCTGAGCCCGTGAAGTTCCAGTCTTTCACAGGGCGTGAAGCAATCCGAGATTCGGAGGCGATCGCACCACGGTCCCGTGTCGCACTGCCGCTCACGTCGGGCCAGGCCACAGCCGCGCATCCGCACCACCAGCGTCGCACGCATTCGCCCGCCTCCCTGTCCAGCCTCCAGCCACAAGTGACAAGTCCTCCTCCCCCCAAACGCGCTCCGCCGGGTCGCGTCGCCGCCGCCGCCGCCGTCGACCAGACCCAGTCCCGACCCCGTTAAAAGCCCGGCCGGCGCGCGTGCTTTGCTTCTCACTTCATTTTTCTTCTCAGAGAAAGGAAAGGGAGGAGGATAAACAAACAGACCAACAAATCCACTGACGGCCGGGGGGAAGAAAAGGCGCTCGAGGTGATGGGAACAGTGCTGGACTCCCACTTCCTGGCGCTCACCGCCATCGTCACCGTAAATCTCTCGCGCCGCCTCCTCTGACCTCTCCTCTCCCCCGCCGCCGTCTCCGTATCTCTGTCACCTGGCGTGTTTATTAACTGTTCCCATTCTGGTGTTCTTGGTGGTGGTTGTGGTGCTAGGTCGGGTACCAGCTGGTGTTCTTCATCATCACAGCCCTCCTCCGCTTCGACAAGGTCACGGATTTCGCAGGTAGCACTCCACCTCCTACTTCTTATCTTCCCTTTTTTTGTTCTGTTGGGTGAATCCAGTTAAAGAGTGGAGTCCATGAGCTCGATTTCTCAGCCCAGTGGGAAGCTGGTCTGGCTAAGACTACAGAGTAGCCTAGCCTATTATAATCTATTGTTCCTGTCGCCATTTATATGACTGTCATCAATCCGACGAACAGGGTTGACTCACACCACATCACCTACGTCTAGCAATTTCTACTGATAGCCTTTCTGTTTTTTGTTTCTTGGAATCTTAATACATATGCTGTACGTGTGTCAAGATTGCAATCTTGTTGTGCACGCCAATTTAGATGCTGCCTGCCTGTTCATCCTAGTTAGGAGGCAACCAGTTTCTTCAGAAATAGGTGCTCGGGTGAATTCCTTTGTCTGAGGCTCTGAGCACTAGCGTGTATTAAATTTCTCCGCAACGGAAGACATTCATAGAATCCCTTTCCTTTTCAGCGATTTCTGATTTGTTTTCTTTTTTCAGGCAGTACAAATTTTGTCATAATCGCCGTCCTGACCGCAGCTTTGAAGGGAACATGGCACTTCCGTCAGGTAAATAGTACTCCCTCTGCAAAGAAATATAAGATCGATAGTGATCTAAACGATCTTATATTTCTTTACAGAGGGAGTAGTAGTAAGAACTCAGTTCACTTTCTTGCTCAGATGTTGTAAACATGACTCTGTTATTACAAAACTTTTAATACAGCTGCGTACAAATGTTTAGTTCTAAAAAATTGGCTTAGTTACTGTCGCTGTCCAACTTGCTAGAACAGTTGATGTTTCTTTTACTTCTATGGTGAATCACATTTCTTTTTGACTAATATACTTAAGAACATATGTTCAACAGCAACGCCTGTCCTAGTAATAGTTTATCCAAGCGCTTCACTATCTTCGATTACCTTTTTTTAGGTGAAAATGCCTGTTGCAGTTGTAACTCCTCTAAGCTACTAAAGCATGGCCAGCGAGCTGTTTGTCTGAACCTTGCCTATAGATCGTTAGAGTTGTCATGAGTTTGATGTGTGTTTAGATTTAAAATAATTTACCATCCCTAGTATGCAGTTGAATTTGCTTGGGCATGGATGTTATTGAATCTGCAACAATGTGGCATAATTGCATCTCTGCACTGTCTATGCTCATAAAGCAGAAAGACTCGTCTTACCACTTACATAAAAAAGGGCAGCCCCAGTGCATGTAGCTCCCGCTTGCGCAGGGTCTGGGGAAGGGTCCGACCACTTACATGTTACATTAAAATTAAATCCTACATATGGTACCATGGTTCTCAAAGACTAGATGGAAACTGTACTCATGAGGTGGTACAGTGGTTGTCCATACCCATTTAGTGGGAAATACAGCATCGGCATATGTCTGTTCCAATGAAATCTAGTTCATTTTTCCAAGTTGCAAAGAAATCACGGAGTTAATACATAGATTGGGACAGTATAAATGTTAAGGATAAGCTCATTTCATTTGAACTAATATCTATCAAACGATAGTGGTATTCCTCTGTGTTACCAACTGGATAATTGACATGTCCATGTATTATTTTGAAGCAATGTCATCACAATTTTTTTTAAGAAGTTCGTCCATTTCTGAACATAGACCCGTTTTTTCAGATCGTGTTGACAGTGCTTGTTATAATCTGGGGACTTCGTTTGGCAGTGTTTTTACTAATGAGGTATGTTATCCTAAAACATACTCCCTCCGTCCCAAAATAAGTGTCTCAAGCTTAGTACAACTTTGTACTATAGTTAGTACAAAGTTGAGACACTTATTTTGGGACGGAGGGAGTATATTCTGTTGATAGTTCAAACAGCCCCACTGGACTATGTCTAGTGGAATCTCCTTTTTTGTGAAAAAAATCTTTTAAGACATCTGTTGCCTGAGTCAAAACATGTTGTTCTTGTTCTTGTCAAAATGAGTCGCTAATGCTTGCTTTTGCCTGATGGTGTCTAGGATTTTGCAATGGGGAGAAGACAAAAGGTTTGATGAGATGCGCAGTAACTTGGGAAAATTAGCTGTCTTCTGGACTTTTCAGGTAAATTTTGCAACTTATGTTAAGCAACTAGAGCTGGTTAAATGATCACTGCATTTCTAAAGAGAACCTCACCAGGACTTTTATCCTGATTTGGGCAGGCTGTCTGGGTTTGGACTGTAAGCTTGCCTGTTACTATTGTGAATGCAAGTAGCAGAAACCCTTCATTTGAAGCTCGGGATGTCATTGGTTGGATAATGTGGGTCATCGGGCTATCTGTGGAAGCTATAGCTGATCAGCAGAAGCTTAAATTCAAGAATTCTCCAAGCAATAGGGGAAAGTGGTGTAATGTTGGTCTTTGGAGTTATACTCGCCACCCAAATTACTTTGGGGAGGTCAGTTAATTTACTGTGATTATTCTTTGCATACATGCCGTCTATTAAATCCTTGATTTAGTTGGCTCTGGTCTATGAATCTATCTATTATCCTTCATTCACCGCAAATCTGTTGCTCACATCCTCAATCCCGGGGTTCTCCTTCCCTACGATGCACCCAACATCACCCTCATGAAAGTGAAATACATTTCCCTAGGACAGAGTTTGAAAAGCTGAGACAGTTCCAAGGAAGTAATACCAAACTAAACAGACATAATATGATAACTACTGGCATTTTAGGTTTCATTGTTATGACTTTTAATCGTCAACTGTGTTTGAGCTTCACAGTTTTACTGCTATAAGCTTGAACTTCATAACTCACCAGTACAGCTAATATGATTGTATAACAAGGTTCGCCGGCATAATTGATGGGTAAATAGTTATATTTAAATAGAAGTAAGCTGCACATATTAGATAAAGTCATCACCTCCTACATTAAGACAGGGACATGATTAAGAGAGAAACCTATTGCTTAGAATAATAGAAAAGAGATACATGAACGAAATGCTACAGATTACGAATTTAATTCAGAGCAGGCACTTCTATGCACTCGTAGGTTTTAAGTGAAAGAAATGTACCGGTGGAGCTCAACTGTAGCATTTCAGTAATGCAATAGTTCGATAGTGAAATAGTAGCTGCACACGTAAAAAAAGAACATGCTAGGTAACCGCTTCTGTAGTCTCTCCAATCACAGCCTTGAGCAAGCAAGTAATCTAGGCCAACTTTAGCTACAGAAACAAGTATGCTATATTTGCTAAACTGAGGGCCTGCTGAGCTTCTCATGCCTTTTCATTATTTCATCATGAATAGCCTTTTACTGGCAATAAATCCAAACAGCTACCTCAGTGCATCAATACAGAGTCCAAACACTAGCTCATTCTAGTGAGCACCACCCAACCCTTTATGATATATATTCTGAGCATTTCAATATGGAATGTCGAACAAATCCCGGCATACGCTTGACAGTTTAATCTGATGCAGATGTTCCTTTGGTGGGGGGTGTTTGTAGCATCAACCCCGGTTCTCTCAGGAGCTGAATGGCTTGTAATCTTGGGACCCATCTTCCTGACGCTCTTGCTTCTTTTCGTTAGTGGGATCCCACTTCTTGAGGTTAACCTCTATTCTTGCGCATCCGAAACCCATCCCTAGTTTGCTAGTATATCTTTTATCTCAATGCTAATGCACCTCATCCTCTATATTTCGCCGTGAAGTCATCTGCTGATAAGCGCTTCGGTCGTTCTGAGGAATACCGCACATACAAGAAAACCACAAGGTAAGCACCATTCTTTTACTTAGGTCATTCCCAGATCTCTCCCCAACCACTGCTTTGTCGCAGAGGGGTTACTGAATTTCGTACCGGTTGTGTTCCTCTGCAGCCCTCTTATCCCATTGCCGCCGGTCGTGTATGGAGCCCTGCCGGATTGGTTCAAGGTGGCATTCCTCCTCGAGCTGCCCCTCTACAACCCCGGACCGGAACGCGACCCCGTCAGCTGAGTGATGAATGCGCACTGTTTTTCTGATCACAAGTGATTATACATGTAATGTACTGCTTTTATTCTGGATGGGTGATTCTTTTGCCATTTATTTCAAGGGTTTACGGTGAAGTTTGTGCATATGTATCTATCTCTCAGGATGTTCAAAAGCATAGATTGTGTACTTGTCTTTAATAGGGATATTGTGTACTTGTGTTAATAGTGGAAAAGTTTGGTTTTATTTTGGGGCCATGCTACGCGTCGGCCGGCGGATCTTTTTAAAAGATCCGCCACCTCGACAGTCGTTAGATCAGCGGCCGGTCGTTGTTTTCATAATTGCAACAAAGGTGGTGTTGCGGAATCCTTTTGCAATAGAAGCCTTGTTGCAAAAACATTTGCAAAAAGGTTGTACTGCAGAATTTTATTTTTGTCACTTTTTTTGCAACATGGGTGCTGTTGCGGAAGGACTTTTGCAACAAGAATGATGTTGCAGAAATTTTTCGTCACGAGGATATGGATTGGGGACCACAAGTTGTATCGCAGTTTTTTTTCATCTTTGCTTTTTTTTTTTGCAACATTGGTGTTGCTGCGGAAGAAGTTTTGCAATAAAAATAATGTTGCAGAAGTTTTTCCTCGTGATGATTGAGATTGGGGATATTTATCATGTGCAGCTTTTGAGCACTATAGATAACTTTTGATCTAACGGCCACTCACCCGGCGAACGCGTGCGAGCTATCGGTGGGCTGAACCGAATCTTTTCCATGTTTCAGAAACATGGAGAATGTTGCAAAATCCTGAGACTTTCTGTGTGTTGGACGACACGTGGTTAGCTCTCAACGTGACGGACGCGAAGAGTAAAATCGGCCGGATGATTGTAATCATTTCCTTTTATTTTGTGCCCTCTTGTACCAAATCCTGCACGGAAGGCTGAACTTTCTCTAGTTTCTATGGGAATTTTACTCTGTGCTGTAAAATCCGTTTCTTTTTCCAAACGGGCTTCGATGGTTTGTGTGCGTGGGCCCAGATTTATCAGGATTCAAATTACAGCAAGTATCATATCAGGATTCAAACAGAATCTGCACGCCGTGTCGTCCAACACAAACTGAAACAGCATATGTCGATCATCTATCTACTGACGTCCGGCACGCCGGAGAGCCTCACGCCGGCGCGATGGACACCTTGTCGACCTGCACGACGTACTCCAGCGTCGCCCCGGGAGGCACCTGCATGCCGTCGTCGCCGAAGTCGGCGCCATCCTCACCAAAGCCCAGGCTCGCCGGGACGACCACCCGGCGCTTGCCGCCGTTTCGCATGGACCGCAGCGCGTACTCGATGCCCTCGCACATGCCCCTGGTGTAGGGCCTGGAGCCCATGACGAGCGCCAGCGGCCGCTTCCCGTCGCCGAACGTGTCCACGAACGCCTCGCCGCCGTCGGCCACCCGCCCCTGCAGGTCGATCACCACCAGGTCGCCCGGCCGCGGCACGTCGCCGCCGCCCACCCGCATCTCGGTGTACCTGAACCATTGCTGCTGCTCAGAGGAGCTACCCAAGAACGTAGCTAGCTGGTGCCATGCATGCATGCTTACCGGATTCCATTGGGCAGGACGACCTCCTGCTCCTCTTCCACATCCCTGCGAGAAGGAGACACACATGCGTGGCTTAGCTAACGAGAGCATGGAGGATGATGATTAATGGAGGTGAGGGGTCGAGGTCGGTGGCTGACTTGGTGTTGGCCTGCTGCTGCGTGACCTCGAAGCGGGTCTTGAGCTGCTCCGACACGACGCCGAAGGCCAGGAACCCGACCCACGCCAGCCCGGCGCCGATGCCGAACCGCCGCGTCAGCGACGACGCGACCCAGTCCGTCGAGTCGGCCGACGTCGCCGCGCGCTTCGGCGCCGGCGCCCTCGCCGGTGCCGCCTGCGCCTGCATGGGCTCTTGCTGCTGCTGCTGTGGTGGCGGTGGGGGCTGGTCGGACGGCGGCTGGGCGCTGGGCGGGCGCGAGGGCGGCGCGCACGAGACGTGCGGCTTGGCGGCGGGGCGGGCGAGGAAGGCCGGGGAGCTGCCCAAGAAAGTGGCCATGGCGGGCACGGGCGCGATACGTTTGCTTGTGTGTGTGATGGGTGAGACCGTACGGCGAGCAGAGCAGAGCAGCTGGGAGGAGGATGGAACCGGATATTTGGCTAACCTTTTTGTTGCTTTGCTTTCTCTACGTTTTTGAGATTTCTTTGGCTGCTTTTAGGCGGTTTCGTGGACGGAAACGTCGCCACACACACACGCCGGCGACTGGACTGGACAGCTCGAGAGGCTTATCCGGTTATCTCGTTGCTATACTTACTTCATGCTTGAATATGGAGTATTTTTTAACAATGAATCTTCTCTTCTCTTAATGTCTGTACAGATGCCGGTCAGAAGAAAGCATGTATTATGTCCCTATGAAAGATTAAGAAAAGGAACCCCAGGATATACAACATATGAATAAGATGTTCTGCTATAAACGGAGGCGGTTTTGCAAAAAAAAAAAAAAGAAAAAAAAAAAAAAAAAAAAAAAACCACCGAAGCTCCTGTGATCTGGCGGCGACGGAGGAGAGTGGATGAGATGGGGACGACAATTCCGGCGGGGAGGAAAGCCCGTACGGGGGTGGGCACGCTCGAGGGGCCATTCAATGTCCAGGGGTGGAGCGAAATCAAAGCAAGGTCGAGGCAGATATGTCGGAGATCCGCGGATAGGAAGAAACTTCGGGAGATGATGTAGAGGCGCGCGGGGGAGCTAATCAGCGGGAGTTCAGGTGAGATCCAATCCAATCCGAAGGGAGAGGGGTCAGCTCGCATCTTTTTGAGCAAGAAATCATCTTGGACGCGTCTAGGGAGCAGTCGGCATCTAGGGAGCAGCCGACTGCTCCCTAGCATTCCCTGGCAGCTTGCCCGAACAGGAAAGTTCCTGTCCCTTCGCATCGATAAAAAGGAAAGTGCCAGTCGACCCTTCCCCGCGATCCCCTTCGATAAAGCACCTGGTCCCCGTCCCTCCTCACGTGATCCCCCCATCCCCACCTTCCCTTCCCCTCCTATTCCAGGCGTCAGCCGCCAGAGCATCGTCCCCATCTTCTTCTCCCCCAAGAAAGGGCACAATTCATCCTTCCCAGATCCAAAAGCTTCACAACCCTGCAATGGCGGCATCCATGAAACACTTGATCTAAAACAGCTAGAAAAGCAGGAGAAGCAGGAAGTCACAAAGGTAAAAACAACAGACTTGCTCACCTTCTCCCCCACTTTTGCCCTTATCCAACCCTGTAGAAATTGGCTCTTCTTGATCCAACATGCCTTTGATTTGCTACATCTGTGTTTCATCCTGTTGCATATCAACACGTTGTAAGCAACTATTGTGCCTATTTTTAACCCTATTTTAACCATCTACTAGTGTTGGGAACAAAAATCAAACACTAAAGTTATAGTTCTGCCAATTTACACATTCTGTTTGAGCGAAGCAGTGTTAGCATGAAGCAACTAGCAAATGGTGAAAATGAGCAAAAAATCTGCTGGTTTACACACAAATTTAGAAAATTTAAGGTGTAAAACATGAACCTTTTGCACCTTACAAAGGGATGAACAGTGTGCTCAGTAGGTAAAAATAACAAAAAAATCCGTTGTAGCAAATCAAAATGTTATTGTGAAGCAAAATCATGGTTTACGGGAGCAACTTGCATTATAAAGAATAGGCAAAAACATTCTACTGCCAAATCAACTCATGTTGAAGCAACTCATGCAACAAACAATGGGTTAATGGCAGCAAATTGCATTGTGAGATTACGCAACAAACCATGGCTGATGGCAGTAACTTGCATTGTGACATTATGCAACCATTATGGCTGATGGGAGCAACTTGCATTATATGATTAGGCAAAAAATTCTATTGTCAGAAGCAACACATATAAAAGCAACTTATACATCAAAAGGCATGTCTGATGGGAGCAACTTGCATTGTAAGACTTGGCAAAAGTCATTGCTTATTGTAGCAACTTGTATTATAAGATTGGGAAAAATCTACTGTCAAAAAGCAACTCATGTAGAAGCTAAAAAATACTCCTACTGGGCAATTGTTTTCATTGTACTTTGGTTCAGCAGTGGAAAAAATGAAAAAGGGGAAAAATGTGCAACAAAAAAAATACTAGAGAGTCTGGTCTGAGGTTTAATTTACCTTTCCATTATATCCTTCAAAATGATCCAAAATGTATTTCCACTGTTGTTGTGTTCTCGCACTTGGCAGGAAAAATGTGGCGGATGCAAAAAAATTGGTATTTTGGTCCTGCAGAAAAGAAAGGGCAAAGGAATGTCCTATACAACAACCAAAAAATGCATCACCTTGTAGGAGAAAAAAACCATGACCTGGACAACAAATTACTTGAACCGACTACACGAATGGGAACACATTGAACATAGTGATCACCAAGGTTGCTGAGTACAATATAGGTGAAACAAATGTACTGAACATAAAGGACAAATATTGCCCATGACTACTGCTATTCTTTAAGTTTTTTCTAACACAAACATGTTGCTGCTCTCTCTCTGTTTTTTGGTGTGAAATCCATGTTGAAAACACTTTGAATAACATTTTTGTGGCAGTTGGCTTGCTTCACCTAAAAATCCTTGAAAAACATGCAGAGATAGAAGTTGCCTGCATTTTAAAAAACAATAAAGAAAGAAAAAATTATGATACACACAAAAACAAAGCCTATGTTGTATGTTCAAATGTTTCCTTAGAAGAATGGATGCTATCTTATGATTCTGGTGTGATTGTGTTGGTGTGTTGCTTGCTTGCCTGAATTTAGTTTGTTACTTGCTTGTCTCATCAAGCTAACTTGCTTTGTCTTTCTGGTTGAAAAATGCACAGGTTGAAAAGATGATTGACCTAAATGAGGAACCAGATGAAAATATTGTTGATGGTATGAATATTGGTGATCCACTGTACTGTACACAACAAGGTGCTCAAAATACTGAGTTTGTGGCTGAATCTCCTAATCCTCCTATAATGCAAAATGTCACTATTGCTGCAGCAAAAACAATGGAGGTAGATGGGCACTCACTTCATGGGATAGGTACTTTAGCCAATAAACAAGCACCTGTAGCACAAGAAGCTAAGACTGATGATCATACCCTTGATGGCACTGGTGACGCGGGTGATATTGATGGGATTGTTGGTAATGGTTTGACAGGCTTGGGTGCTGAAAATGATGATGAAGCTTGTTCACAGCCCAGGGAGCCTTATGTGGGCATGAGGTTTGACACTTTGGAAGGCGCCAAAGAGCACTACAATGCATATTCCTTGCAGATTGAGTTTTTAATCAAAATGAATACTTCAAGGAAGTCTGTTAACACTGGAGAGTTGATCAAGCAACAGTTTGTTTGCAACAAGTTTCAAAAGCTTAAAGTCGATGACGGAGGGGCAGAAAATATTCCTGTGCTAGATGATATTGTTGAACAAACAAAATATGATGATGAAGACAAGGATATTGTCTTTATTGATGATGAGAGTAAAACAAAAAAGAGAAGCAAGAAGCGAAAGAGAGATACAATATTGCAAACTAGTTGCAAAGCTAAGATGGTTGTGAAACTAATAGATGGAAGATGGGAAGTGATATACTTTGTTGGCGAGCACAACCATCCATTGGTTGACAAACCATCTTTGACTAAGTACTTGAGATCACACCAAGGGATCCCAGCAGAAGAAAGGGCCTTCCTTACCCACCTTCATAGCTGCAATTTGACTACCGATCTATGACCACACCCCCTCCCCTCCAACTTTAACACCCTAGACTTGCCTAAGTATTGTATCTTTGTTGCTTAAAACATATGCCTAGTTTGCCAGACAAAAGTACACAAAACATATGCCTTACTTGGTTGACAAATAAAAAATTTACTCCCCCTGGACTTGCCTTATTTTTAAGTAGTAGTTATCTGGTTTGTTCAAAAAAACAAGCAAGATACTGCATGTGTTGTTTTGTGTTTGTTATTTAATGTGCTTGCTGGACTTGCCTAGTATTTATCTGCTTGTTGCTCAATGTATTTTTACTACATGCCTATCTGCCTGTTGCTAAAATTGAAGAAAAAAAATGCATGTGATAACACTTGTTTCTGTGTGAGCTGCACTTGCCTATTATTCAATTTTTTCTAGTTCAAATGCATAGTAATACTTCCCTAGTTGGTTTTATGTAGCTTGCTCTAGTATTTTTACCCACTGCTGAAATGCATGTATGTTTTGTGTTAGTTGCTTGTATAGCTTGATGAATTGCCTAAACTCTCCATTTGAGTTGCCTACTAAAAGAAATAAAACTATTTTTGGTACTGTTTTTGGGTAAAAGGGATTAACCACCATTCTGACTTCATTGACTGTAGGTCGTATGATGCACATCATGTTAGAATTCTATGGGGCAGAGCTCATTGTGCCTTATGGTACTAAGCACATTACAAACCTCAAGATGGTCTTGAACAAGGATGCTACAAGAGAAGGCGATATGATAGAGACAATTGCATACTTTAAAGATCAGCAAAAAGAGGATCCAGATTTTTTTTACAAGATAAAGTATGAGGAGGAGGACACAGTGAAGAATATTTCCTTGGTCAATGGTGTGGCAAGGAGGGCTTACACGGAAGCTTACCATGATTGCATCTCCTTTAACACAACATATATGACTAACATGTACAACATGCCTTTGCACCATTCATTGGAATTAATCGACATGGGCAGTCATTTATGTTACGTTGTGGTTTTGTTAGGCAAGAGTTGGCAACAAGTTTTGATTGGCTATTCCAGACCTTCCTTGAGGCAATGCATGGTGTAGCATCCACCAACATCATAACCGACCAAGACATCGCAATGGCACAATCCATTAAAAAGATCTTCCCTACAAGTGTGAATCGCTATTGTCGTTGGCATATTATGAAAAAGGCACAAGAGAAGCTAGGGGGATTGTTGGGGCGAAACCCTGGTTTGTCGCAATATTTCAACAAATGTGTTGACTTTAGCTTGACACCAGAGGAGTTTGAGGCGGGATGGGTGAGCTGCTATTGAAGTGTGAGGCTATGACAGACTCCCACTTTGAGACTCTATACAAGTACCGGGAAACATGGGTTCCATGTTATTTCAAGCACCAATTCTTCCCCTTCTTGCAGTCAACTCAACGCAACGAGGGGTTCAACGCTGTCCTTAAGCGATATGTGAACCCACACAAGTCCATCTTGAACTTCGTGAAGCAATATTAGAAAATCCAAACACACATACTAGTTCGAGAGGGTGCGAAAGATTACAGGACGGGACATTTGCAGACTAAAATGTGGTCGTCTTACCCCATTGAGAAGCAAGCCTACGATTCCTACACTACGGATTTGTACGAGAAGTTCCGCGACGAGTTTGAGTTGACTACAAGGTACAACATGCTGCCCCGTGGTGAACACTTGTATGAGCTTTACCCAAATCATAAATGGGTTGCTAAATATGGTTCTAGGAGCTATTTTGTGACAGTTGAAGCTAGTGTTGGAGACAACAGATGTGAGTGTTGCAAGATTGAGAGGGACGGTATGCTTTGCTGCCATATATTGAAAGTTTTCAACCAGCTTGGGGTTGATGAAATCCCAGCGCAGTACATCATTAGAAGATGGACACCTTTGGCAATCCCCGATGCACCCCCTGTTGTCGAGGATCATCCCGATGAGATGCCACCACAATCTAAGAAAGAACTCCGGCATACAAATTTGATGATGGATTTTGGTAGCCTTGCTCGGGTTGCTAGTGCAGATGCCGTGGCAAATATTGTAAAGAAGCATATGCATGGAGCACGTCATGAAATAAGAAATCTCAACATGTCAAGGAAGAAGAAACCAACAACACCTACCAGTGGGCCTACTGGTGGTCCTCCGCTATCAGCTGGTGGTTCTGCGCCACCAACGAGTAATGCTCCGGCGAGTAGTGGCAACGCACCGCCATCTGCTGGACCTGCGCAAGCCCTTGCTATAGTTCTAGGCAGCATCAACTACTTCTGCCCCGCAGACAAAAAATGCAGCATCGCTAACTGCAAACTCTATGGGTCCAGGTGTACATCCACAAGCAACAGTGGGGGCTGCACAACTGCCTAGGGGGACCTGCAGTGCCAAGCTGATGGGCTGCACAACGGGGGGGGGGGGGGGGGGGGGGGGGGGGGGGGGGGGGGGGGGGGGGGGGGGGGGGGGGGGGGGGGGGGGGGGGGGGGGGGGGGGGGGGGGGGGGGGGGGGGGGGGGGGGGGGGGGGGGGGGGGGGGGGGGGGGGGGGGGGGGGGGGGGGGGGGGGGGGGGGGGGGGGGGGGGGGGGGGGGGGGGGGGGGGGGGGGGGGGGGGGGGGGGGGGGGGGGGGGGGGGGGGGGGGGGGGGGGGGGGGGGGGGGGGGGGGGGGGGGGGGGGGGGGGGGGGGGGGGGGGGGGGGGGGGGGGGGGGGGGGGGGGGGGGGGGGGGGGGACAGACACTGAGGGGGACTCCGCAACAACTATTGGAAGCTGCAACACTAACTAGAGCACCTGCACCAACAATGATGAGGGCTCCTCAACCAAGCTGGTGGCCTGCACCACCACCTAGCTAGGGGGGATGCACCACCATCCAGGGGACCTACAACAGCAAACCTGAGCCATGTGACGAGTGTTGGCCTTGCACCATTGCCTACAGAACCTGCAACAGTTGCTGGTGGTTCTGTGTAGCGTCCCACTTCTTCTACTATGCAAGAAAAACGTGTCGCCCCACTTTCATCTTCTTCGGCGCAACCTCCTGGTGGACATGCGCACCAGCCACTCAGCATAGCATCCCTACATGCAGTTGTTGCAGCCGCGCAAGGTGCTTCTATGGTTGTACCACATTTCGGAAATCCTACTATCACACCTGACCCTCCAATTCCTAGAGACCCCCCAAAATTGACTACAAAAGGAAGAGCGAAGTCAAAAGGGATGCAACTAGCACTTGAGATGCATCTGAAGAGGAAAAACAAGTGCAACTATTGTGGGCCTTTGAGCCACAATGGTGCACTGTGTCCCACAAGATTGGCGTGATGGACACCACAAATGGAACAGATGGATTTTGATTGTCAAGACGATGAGTGAGGAAAGGCAAAAAAGAAGCCCAAAGATATGTTAGGAACGACATTTGCTATTTTCTGTATGCACCTTCTTGTTGACTATCATTTGTGTTTTGTGTTACCATTTAGGCAAGGCAAGATGCTTTTTAAGTCTGTAAGGTTCAAAAATGCTCTAGATAACTCTATTGCATTTTTTGATTAAGTGCTTCCTTGTTCTACAATTTGGATTGCATGATTATGTAGTTTGGATTGCCTAATACTATAGTTTGAATTGCCTAGTGGCAAAAATATTGTAGGTAATTCTGGGTGTTTCATTTTGAAAATTTGTAGGCAATTTCTGTTTGATATTGTTGCAAGTTAGGAAATGGATTCAGGCAACTCCTTGGTTGTTCAAAAATTACAGGCAACTTTTGAAAATGCTGATGATGCAAGGAATCTTCATGTAAATGATGCTGGCAACTGCAGTATTTATGTACCAATAAATTTAATAAAACATGAGTGAATAAAACTGACCTAAGCTAATTTTAGTACATCTTTCCATGGAGCCTTGTTGCGCACGGTGTTAACCCACGTGTTAGTCAGCTGCTTCCTGATGTTTGGAACATCATGTGCTGTGAATCTTGGAATCTTCCTTGCCTCCCAACCATTTGCAAGTGTGAGGGCAAAAATACTGCAGTCGAATCTATGCAAAAATACAGTATGTTTCTAATTAGCTAGACTGTTGTATGTAGGGGGGGGGGGGGGGGGGGGGGGGGGGGGGGGGGGGGGGGGGGGGGGGGGGGGGGGGGGGGGGGGGGGGGGGGGGGGGGGGGGGGGGGGGGGGGGGGGGGGGGGGGGGGGGGGGGGGGGGGGGGGGGGGGGGGGGGGGGGGGGGGGGGGGGGGGGGGGGGGGGGGGGGGGGGGGGGGGGGGGGGGGGGGGGGGGGGGGGGGGGGGGCATCAATGTTGGTAAGTTGGAAATCATCCATTGAGACATGAAACTTGGCATAGTACTCTTCCCGCAGAGCCCAAAAACTAGCAGCCATAGTCCTTGCACAATCATCTAGATGCTTGTCCTGAAGCGTCCTCCATGAATCAAGCACCTCGAACTTTTGATCCCTTATATTCACATTAAAGACCCAATAATGGTTCCCTGTAATTGGCTTTGACTTGTCAATGCTCTCTAACACAGGGAACATGATTTGTGCAAAAAAAGTAGAAAAAAGGTAGGGTAAGAACATGATTTGCAGGCAACTTGAACAGCTATAAAAGACGCAAGTTTACTCGTAAAAAAACTATGCAAAAAACTAGATGTTACAGAAATTTATGTTATTATTATGCACTCTGGCAACTTGGTACATGCACTGAAGCAAAAACAAAATGTCGGACGTGCAGATTTATGGCAACTTGATCCAGGTGTGTAAGCAACTTGAAGAGCATATACTCAGGCAAATTTTGTGCATGCGTGTAAGCAACTTGTGTAAAAAAATTGGTGAAGTATTGGTGTAAAAAGTGAAAAACTTGTACTATGATATTTACATGTGGGTGGGAAACTTTGAACATCTATTTACCCCACTCAGGAAAAAAATGTGCTAGAGTGGAAATTCGAGTAAAAATGACTTGCCATATCTTTGCGGTCCAAGCGATTTGATTTGTTGAATCGGGAAATAAGCTCTTTGATGTTCATATCTTTAGAGGGAAAATGCATCCGTTGCAACCTTGTCTGGAAACAAAAATGGGGAAAAATGACCAAGTAGCAACCAAGAAAATAAAAAAGAGTGGAAACCTGAAGTACTAAGGACTGCTTTTCCTTTTTCTTACCGAGAACCTGAGGGGCATCACAACCTTCTTAGAGTCTGGTGGCAAATTCATCATTATGGACTGTATGCTGATTTCCATTACATGGGTCAAGACATATCCTTCCTTTTTCATAGAGTTTGCGAGCTCCCTCACCGTGACATAGTATCTGTTATAGTCAATTGCCTTTGGGCTGTGAGCAAAAGAAAGAGTAAGCACAAAAACAAAGAGATGTGTTATCTATTCCTTCTTGATTTTATCACCATGTCCATGATAAAAAATGGGGAAAATGCATCTCATTTTGGCTACATGAAAAAATAGCCAAATTGCCTGCTTCTATACTTTGGATTGCCTAGAATTATATTCTGGCTTGCCTACAAGTGCATTGTGGTTACCATATAATTTGCACGGAAGATTATGTTATTGCTCTACCGTGCCAAATTGCTTGCTTTTGTACTTTGGATTGCCTGTAAACACAATCTGGGTTGCCTAAAAGACCAAGAAATTTGGGGCTTGCCTGAAACTGCATTTTGGGTAGCATATATTTTGCATGGGGGATTATGTTACTACTCTATTGTGCCATTTTGCCTATTTTTTTTACTTTGGATTGCCTGGAAATACAGTCTGGGTTGCCTGAAAGTGCATTGTGATTGCCTAAAAACATAAATATAAAAAATGGCCTGAAAATTGTCATACCTGGTATCTGCATCTGGTGATGCTTCTTCATCCAACCTCCCATGCAAAATAACCGATGCATATAGCCTGTTTGCTTCAGGTTTGCACAGGTACACGTACCTCTCATTATAGTCCATGAATGGTGACCTCTTGCAAGGAGGTGGCTTGATAATCCTTCTCTCAAATTGATGTGGGACCATCTCTCCTGAGCTACCGCGCCTATAAATCTTGCTGCCTGATCCCACTTCTCCTTGGTTGGAAACTTTTCCAGGTGTCTAGTAAATGTTCCCAACTGAACAACCTGCACCAAACTCCATATCCTTTTCTTGTACACGTGCACATGCTTCATCTATGCCTTCAAGATCCACAACATAATCGTCGTTGATTATTTGGATGACTGGCTAGGGAGGTACTTGATATTGCATGGACTCATGCTCAGCAAATTCGCTTGGCCTGATATCTCGATGTGCTCCATCATCTACATCTGCTGTAGGAAAATCATCTATAAAGAGATCAAAACTTGGGACTGGGCAGTATTCACTGTGAAAAACATATGAGCTTTCACTTTTGCTGTGATGAAAATGTCATCCATCCATCTCCGTTGGAATGTGATTTCATGACTTGCTTTGCGGATTGTTGCTAGATGGAGCAACACACCTTGCTAAGATCTCACTGTCATCTAGAACATTTATTTCTAGTGCAGACGGTCCTCCTTGCCTTCTGAACCTGCTAAATCGCATGGGCAGGGGGGGGGGGGGGGGGGGGGGGGGGGGGGGGGGGGGGGGGGGGGGGGGGGGGGGGGGGGGGGGGGGGGGGGGGGGGGGGGGGGGGGGGGGGGGGGGGGGGGTATTAGCAAATTTGCATCTGAACTTTGTTTAATATTGCCACCAATGTCATCTCTGCTAGAGGATGTTTTCCTGACCTGCATCTAATGCTACAACTTGTGGTGATGACTTCAAATCTTGCACTTTGCCCCTCTGGGTGGCATTGCCTGATTGCATTCCATTTCATTGAGCAAGATGTTGTGCTCGGCCATTTAAATCGCTAAGTGATTGCCTTCCACTAGGGTTTGCTCTGCTTGCTCCTAGTAGTGGTCCATGTTTCATTTGAGTTGTTTCTCCTTTTGTTGGGTGTAATGTTGCCTGTGCAATACTTGCCTAAAAAACAAATGAGCTTGCTTCCTCCTTGGACCGAGTTGCCAGAATATGTGAGTTACTTGCCTGGCATTTGGGATGAGAATTACCATCCTGCTTTGAAACTGCCCCTCGTGATACTGCATCATTTGCATCTTTGCCACGGGGTAGTGCATGAAGTCCTGCTGATGTGCTTGATGCTGTATTGGTTTCCAGCTGAGTCTTGTCTGTGCCATAACTTGCCTCTTTTATCAGAGATATTGCCTATTGTTGCAACTGAAAATGCCCAGATTTCTTCATGGCTGACTTTGTTTCCTTTCCCTCTTGCACTTGTTCAGCATTTTGGTCACATATGGCTCGCAGTTCCTCTGTTGTTTCTGTCACCACCATTGGCTCTAATATAAAACTGACACTCTTTTTCTACTTTGGTGGTGGAAGTGGTGGTAGACCAACTTTCTTTGCTTCGCCCACTTCATGTAGACCACCTATTTCCCTCATGATTTTCTGGCGAATCCACTTGGGGCATAACTCCTCAAAGTTAAATTTCATACCCAGTTCCATCTCTTTTCCCCTCAATAGGTCTTCAAAAATCTTCCCCGCTTCCACTACAATAGGCTGCTCGTCCAAATCCATCATTTCTTTCACTTCAAACCTAGGGAACCATGGAAATTTGCAATCACTTTCCTGCTCCATCATAACAACATCTCTCACAGAGATGCTAACTGCCTCATCAAGTCCCTTTGGCTTCCTATCCTTCTTCTTTTCAATATGCATTCATCTTCGTCATCACTGTCTTGTTTTCCAGTTGCAGCATCCTCGTTCCCGCCATTGTTGCCACCTTCACCACTGGGGCTGCTGTTGCCACCTCCGTTGTTGTCATCATGATCATCCTCATCACCCTACCCATCATCATCTCCCTTGTCTTTATCATTGTATTCACTTTCTTCATCGTCATCATCTTCCTTTTCTTCATCCTCTTCCTCTTCGTCCTCCTTATCCTCCTTGTTTTCATCCATTACCGCTCCCCTCTCCTCAAAAGTTGCTTCCCCCTCATCGCAATGATTTCCCCCCTCGTTATCATTGTGTCCAGTATTTTCCACCACAAAGTCATCAGCAACATCATCGCCTGAGTGGCCATCGCTGTCGCTTGCTACTTGTGAGCTGCGTTGGGTTTTTCCCCGAAGAGGAGGGGATGATGCAGTACAGTAGAGATAAGTATTTCCCTCGGGTTATGAAACCAAGGTTATCAATCCAGTAGGAGAATCACGCAACACCTCGTTAGCAGTGCCCGCACACAAAATAACAAATCCTTGCACCCAACGCGAACAAGGGGTTGTCAATCCCTTGGTTCTTAATTGCAAGATTAAATTTTATGGTGATAGATAGATAGATCGAACAAGAATACAAAATAAAATAAACAAAGTAAAATTACAGCGAGGTATTTTTAGGATTTTCAATATATGATAGAAGTAGACCTGGGGCTATAGTTTTCACTAGAGGCTTCTCTCTTGAAAATAGCATACGGTGGGTACACAAATTACTGTTGGGCAATTGATAGAAAAGCAAATAATCATGATGATATCCAAGGCAATGATCATGTATATAGGCATCACATCTGAGACAAGTAGACCGAAATGATTCTGCATCCACTACTATACTCCACACATCGACCGCTATCCAGCATGCATCTAGAGTATTAAGTTCATAAAGAACGGAGTAAAGCCTTAAGCAAGATGACATGGTGTAGACAAAGTAAACTCACGCATGAATAAACCCCATCTTTTTACCCTTAATAGCAATGATACATACATGTCATGTCCCTTTATGTCACTGGGATTGAGCATCGCAAGATCCCCATTACAAAGCACCTTTGCAAGATAAATCAATCTAGTTGGCCAAACCAAATCAATAGATTGGAGAGAAATACGAAGCTATAACAATCATGCATAAAAGAGTTCAGAGAAAACTGAAATAATATTCATGGATAATCTAATCATAAACTCACAATTCATCGGATCCCAACAAACACACCGCAAAAAGTCATTACATCAGATAGAACTCCAAGAACATCAAGGAGAACATTGTATTGAGGATCAGATGGAGAGAAGAAGCCATCTAGCTACTAACTATGGACCCATAGGTCTGTGGTAAACTACTCACACATCATCGAAAGGGCAGCAAGGTTGATGTAGAGCCCCTCCGTGACCGATTTCCCCTCCGGCAGAGTGCCAAACGAACAAAGGCTTGCGGCGGCGGAAAAAGTATTTCATGGACTCCTCTGTTGGTTTCTTGATTTTAGAGAATTTATAGAGGCGGAGTTAGGTCAAACGGAGCCACGTGGGCCCCATGAACCTGGGCGCGCCCTGGTGCCTCGTGGGCCACTACTCCATCTTCTTGTCCCCTCCCGAAGCTTCCAGGGTCTCTTATGTCCAGAAAAAAATCACCAAAAAGTTTCGTGGCATTTGGACTTTGTTTGGTACTGATATTCTGTAAACCAAAAACAAGCAAAAAAATAGCAACTAGCACCGGGCACTAAGTTAATAGGTTAGTCCACAAAAATGATATATAATTGCTTGTAATGTATATAAAACATCCAAGATTGATACTATAATAGCATAGAACAATAAAAAATTATAGATACGTTGGAGACGTATCATCGCTCTCATCATTCCCTCTGTCCTCGTCAGATTCGTCACTTTCACTTTCATCTTCCTCACTGCCATCACTGTCAGATTTAAATGACTCTTCGTCACTTGATAAGCTGTCTCTGATGGCTGCAACTTGTTTGGGTCTACTCTTAGACTGATGCCTGCTCCCTTCCGCATGAATAAGCCCTATCCTGCTTGTGCCCTCGTCATCATCATCTATCCTCCCAATGCCAGTAACAAGCTTTCCAACTGCATGTGAAATAGTGGAACACATTTCGTGCACCATAACTGTCAGCTTCTTTTGTTTCTGCAAAAACACAAAAGTACAAAAAAGAGAAAACATGATAAGTTTTATAAATATGTTTGATTTGAGAATGAAAAGGGAAACACTAGTGAGGATAAAAGCCATTGGATGACTTATAATTTTGTCATATGACTCGGGTAGTCTTGCGGCGACAAATTTTGTGACGTGGTCCATGCTCCCAAACAAGCTATCATCCGCATACCGCGAGAACTCAGTCTTCGGCTATTTGTTGTGTTGTCAAAAATGATGAACAAGAAGAGGGAATTGCTACTGTTCATTATTTTGATTTTGACTGTATTTTTTAGTCAAAAAACTAAAAAGAAGTAACTTGATAGTTTACATAAAACATGCATGCTTTGAACACATCGTGGGCATCCTTGTTGCCTATTATTCCTATAATGCGCAGTTAGGGTTTCAGCATGTAGCTTCCCTGGATTTCAGTATATAACTTCTATAGTTGCAAAACAAAACTTGCTACAGTTCAGTATATAAGTTGCTATTGTTAAATGCTGGACTTGCCTATTTTTCAAAAAATGTTGTACATCAGCTACTATTATTGCCCCCAAAAAGTCCTTCCTATCATATTGGGACAGTTGACAGGGTACACCAAGACTGAGAACTACAAATTGCCCAGAAAATACTTTCAACTTTCTTGGACCTTGTAATACAATTGCCTCCTCTATAACAAATGGAGTTGCCTAACTTTATGTCTTTTAAAGCAAAAAATGGCATTACTGGACAAAAAAGAAAATGAGCTTACCCGCAGGTTGTCGTATTCCCCCAGGGCTTTCCTGTCCTTCTTGATAACTTTAGCAATTAAATATGAATTCCAAACTGAAACCCTTGGTATCAAACTGGGAATTGGTTCGTCAACATCCAATGAGTCTAGATAGAGCAGCTGTGTGAGATAAGAAAAAACACAAAGTTTGAGTCCACTGCTGATTTAAAAAAACATAAGGACAGTGAGAAAAAAATAATGATTCATGATTCGATGAACTTACTATGAGGTGGAAAACACAACAACAAACAACCTTCTTTCCACGACCCGTTTTGAATGCTAGCTTTAGTTGATCAACAACAAACTGGCATATGTTGGTTTCAGTTATTCCATTAACATCCATGATGGTAGGAAAGCTTTTTGGTGAAATGCTTAAACTTGGAGATGGAGCAAGGAAGAAGGAAAAAACAAGAGCCAACCAGGCACGGGGGAAATCATCATCATGAGCTCCATTCATCTCTTTGATCATCTTGCACCATGCTGTGAGAGTTGGTGAATTCTTTGAGGTTATATTGTAAATATTGTACATTGCCTTTGTGATCTCAGGGCGGTTATCATAGCACACCTTCCTCCCCCTATTTGGCAAACCCCATATCCTCTGAACACTCGCGACATCTACTGGAATCTTCCCCCTATCTAGAATAACTATCAGTGACATCTCTGGATCATAATGCTTCAATATCCATTGGCTAAGATCACCGGGCATGTTGTTCGCTGCAAGGTCCAACAGGCCGCCAAACTCTTTTCCAATAATACCACCTTTTTGGCGAGAAACCAAGTCTTTTTATTTGAACAGCCTTGCAGGCGATGCCCTGTTCCTACGACCCTATGGGAAAATAGTTTGTAAAAAGATAAATTAAGCATGAATATTTTATGATGTTTGACAGGCAATTTAGACACCATTGTGATACGTCTCCAACGTATCTATAATTTATGAAGTATTCATGCCATGTTTACAACAATTTTATATGGTTTTGGTATGATTTGGATGGAACTAACCCGGACTGACGCTGTTTTCAGCAGAACTACCATGGTGTTGTTTTTTGTGCAGAAATAAAAGTTCTCCAAATGCAACTAAACTTTTTGACGATTTTTTGGAACAAAAGAGGCACTAGAAGCTTCGTGGGAGGACCAGAAGGTGAAGGAGGTGAGCACAAGACACCTGGGTGCATGAGGAGGCCCAGGCGCGCCCAGGTGGGTTCCACCTCGAGGCCCATCTTCGCGTGATTCCAACGCTGAAAATCCTATAAATAGAGAAACCATCAGAAATAACCCTAGATCAGAAGTTCCGCCGCACCAAGCCTCTGTAGCCACGGAAAACCAATCTATACCCCGTTCCGGCACCCTGCCGGAGGGGGAAATCATCACTGGTGGCCATCTTCATCATCCCGACGACCACCATGATGAGGAGGGAGTAGTCCACCCTCGGGGCTGAGGGTTTGTACCAGTAGCTATGTGTTTAATCTCTCTCTCTCTCTCTCTCGTGTTCTTGAGATGGCACGATCGTGGGCTTTGTTAATATAGTTGGATCATATGGTGTTTTCCCCTCGCTATCTTGTTGTGATGAATTGAGTTTTCCCTTTGATATTTTGTTTTATCGGATTGAATACTTTTATGGATTTGAGAGCACTTGATGTATGTCTTGCTATGAATACCCATGGTGACAATGGGGTATCATATTGACTCACTTGATATGTGTTTTGGCACTCAACTCGCGGATTCCCGAGGTAACATTGGGGTAATCTATGCATAGGGGTTGATGCATGTTCTCGTCTTTGTTTCTGGGGGGGGGGGGGGGGGGGGGGGGGGGGGGGGGGGGGGGGGGGGGGGGGGGGGGGGGGGGGGGGGGGGGGGGGGGGGGGGGGGGGGGGGGGGGGGGGGGGGGGGGGGGGGGGGGGGGGGGGGGGGGGGGGGGGGGGGGGGGGGGGGGGGGGGGGGGGGGGGGGGGGGGGGGGGGGGGGGGGGGGGGGGGGGGGGGGGGGGGGGGGGGGGGGGGGGGGGGGGGGGGGGGGGGGGGGGGGGGGGGGGGGGGGGGGGGGGGGGGGGGGGGGGGGGGGGGGGGGGGGGGGGGGGGGGGGGGGGGGGGGGGGGGGGGGGGGGGGGGGGGGGGGGGGGGGGGGGGGGGGGGGGGGGGGGGGGGGGGGGGGGGGGGGGGGGGGGGGGGGGGGGGGGGGGGGGGGGGGGGGGGGGGGGGGGGGGGGGGGGGGGGGGGGGGGGGGGGGGGGGGGGGGGGGGGGGGGGGGGGGGGGGGGGGGGGGGGGGGGGGGGGGGGGGGGGGGGGGGGGGGGGGGGGGGGGGGGGGGGGGGGGGGGGGGGGGGGGGGGGGGGGGGGGGGGGGGGGGGGGGGGGGGGGGGGGGGGGGGGGGGGGGGGGGGGGGGGGGGGGGGGGGGGGGGGGGGGGGGGGGGGGGGGGGGGGGGGGGGGGGGGGGGGGGGGGGGGGGGGGGGGGGGGGGGGGGGGGGGGGGGGGGGGGGGGGGGGGGGGGGGGGGGGGGGGGGGGGGGGGGGGGGGGGGGGGGGGGGGGGGGGGGGGGGGGGGGGGGGGGGGGGGGGGGGGGGGGGGGGGGGGGGGGGGGGGGGGGGGGGGGGGGGGGGGGGGGGGGGGGGGGGGGGGGGGGGGGGGGGGGGGGGGGGGGGGGGGGGGGGGGGGGGGGGGGGGGGGGGGGGGGGGGGGGGGGGGGGGGGGGGGGGGGGGGGGGGGGGGGGGGGGGGGGGGGGGGGGGGGGGGGGGGGGGGGGGGGGGGGGGGGGGGGGGGGGGGGGGGGGGGGGGGGGGGGGGGGGGGGGGGGGGGGGGGGGGGGGGGGGGGGGGGGGGGGGGGGGGGGGGGGGGGGGGGGGGGGGGGGGGGGGGGGGGGGGGGGGGGGGGGGGGGGGGGGGGGGGGGGGGGGGGGGGGGGGGGGGGGGGGGGGGGGGGGGGGGGGGGGGGGGGGGGGGGGGGGGGGGGGGGGGGGGGGGGGGGGGGGGGGGGGGGGGGGGGGGGGGGGGGGGGGGGGGGGGGGGGGGGGGGGGGGCTACAAACAATTTCTTCTTATGTTCTCCGCTAGATAGGAACTTTGGAGTGATTCTTCATCGCACGTTGAGCGATGGTTATATGATCCAACTATAGTAGCATTGTTGAGAGATTGCACTAGCGAAAGTACGGACCCTAGTCCTCATTTTCAAGCATTACAATACCATTTGTGCTCCATTTTATCAATTGCTACCTTGCTGTTTTTTATTGTTCCTATTACAAAAATTAATATCTACTATCATTACTACGCTTGTATTACCATCTCTTCGCCGAACTAGTGCACCTATACAATTTACCATTGTATTTGGTGTGTTGGGGACACAAGAGACTTTTTATTATTTGGTTGCAAGGTTGTTTGAGAGAGACCATCTTCATCCTACACCTCCCACGGATTGATAAACCTTAGGTCATCCACTTGAGGGAATTTTGCTACTGTCCTACAAAACTCTGCGCTTGGAGGCCCAACACGAGTCTACAAGAATAGGTTGTGTAGTAGACATCACATTGCTAGGCAAATGTTTCAACAAAATGAAGCAAGTAAACCTCATTTCCTCCGGTCTTCTGGTGCTTTGGATTTGGGGGTTGATCCACACCAGCACTTTTGTCACTGGCATTTTTAGTGTCTCCAGGAAGATTCTCATTGCTCACAATATCAGCAGGGTGCTTCCCTCGAGAAATAATTGCCTTACTCCTCTAGCGTTGTACCCAACTATCGCTTCATTGCTTTGTGGCTGAAGGAAGAGAACACACAAATCACAAAATCATAATCAGAAGAAAAAAAGAAAAAAGAGAGGAAAATAGTAGCATGTTTCAAATATTCTGCACACCTCTGTCCTATGTTCTTCAGTGGCATGAGATAGATCTTCATCAAGAATAAATGCAGGAGGTCATCCTGAAGGCCCTTTTTGCTTGTTCCAGCCATTTTTTCCTACTGCATATAAAGAGAAAGAACATCACCTTGCAAGAAAATTTTGACTCAATTGTAACTATATATTTCAGCCTAATCCTGTAAAAATCTCACACACCATATCATTGACGGAAAAAGGCCATATCGGGCAACTAATTGTCGGAAATATTGAAAAACAAGATATCAGGCAAACTCACACACCATACGAGGCAAAAAACTGAAGTAAAACAGGGAGACATGACCGGCAACTAAAGTATCAAAGTGATTGTACAATAACTGAATTTATCTCTGTTGTCATATGAAGTATGGCTAAAGTGTCAAAGTGATTGTACTTTAAGTAACAGAGAAATTTTCAAAAAGCAAAAATCTGAACAAATAAAGCAAGTAATGTACAAAAAATCTGAACCGTGTCAAGCAAACTATTTCACATCAGACAAATTCAGCAAAAAACGATTGTCCGTTAAAATTGAAACTATTTCCCTCTATTTCCATCAAGCAATTACTTCCTCTAGATTTGCATTGTTCACACATATCATCCAAGACTAAAACCACATCATGCAATTCGAAAAATTTCAAAAAATATATTAGACTGAAACAATTTCCCCTGCAGTGAATTACTTCCTCTAGATTTGCAATGTTCAAACAGTGTAGTACTAACTGCAATAAAATCTACTTACAACATTGTGTGTGTGTGTGTGTGCGTGTGTGTGGGCAACATCTGACAACATACAGGGCAAGTCATTCACAAAACTAGAGCAACAAGCAAACATGAATCTGGAACACAAAATATACAAAAACCAACTTGCCTGAACTATCCCTGTAGTGAGCATCCTAACCCAAAACATTTGTACATCATCTCAACACCACAACAGCCCCAACTAACTTCAAACCCTACATCCATGAGTAGCCAATCCCCTTATGCACCAAATTCCCAATGTCGTCAACCATAACGAGAACATCGTCATCCACCATGTACTAGCCGATTTGAACATAGGGAAAAGCGCAAAATCGAGACCAGATGTGCTTACCCAAGGATTGCGAGGAAGGAATGCTCGCCCTCTGCGCGAACAACACGGCGCTCACGACGGCCGTTCCTTCCCTGTCATGCCTCGGCTATTGCTTCCCTTCCGACGACCTGCTCCTCGCCGTAGCCCAGGCTACCCCCCGCTTCTCCTCTTCCAAAATGCGCTGCACGCACCTGGTGGTCGCGCGCCACTGGTCACCTCTAGACGCGGTGAATCGCTCCACCTCTGGCAGAAAAATCGGCCGCGGATTCGCCGAACACGTCGACGCCTGCGGGATTGAACCTTGCCTGATTTGGGGGTTGGGGGATTTGGGATGAGAGAAATGGGCGAGGAGAGCGAACTGAGGGTTGCAGTTTAAAAATGAGAGCCAGTAGTGGGAGGGGGTGGACGAGACGAGGAGAAGTGGTGGGACCCAAAACGGCCGCTCCCACCCAACGGGCCACAGGCCGACCAGGTGCCACCAGCGCGCGTGATGAGAAAAGATAATGCGGCACCTGGTGTCCACGATAAAAATCCGACGACGCAGAGGCGTGTGTGCTCGAGGACGCAAACGAGCACAACTGCACTTTTTATGATTTGGGAATCATCTTTAATGGCGGATTTTAGGGAAGGGAATAGGGGGGAGATAGTTTTTGTCAAGAGAGGGGATGCGATTCCAATCATGAAAGCGTCTGTTTTGGAAGGAAATTCCTAGGTATGGGAATGGAGAGAAAGGGATCTCGGGATTACTTTTAATGGAGGGAAGAAGAATTAGGGGGATGAGGGATTTGGTGTAGGTAGAGGCAGAGGAATAATCAGCATGAATCCCTTTTGGAAACTACCAATTCAAGACCATTTAATTTTTGGTTTTTATGCCATTTTTTTACCGTTTCTTGTTCTGGATGGCGATAGAGGGAGCTATTTCAGACGAGAAGTTCGTGTTGTTGTTCGTCAAACCATTCTGTAGTAGAGAAACCCTTCTCCATAGTCTTTTACCTACTCTCGGGTGGGCACCTCATGGCAAGCAAGAAGGAGGCGGAGAGAAGCGGGGTAGCGGGTATAGAGGGGGGAGTGGTGGCTAAGGTGGCGGGGCTGGAGTCACCGCTGGCAACCAAAGGGGGTGGCTTCTGCTATAGCCATTACCACAGTAAGCAAGGGGAAGTCGACACCGAGGCGCCCCCGCGGCGATGGCTCATCGCTTGCCATCGACATGGAGGCCGCAAGGAGGGCGATCAGCGATTCCCGGTGGTGGGGCGGTTCCTATCGCCCTTCCAAGTGAACCCGCAGATCATCGTCGACAAACTTCATGCAAATTCGGCTTGGAAGCTGCTAGGGTCACCATTCAAGAGGTGGCCAGCAGCGACGGGAGGTTTGTCCTCAACTTTTTCGCCGAGGAATGCTACTTGTGAGCTGCGTTGGGATTTCCCCGAAGAGGAGGGGATGATGCAGTACAGTAGAGATAAGTATTTCCCTCGGTTAGAAACCAAGGTTATAAATCCAGTAGGAGAACCATGCAACAACTCGTTAGTAGTACCTACACACAAAATAACAAATACTTGCACCCAACGCAAACAAGGGGTTGTCAATCCCTTGGCAGTTAATTGCAAGGATCAAATCTCGTAATGATAGATGGATAAATAAAACACAAAACAAAGTAAAGTAAATAAAAGTGCAGGAATATATTTTTGGATTTTAATATATGATTTAGATGGACCTGTGGGCCATAGTTTTCACTAGAGGCTTCTCTCTTGATGATAGCATATGGTGGGTAAACAAATTACTGTTGGGCAATTGATAGAAAGGCGAATGATCATGACAATATCTAAGGCAATGATCATGTCTATAGAAATCATGTCCGAGACAAGTAGACCGACTCCTGCCTGCATCTACTACTATTACTCCACACATCGACCGCTATCTAACATGCATCTAGAGTATTAAGTTCATAAAGAACGGAGTAACGTCTTAAGCAAGATGACATGATGTAGACAAAGTAAACTCAATTAATATGAATAAACCCCATCTTTTTATCCTTAATGGCAATGATACAAATACGTGTCATGTCCCTTTCTGTCACTGGGATTGAGCACCGCAAGATCGAACCCATTACAAAGCACCTCTCCCATTGCAAGAAAAATCAATCTAGTTGGCCAAGCCAAATCAATAGATCAGAGAGAAATACAAAGCTATAATAATCATGCATAAAAGAGTTCAGAGAAGACTCAAATAATATTCATAGATAATCTGATCAATAACTCACAATTCATCGGATCCCAACAAACACACCGCAAAAAGTGATTACATCGAATAGATCTCCAAGAACATCGAGGAGAACATTGTATTGAAGACCAAAGAGAGAGAAGAAGCCATATAGCTACTAGCTATGGACCCATAGGTCTGTGGTAAACTACTCACATATCATCGGAGGAGTAGCAAGGTGCAAGCAAAAGAGCTCTCTTGTTCGCCGAATCCAGCTACAACAACACCTTGATACGTCCATTTTGCATCATGTTTTCCTACTATTATTTATAATGTTTTTACGCATAATAATGCCTTTTGGAGTATTTCTAATGCCTTTTCTCTCATATTATGCAAGATTTACACAAAGAGGGAGAAAACCGACAGCTGGAATTCTGGACCTGAAAAAGCTACGTCACAGTTACCTATTCTGCACATCTCCAAATGAGCTGAAAATTTACGAAGAATTATTTTGGAATATATGAAGAATATTGGAGCAAATAACTACCAGAGGGGGCCCATAGGTGGGCACAACCCACCTGGGCACGTCAGGGAGCCCAGGTGTGCCCTGGTGGGTTGTGCCCTCCTCGGCCCACATCCGGTGCCCCTCTTCTGGTATATAAGTCATTTTGACCTAGAAAAAAAGAAGAGGAGGACTTTCGGGACGAAGTGTCGCCGTCTCGAGGCGAAACTTGGGCAGGAGCACTTTTGCCCTTCGGTGGAGCGATTCCGCCGGGGGAACTTCCCTCCCGGAGGGGGAAACCATCGTCATCGTCATCACCAACAACTCTCCCATCTTTGGGAGGGCCATCTCCATCAACATCTTCGGGGGGGGGGGGGGGGGGGGGGGGGGGGGGGGGGGGGGGGGGGGGGGGGGGGGGGGGGGGGGGGGGGGGGGGGGGGGGGGGGGGGGGGGGGGGGGGGGGGGGGGGGGGGGGGGGGGGGGGGGGGGGGGGGGGGGGGGGGGGGGGGGGGGGGGGGGGGGGGGGGGGGGGGGGGGGGGGGGGGGGGGGGGGGGGGGGGGGGGGGGGGGGGGGGGGGGGGGGGGGGGGGGGGGGGGGGGGGGGGGGGGGGGGGGGGGGGGGGGGGGGGGGGGGGGGGGGGGGGGGGGGGGGGGGGGGGGGGGGGGGGGGGGGGGGGGGGGGGGGGGGGGGGGGGGGGGGGGGGGGGGGGGGGGGGGGGGGGGGGGGGGGGGGGGGGGGGGGGGGGGGGGGGGGGGGGGGGGGGGGGGGGGGGGGGGGGGGGGGGGGGGGGGGGGGGGGGGGGGGGGGGGGGGGGGGGGGGGGGGGGGGGGGGGGGGGGGGGGGGGGGGGGGGGGGGGGGGGGGGGGGGGGGGGGGGGGGGGGGGGGGGGGGGGGGGGGGGGGGGGGGGGGGGGGGGGGGGGGGGGGGGGGGGGGGGGGGGGGGGGGGGGGGGGGGGGGGGGGGGGGGGGGGGGGGGGGGGGGGGGGGGGGGGGGGGGGGGGGGGGGGGGGGGGGGGGGGGGGGGGGGGGGGGGGGGGGGGGGGGGGGGGGGGGGGGGGGGGGGGGGGGGGGGGGGGGGGGGGGGGGGGGGGGGGGGGGGGGGGGGGGGGGGGGGGGGGGGGGGGGGGGGGGGGGGGGGGGGGGGGGGGGGGGGGGGGGGGGGGGGGGGGGGGGGGGGGGGGGGGGGGGGGGGGGGGGGGGGGGGGGGGGGGGGGGGGGGGGGGGGGGGGGGGGGGGGGGGGGGGGGGGGGGGGGGGGGGGGGGGGGGGGGGGGGGGGGGGGGGGGGGGGGGGGGGGGGGGGGGGGGGGGGGGGGGGGGGGGGGGGGGGGGGGGGGGGGGGGGGGGGGGGGGGGGGGGGGGGGGGGGGGGGGGGGGGGGGGGGGGGGGGGGGGGGGGGGGGGGGGGGGGGGGGGGGGGGGGGGGGGGGGGGGGGGGGGGGGGGGGGGGGGGGGGGGGGGGGGGGGGGGGGGGGGGGGGGGGGGGGGGGGGGGGGGGGGGGGGGGGGGGGGGGGGGGGGGGGGGGGGGGGGGGGGGGGGGGGGGGGGGGGGGGGGGGGGGGGGGGGGGGGGGGGGGGGGGGGGGGGGGGGGGGGGGGGGGGGGGGGGGGGGGGGGGGGGGGGGGGGGGGGGGGGGGGGGGGGGGGGGGGGGGGGGGGGGGGGGGGGGGGGGGGGGGGGGGGGGGGGGGGGGGGGGGGGGGGGGGGGGGGGGGGGGGGGGGGGGGGGGGGGGGGGGGGGGGGGGGGGGGGGGGGGGGGGGGGGGGGGGGGGGGGGGGGGGGGGGGGGGGGGGGGGGGGGGGGGGGGGGGGGGGGGGGGGGGGGGGGGGGGGGGGGGGGGGGGGGGGGGGGGGGGGGGGGGGGGGGGGGGGGGGGGGGGGGGGGGGGGGGGGGGGGGGGGGGGGGGGGGGGGGGGGGGGGGGGGGGGGGGGGGGGGGGGGGGGGGGGGGGGGGGGGGGGGGGGGGGGGGGGGGGGGGGGGGGGGGGGGGGGGGGGGGGGGGGGGGGGGGGGGGGGGGGGGGGGGGGGGGGGGGGGGGGGGGGGGGGGGGGGGGGGGGGGGGGGGGGGGGGGGGGGGGGGGGGGGGGGGGGGGGGGGGGGGGGGGGGGGGGGGGGGGGGGGGGGGGGGGGGGGGGGGGGGGGGGGGGGGGGGGGGGGGGGGGGGGGGGGGGGGGGGGGGGGGGGGGGGGGGGGGGGGGGGGGGGGGGGGGGGGGGGGGGGGGGGGGGGGGGGGGGGGGGGGGGGGGGGGGGGGGGGGGGGGGGGGGGGGGGGGGGGGGGGGGGGGGGGGGGGGGGGGGGGGGGGGGGGGGGGGGGGGGGGGGGGGGGGGGGGGGGGGGGGGGGGGGGGGGGGGGGGGGGGGGGGGGGGGGGGGGGGGGGGGGGGGGGGGGGGGGGGGGGGGGGGGGGGGGGGGGGGGGGGGGGGGGGGGGGGGGGGGGGGGGGGGGGGGGGGGGGGGGGGGGGGGGGGGGGGGGGGGGGGGGGGGGGGGGGGGGGGGGGGGGGGGGGGGGGGGGGGGGGGGGGGGGGGGGGGGGGGGGGGGGGGGGGGGGGGGGGGGGGGGGGGGGGGGGGGGGGGGGGGGGGGGGGGGGGGGGGGGGGGGGGGGGGGGGGGGGGGGGGGGGGGGGGGGGGGGGGGGGGGGGGGGGGGGGGGGGGGGGGGGGGGGGGGGGGGGGGGGGGGGGGGGGGGGGGGGGGGGGGGGGGGGGGGGGGGGGGGGGGGGGGGGGGGGGGGGGGGGGGGGGGGGGGGGGGGGGGGGGGGGGGGGGGGGGGGGGGGGGGGGGGGGGGGGGGGGGGGGGGGGGGGGGGGGGGGGGGGGGGGGGGGGGGGGGGGGGGGGGGGGGGGGGGGGGGGGGGGGGGGGGGGGGGGGGGGGGGGGGGGGGGGGGGGGGGGGGGGGGGGGGGGGGGGGGGGGGGGGGGGGGGGGGGGGGGGGGGGGGGGGGGGGGGGGGGGGGGGGGGGGGGGGGGGGGGGGGGGGGGGGGGGGGGGGGGGGGGGGGGGGGGGGGGGGGGGGGGGGGGGGGGGGGGGGGGGGGGGGGGGGGGGGGGGGGGGGGGGGGGGGGGGGGGGGGGGGGGGGGGGGGGGGGGGGGGGGGGGGGGGGGGGGGGGGGGGGGGGGGGGGGGGGGGGGGGGGGGGGGGGGGGGGGGGGGGGGGGGGGGGGGGGGGGGGGGGGGGGGGGGGGGGGGGGGGGGGGGGGGGGGGGGGGGGGGGGGGGGGGGGGGGGGGGGGGGGGGGGGGGGGGGGGGGGGGGGGGGGGGGGGGGGGGGGGGGGGGGGGGGGGGGGGGGGGGGGGGGGGGGGGGGGGGGGGGGGGGGGGGGGGGGGGGGGGGGGGGGGGGGGGGGGGGGGGGGGGGGGGGGGGGGGGGGGGGGGGGGGGGGGGGGGGGGGGGGGGGGGGGGGGGGGGGGGGGGGGGGGGGGGGGGGGGGGGGGGGGGGGGGGGGGGGGGGGTGAAAAGCATCGGTATTCATAAAAGATTTAACACAATCAAATTCAAGCTTAACACCAAACTCTTTACCTTCGCCGATTTCCCAATCTTCAGAGTTGTGTTTAATTCTTTCTAAAATATCCCACCTGAATTCAATAGTCTTCTTCATAAAAGAACCAGTACAAGAAGTATCGAGCATGGATCGATCATCATGAGAAAGCTGAGCATAAAAATTCTGAATAATAATTTCTCTTGAGAGCTCATGATTGGGGCATGAATATAACATTGACTTAAGCCTCACCCAAGCTAGAGTGATACTTTCTCCTTCATGAGGCAAAAAATTATATATATAATTCTGATCACGATGAACTAGATGCATAGGATAATTGTTTTTGGTGAAATTCCAATTTCAATCGATTCCAATTCCAAGATCCAATATCATCACATAGCCTATACCATGCCAATGATTTTCCCTTCAAAGATAAAGGGAAAACATTCTTCTTAGCTTCATCTCCGGGCAAACCTGCAAGCTTAAATAATCCACAAATTTCATCCACATATATCAAGTGCATATCAGGATGTTCGGTTCCATCTCCCGCATAAGGATTAGCTAGCAGTTGTTCTATCATACCCGAAGGAATTTCATAACCAATATTTTCAGTAGGTGCAGTAGGTTGAGGGGCAAGTGGTTCCGGTCAAGGTGAAGATACCCCGAGCAAACCCCTCAAAGGATGATTCTCCATAGTAACAAGTGACAATAAATTTCAGCACGTAGTAATAATTTTCCCTTACCAATTTCCACTTACCAAGAGCACTTCACTCCCCGGCAACAGCGCCAGAAAAGAGCCTTGATGACCCATAAGTATAGGGGATTAATCGTAGTCCTTTCGATAAGTAAGAGTGTCGAACCCAACCAGGAGCAGAAGGAAATGACAAGTGGTTTTCAGCAAGGTATTTTCTGCAAGCACTGAAATAGTAGGTGACAGATAGTTTGATAGCAAGGTAATCTGTAACGATCAAGTAACGGTAACGATAAATAAAGTGCAGCAAGGTAGCCCAATCCTTTTGTGGCAAAGGATAGGCCAAAACGGTCTCTTATGATAAGCAAAGTGTTCTTGAGGGGACACGGGAATTTCATCATATCACTTTGATCATGTTGGTTTGATTTGTGTTCGCTACTTTGATAATTTGATTTGTGGGTGGACCAGTGCTTAGGTGTTGTTCTTACTTGAACAAACCTCATACTTATGATTAACCCCCTCGCAAGCATCCGCAACTACGAGAAAAGTATTAAGGGGGGGGGGGGGGGGGGGGGGGGGGGGGGGGGGGGGGGGGGGGGGGGGGGGGGGGGGGGGGGGGGGGGGGGGGGGGGGGGGGGGGGGGGGGGGGGGGGGGGGGGGGGGGGGGGGGGGGGGGGGGGGGGGGGGGGGGGGGGGGGGGGGGGGGGGGGGGGGGGGGGGGGGGGGGGGGGGGGGGGGGGGGGGGGGGGGGGGGGGGGGGGGGGGGGGGGGGGGGGGGGGGGGGGGGGGGGGGGGGGGGGGGGGGGGGGGGGGGGGGGGGGGGGGGGGGGGGGGGGGGGGGGGGGGGGGGGGGGGGGGGGGGGGGGGGGGGGGGGGGGGGGGGGGGGGGGGGGGGGGGGGGGGGGGGGGGGGGGGGGGGGGGGGGGGGGGGGGGGGGGGGGGGGGGGGGGGGGGGGGGGGGGGGGGGGGGGGGGGGGGGGGGGGGGGGGGGGGGGGGGGGGGGGGGGGGGGGGGGGGGGGGGGGGGGGGGGGGGGGGGGGGGGGGGGGGGGGGGGGGGGGGGGGGGGGGGGGGGGGGGGGGGGGGGGGGGGGGGGGGGGGGGGGGGGGGGGGGGGGGGGGGGGGGGGGGGGGGGGGGGGGGGGGGGGGGGGGGGGGGGGGGGGGGGGGGGGGGGGGGGGGGGGGGGGGGGGGGGGGGGGGGGGGGGGGGGGGGGGGGGGGGGGGGGGGGGGGGGGGGGGGGGGGGGGGGGGGGGGGGGGGGGGGGGGGGGGGGGGGGGGGGGGGGGGGGGGGGGGGGGGGGGGGGGGGGGGGGGGGGGGGGGGGGGGGGGGGGGGGGGGGGGGGGGGGGGGGGGGGGGGGGGGGGGGGGGGGGGGGGGGGGGGGGGGGGGGGGGGGGGGGGGGGGGGGGGGGGGGGGGGGGGGGGGGGGGGGGGGGGGGGGGGGGGGGGGGGGGGGGGGGGGGGGGGGGGGGGGGGGGGGGGGGGGGGGGGGGGGGGGGGGGGGGGGGGGGGGGGGGGGGGGGGGGGGGGGGGGGGGGGGGGGGGGGGGGGGGGGGGGGGGGGGGGGGGGGGGGGGGGGGGGGGGGGGGGGGGGGGGGGGGGGGGGGGGGGGGGGGGGGGGGGGGGGGGGGGGGGGGGGGGGGGGGGGGGGGGGGGGGGGGGGGGGGGGGGGGGGGGGGGGGGGGGGGGGGGGGGGGGGGGGGGGGGGGGGGGGGGGGGGGGGGGGGGGGGGGGGGGGGGGGGGGGGGGGGGGGGGGGGGGGGGGGGGGGGGGGGGGGGGGGGGGGGGGGGGGGGGGGGGGGGGGGGGGGGGGGGGGGGGGGGGGGGGGGGGGGGGGGGGGGGGGGGGGGGGGGGGGGGGGGGGGGGGGGGGGGGGGGGGGGGGGGGGGGGGGGGGGGGGGGGGGGGGGGGGGGGGGGGGGGGGGGGGGGGGGGGGGGGGGGGGGGGGGGGGGGGGGGGGGGGGGGGGGGGGGGGGGGGGGGGGGGGGGGGGGGGGGGGGGGGGGGGGGGGGGGGGGGGGGGGGGGGGGGGGGGGGGGGGGGGGGGGGGGGGGGGGGGGGGGGGGGGGGGGGGGGGGGGGGGGGGGGGGGGGGGGGGGGGGGGGGGGGGGGGGGGATGAAAAAGATAAACATAGACCTGTTGTTGGCATGCCTGTTGTCTCAGTTAAAGTAGGAGATCATTTTTACCATGGTTTATGTGATTTAGGTGCTACCGTGAGTGATATTCCTTTTACCTTATACCAAGAAATTATGAATGACATAGCACTCGCTGAAATAGAAGACATAGATGTTACTATTAAACTTGCTAATAGAGACACCATCACACCACTTGGGATTGTTAGAGATGTTGAAGTATTGTGTGGGAAAGTAAAATACCCTACTGATTTTCTAGTTCTCGGTTCCCCACAAGATGACTTCTGTCCCATTATCTTTGGTAGACCTTTCTTGAACACTGTCAATGCTACTATAGATTGTCATAAACAAACTGTCAGTGTTAGCCTTCGTCATGAGTCTCATGAGTTTAATTTTTCTAAGTTTAATAGACAACCTCACAAGGAAGAATTACCTAGTAAGGATGAAATAATTGGTCTTGCTTCTATTGCCATTCCTCCTACTGATCCACTAGAACAATATTTGCTAGACCATGAAAATGATATGCATATGAATGAAAGAAATGAGATAGATAAAATTTTGGGGGGGGGGGGGGGGGGGGGGGGGGGGGGGGGGGGGGGGGGGGGGGGGGGGGGGGGGGGGGGGGGGGGGGGGGGGGGGGGGGGGGGGGGGGGGGGGGGGGGGGGGGGGGGGGGGGGGGGGGGGGGGGGGGGGGGGGGGGGGGGGGGGGGGGGGGGGGGGGGGGGGGGGGGGGGGGGGGGGGGGGGGGGGGGGGGGGGGGGGGGGGGGGGGGGGGGGGGGGGGGGGGGGGGGGGGGGGGGGGGGGGGGGGGGGGGGGGGGGGGGGGGGGGGGGGGGGGGGGGGGGGGGGGGGGGGGGGGGGGGGGGGGGGGGGGGGGGGGGGGGGGGGGGGGGGGGGGGGGGGGGGGGGGGGGGGGGGGGGGGGGGGGGGGGGGGGGGGGGGGGGGGGGGGGGGGGGGGGGGGGGGGGGGGGGGGGGGGGGGGGGGGGGGGGGGGGGGGGGGGGGGGGGGGGGGGGGGGGGGGGGGGGGGGGGGGGGGGGGGGGGGGGGGGGGGGGGGGGGGGGGGGGGGGGGGGGGGGGGGGGGGGGGGGGGGGGGGGGGGGGGGGGGGGGGGGGGGGGGGGGGGGGGGGGGGGGGGGGGGGGGGGGGGGGGGGGGGGGGGGGGGGGGGGGGGGGGGGGGGGGGGGGGGGGGGGGGGGGGGGGGGGGGGGGGGGGGGGGGGGGGGGGGGGGGGGGGGGGGGGGGGGGGGGGGGGGGGGGGGGGGGGGGGGGGGGGGGGGGGGGGGGGGGGGGGGGGGGGGGGGGGGGGGGGGGGGGGGGGGGGGGGGGGGGGGGGGGGGGGGGGGGGGGGGGGGGGGGGGGGGGGGGGGGGGATATTCTCTGATTTTTGTGAAAAGATTGTTGAGGTTTTCATGGATGATTTTTCGGTATATGGATCTTCTTTTGATGATTGCTTAAGCAACCTTGATCGAGTTTTGCAGAGATGTGAGCAAACTAATCTTGTCTTGAATTGGGAGAAGTGTCACTTTATGGTTAATGAAGGTATTGTCTTGGGACATAAAATTTCTGAACGAGGTATTGAGGTGGATAAAGCTAAAGTTGATGCAATTGAGAAAATGCCATGTCCAAAAAATATTAAAGGTATTCGTAGTTTCCTAGGTCATGCTGGTCTCTATAGGAGGTTTATTAAAGACTTTTCTAAAATTTCTAGGCCTCATACAAATCTTTTACAAAAGGATGTTCCATTTGTTTTTTATGATGATTGTGTAGAAGCCTTTGAAATACTTAAGAAAGCCTTAACTTCTGCACCTATTGTTCAACCACCTGATTGGAACTTGCCTTTTGAAATTATGTGTGATGGTAGTGATTATGCTGTTGGTGTTGTTCTAGGACAAAGAGTTGATAAAAACTAAATGTTATTCATTATGCTAGCAAAACTCTAGACAGTGCCCAAAGAAATTATGCCACTACTGAAAAAGAATTTTTAGCAGTTGTGTTTGCCTGTGACATATTCAGATCTTATATTGTTGATTCTAAAGTTATTGTTCACATCGATCATGCTGCTATTAAATATCTTATGGAAAAGAAAGATGCTAAACCTATACTCATTAGGTGGGTTCTCTTGCTACAAGAATTTGATTTACATATTACTGATAGAAAACGAGCTGAGAACCCCGTAGCTGATAACTTATCTAGGTTAGATAATATCCTTGATGACCCACTACCTATTGATGATAGTTTCCCTGATGAACAATTAGCTGCAATAAATGTTTCTCATAACACTCCTTGGTATGCTGACTATGCTAATTATATTGTTGCTAAATACATACCGCCTAGTTTCACATACCAACAAAATAAAAAATTCTTCTATGATTTAAGACATTACTTTTGGGATGACCCACATCTTTATAAAGAAGGAGTAGATGGTATTATTAGACGTTGTGTACCTGAGCATGAACAGGAACAAATCCTACGGAAATGTCACTCCGAAGCTTATGGAGGGCATCATGCGGAAGATAGAACTGCTCACAAGGTATTGCAATCTGGTTTTTATTGGCCTACTCTCTTCAAGGATGCACGTAAGTTTGTTTTATCTTGTGATGAATGTCAATGAATTGGTAATATTGGTAAGTGTCAATAAATGCCTATAAATTATTCACTTGCTGTTGAACCATTTGATGTTTGGGGTTTTGATTATATGGAACCTTTTCCTTCCTCTAATGGGTATACACATATTTTGGTTGCTGTTGATTACGTTACTAAGTGGGTAGAAGCTTTTCCAACTAGTAGTGCTGATCATAACACTTCCATTAAAATGCTTAAAGAAGTTATTTTCCCAAGGTTTGGAGTCCCTAGATATTTAATGACTGATGGTGGTTCACACTTTATTCATGGTGCTTTCCGTAAAATGCTTGTTAAATATTTTGTTAACCATAGAATTGCATCACCCTATCATCCTCAATCTAGTGGTCAAGTTGAACTTAGCAATAGAGAAATAAAACTAATATTACAGAAAATTGTTAATAGGTCCCGAAAGAATTGGTCTAAGAAATTAGATGATGCACTTTGGGCCAACCAAACAGCATATACAAATCCTATGGGTATGTCTCCCTATAAAATGGTTTATGGAAAAGCTTGTCATTTGCCTCTTGAGTTAGAACATAAAGCATATTGGGAATTAAAGAACTCAACTATGATTTCAAACTTGCCGGTGAAAAGAGGTTATTTGATATTAGCTCACTAGATGAATGGAGAACCCAAGCTTATGAAAATGCCAAGGGGGGGGGGGGGGGGGGGGGGGGGGGGGGGGGGGGGGGGGGGGGGGGGGGGGGGGGGGGGGGGGGGGGGGGGGGGGGGGGGGGGGGGGGGGGGGGGGGGGGGGGGGGGGGGGGGGGGGGGGGGGGGGGGGGGGGGGGGGGGGGGGGGGGGGGGGGGGGGGGGGGGGGGGGGGGGGGGGGGGGGGGGGGGGGGGGGGGGGGGGGGGGGGGGGGGGGGGGGGGGGGGGGGGGGGGGGGGGGGGGGGGGGGGGGGGGGGGGGGGGGGGGGGGGGGGGGGGGGGGGGGGGGGGGGGGGGGGGGGGGGGGGGGGGGGGGGGGGGGGGGGGGGGGGGGGGGGGGGGGGGGGGGGGGGGGGGGGGGGGGGGGGGGGGGGGGGGGGGGGGGGGGGGGGGGGGGGGGGGGGGGGGGGGGGGGGGGGGGGGGGGGGGGGGGGGGGGGGGGGGGGGGGGGGGGGGGGGGGGGGGGGGGGGGGGGGGGGGGGGGGGGGGGGGGGGGGGGGGGGGGGGGGGGGGGGGGGGGGGGGGGGGGGGGGGGGGGGGGGGGGGGGGGGGGGGGGGGGGGGGGGGGGGGGGGGGGGGGGGGGGGGGGGGGGGGGGGGGGGGGGGGGGGGGGGGGGGGGGGGGGGGGGGGGGGGGGGGGGGGGGGGGGGGGGGGGGGGGGGGGGGGGGGGGGGGGGGGGGGGGGGGGGGGGGGGGGGGGGGGGGGGGGGGGGGGGGGGGGGGGGGGGGGGGGGGGGGGGGGGGGGGGGGGGGGGGGGGGGGGGGGGGGGGGGGGGGGGGGGGGGGGGGGGGGGGGGGGGGGGGGGGGGGGGGGGGGGGGGGGGGGGGGGGGGGGGGGGGGGGGGGGGGGGGGGGGGGGGGGGGGGGGGGGGGGGGGGGGGGGGGGGGGGGGGGGGGGGGGGGGGGGGGGGGGGGGGGGGGGGGGGGGGGGGGGGGGGGGGGGGGGGGGGGGGGGGGGGGGGGGGGGGGGGGGGGGGGGGGGGGGGGGGGGGGGGGGGGGGGGGGGGGGGGGGGGGGGGGGGGGGGGGGGGGGGGGGGGGGGGGGGGGGGGGGGGGGGGGGGGGGGGGGGGGGGGGGGGGGGGGGGGGGGGGGGGGGGGGGGGGGGGGGTGGTAAAATTTGTTGGAGATTGACAAACATAGCATTAGTCAATGATGCAACTCATGAAAGAATTAATAAGGGAAGAGAAGATTCACATGCAAATATACTATATTGGACATCTTTTATGATTGTGAGCCCCCATTAAATATTTTGTGTCAAAATAGTTGACGTTGGACAAGGAAGGTGTAACACCCCCAGTGTCATGCTACAGTAACCTCACCCTAATGATGCCATGTCATCACCCTTTTGCTAAGCCAATTGCCACTTGGTTAAAACTCAAGTCAATTTCAAATTCAAATGCAAGTCAAATTATTAAATTTTCAAATAGTATAATAAAAATGTAGGCTGGGTTGAAAATATTCCCTAACTATTTGTCATGAATTATCCAACATATTTTTAATTAATAAAATGTCCCTAACCTATTTTAAAACAGATTTAGCAACAATTAAATTTACCGTTTCAATTTGAATAAATATCTAACCTTTTCAAATAAATTGTAACTTTGTGTGCTGCCTTAAAAATATTGTCTATTAATTATGTGCTAGGTGGCACATTTGACAAAGTTTGTTTGTTAGCTAAAATAAATAGAAAGCATAGAGAAAATAGAAGACAGAAAATGGAAAATGATGAAGGAACCTAACTACTGTGCACTTAGGCCCATCATACATAGTACTGGCCCAGCCCATCATCAGGTCATCTTCAACCCTGTTCATCAGGGCGCGGTGGACGCTCGTGCGATGTCCGTGGAGCGGATGTCACACGCGGCGGCCATCCGGCGATGCCCCACGCCGTATAAGACCTCCCCTGATTCCGTGGTCGAACCCTATCCCCATTTTCCCCTCCGCCCGTGCCGCTTCTTCTTCCCCGCGATGACCCGAGACCTTCGTCGCCATGGTCGCCCTCACCCGCGTGGCCAGCGACCTCCCCGCCACCTAGGACTACGACTGGAAGCACCGCCACCGCCCGCTTCTTCCTTTCCGACCCCGAGCTCGAGCAGAAGATCGCCACTGCGTCGGGATCAACCGTGTCCTCCTCTGTCGTCGCCGGCGTTCATCGCCAAATCCATCGACCCCTGCTGCTCCCGTTCACTCAACGAGCCTCCTTGAGCTCCTAGGTGAGCTCCGCCGTAAATCCCCTCTGCTAGCTCACTCGTGCTCGTCCTCTAGCGCTAGTCTCTGTCGTGGCCGAATCCTGTTGCCGCTTTTCGCCTCATCACCGCAGCCACGGCAAGCAGAGCTTGCGTCCGAGCTCTGCAACGAGCTCCTTGGCTCCCCAGGAACCCGCGACACTCACCAAACCATCTCCCCGTGCCCCGCAGCTCCGATTCCGAGCACGCCCGAACTCCGGTAGCCGCCATTGTCGACGTTGCGCTCGCCTCCGGTCACCCCAGCCACCACTACCACCCCCGTTCGACGTGCCGTGCTGCGGGCGTTTAAACTAGACCAGCTGCGCATCCATCCGTCGCCTGTGTGGCAATCCCAGTGAGGTCCGTGCTCGCTGTTGTGCTCCTGCGCGCGTCGGCCGCGTCCAGCGAGCCGCCCCCTGCTCGCCCCCCTCGCCCGCGCGTCCCCGCAGCCCCCGCACACGCCGCCCGCCGCCTGTAGCTCGCCGTCCCCACGCGCCTACCACCACCGCGCTCTCCACTATCGCTGCTGTTGCCTGCTACTGCCATCGCTGCATTGCTGCTCCTGCTCTGCTACCTACCCCGCTGCCGCCCGCCTCGCTAGCTCGCCCGGCCATGGCCGCCTCCGCCCCGTCGCGCCGCGCCCGCCCTGGCCCCGCCTCCTCCTTCTGCTGCCCTCCTCCTTCTGCTGCTGCCCACGGCCGACGCGGCCGCCGTGCACCGGGCGCACGCGCGCGTGCGTGCGAGCCCCTGTCTGCGTGGCCAACCGGGCCACTGCCTGGTGGGGCCTGCCCAAATTAGTTAAGGGCTAATTGCCTTTTAGTTAGGGGTTAATTAGTAGTTAGATTAGCCAGATGTTTCAATGACAGACGGGCCCCCACAATTATTTAAACTAAAGTAACTAATCTGTTAACCCTAGTGTCCATGACAACCGGGACCCATTCGCACTGTTCATACCCTTGAACAGTCAATTGTTGACTAGGTCAACTCAACCTCTGGACCCCACCTGTCATATGCAGTGGCTAGCTGCAGCTAGGTATAAAAAGATATGCACTGTTTCAATTCGAATTAAAGAATTAAATAAAATCCAGAATATTGATTAAATCTTCAGAAATTCATATAAAATAATCCGTAGCTCAGATCGAAAAACTTTGTACATGAAAGTTGATCAGAACGATGAGACGAATTTGACCGTGCTATCTGTTTCCTCATCGGGGCCCTCTATGGAGGTGAACCCGCAACTTTTAGCCTGTTTTTGGTAGGTGAATAGTGCATATATACCGGTTAATAATTCCAACTTAAATCCTATAATAACTAATATGACTTAGACATGTCTTTAGGCAACCCTGCACTGCACGTTAGCATAGCCTGCTCTGTGATGCATATGTTTGCCGTGTATTTATTTGTTTCCTCCCCCTCTTCTCTCTCGGTAGACCCCGACACCGATGTCGTCCCCGAGACTGACGCAGCTCAGGAGCCCGACGACACCGTTGACGACCTTGCCTTTGCCGCCGAGCAACCAGGCAAGCACCCCCCCTTTGAGCATGCCTATATCACCTATTCTCTTCTCTCTTGTGCTTGCATTAGAATTGATGCTGCTACTGCTTTACCTATTCTGATGCATAGCCTGTTTATTGTAACCTACTATTGATACCTTACCTGCTTATCCTAAACTGCTTAGTATAGGCTGGATAGAGACCCCAGTGACCCCACTTGTCCCGGTTGCCCCGCTGGATCATCGGAAGACTCAAAGATCAGGCCCCAGCACCGCACATCACACCCCCTTAGTTGTACGACACTACTGGGTTACTATCGAGTGCCGAGGGTGATACCTCAACAACACTTCTAATGTTAACCTTGTAGGGTAGATAATTAGTCATGGTCATCAAGGGTGATTTCTCCTCCTCCACTTCCGATATGACCTTGTCGCGCAACACTTCAAGTGTGAACCTCGAGGGTGATTCCTCCTAAGTTCAACTTGACGGTTACGTCGAGTGGGCATCCGTCAAGGGTGATACCTCGGATTCCCCTGATGTTATGGACACACGGTTACTGTGACTTTACCCCTGAACCTTGATAGAAATGGGTCGGCCCCGAGGGGGACCCGAGGGAGTTAATTTTACTGCAGGACTGGAGGGACAGGCGGTACCACCCAGTAGAGGTGGACCTGAGTTCTCGACAATCTTTTGCGAGATGGGTTGACCTGAATGGTGCCCGAGTGATGAATATGAGGCATGGCCGGGCATTCTTGGCCCTTGCCGCAAATCCTCGAGACGGGGCGACGGGGTCACATCGATCGTGAGTCTCTGCTCGTTATCGCACCCCCAATGTACTAACGATTTGGATATTTGATTCGAGTGGGCCTCTGGTCCGATAGCACTAACCATCACGCGGGAATTAATATGGGTACTCTGCATCGTGGCATCAGCCGAAAGCTCTGTCAGACGTCTAGTTCAGCATTGCGGCCGGGATGGACCGGCGCCCCCTGGTGCCTGGCTTCCCCCTGCACGCAATGACTCGGAGTGCACAGGGTGATGGCCCAAGACCTCTGAGTGCTTAGGATGTAGACCGACGGGGACCTCTCTGCTGAGCTCTAGGTAGGGTTGCGGTGTGTCGTTTGGCCGAGGTCGGGCATGACCCGGATAAGTGTGTCCGGCCGGAGTTAATCGAGCGTGGTGGGTAAGTTGGTGCACCCCTGCAGGGAAGAACTAATCTATGCATAGCCGGATCCTCGGTAACGGACGCTCGGAGTTGTATCCTGATCGATACAACTAGAATTGGATACTATGGCTCTGGGATTGCTTCTCGCAGGGAGTCGAGAAGGGATCTCTGGACGAGGTTGATGACTGTATGGCTCTGGGATTGCTTTCTCATAGGGAGTCGAGAAGGGATCTCTGGCCGAGGTTGATAACACGGCTACTACTTTATATTGTGCTAATCTACACTCTTCTAATGCTGCAAGACCGCTAAAGATGCTAGTCTTCGATAGGACTAGGCCTTCTCTCTATTCTGGCATTTCTGCAGCTCAGTCCACATATACAGCTTCCCTTTGATAATGTTGCATATGTAGTGTAGATCCTTGCTTGATGAGTACTTCGGATGAGTACTCACGGTTGCTTTGCTTTCTTTTTCCCCCATATCCTTTTGGTGCAACCAGATGACGGAGCCCCTGAGATAGCTGCCCCCGCCGACGATTGCTACTACTACCCCGAGGGTGGATACTACTACGAGTTGGCTGATGACCAGGAGTAGGTTCGGAGGGTCCCAGGCAGGAGGCCTGCGCCTTTCGATCGTAGCTTTTGTCCGCCTTGTTAAAGGCTTATCACTCTGTCTTATGTCTGCACTCATATATCTAACGCTTCCGCTGATGCTTGTTTGGCATCAAGCTTGTGTATTCGAACCCTCGAGGCCCTGGCTTGTAATATAAAGCTTGTATGACTTTATTTATGTTTTAGAGTTGTGTTGTGATATCTTCCCGTGAGTCCTTAGGCTTGATCGTGTGCATTTGCATGTATGATTAGTGCACGATTGAGCCGGGGGCGTCACAGAAGGCAACGCAATGATTTATGTTTGTTCATATTGACATAGAAGTTATATTGTCATAGATCATTTAACATGTGGTGCTTGCTCAATATCTTTTCTAGCCAAAAATTCCGCACTAAGTAGAGATACTACTTGTGCATCCAAAACCCTTAACCCATATCTTATTTTGAGAGTCCACCATACCTACCTATGGATTGAGTAAGATCCTTCAAGTAAGTTGTCATCGGTGCAATAAGGCAATAAAAATTGCTTCTAAATGTGTTGGATCATTTAGTGTAAGAGAAAATTGAGTGTTGTACGAACTTATGATGGCAAGGTAATAAAAGCGACGGACTGCATAATAATAAAGGTTGCTATCATAAGGGGCAATATAACGTGATGTTCTTTTGCATTAAGGGATTTGGCATACAAACAAATAAGCGCATGACAACCTCTGCTTCCCCCTGCGAAGGGCCTATCTTTTACTTTTATGCATTTACTTCTATGAAGAGTAACAGTTTTCTTGCCTATTCCCTTTTATTTTCTCTTTTTTCAAGCATCATGTGGTGAGGAAACATCTAGGCCCAAGGTAGTCAGAGTCGGGATTCGGAGCTGGGTCGATTTTCCTTAGGCAGAATTGAGTCATAGTATCGAGTCGTGGAATCGAGGATTCTAATAGATTTACTCAAATAAGATATTTTGTATCCACGCCAGAAATTTATATGGGTTCTATAGAGTTTAACACTAAATATAGAGCAAACAATGTACAGATCAATGCTAGCTTGCATGCATGTGGAACCTATATGGGAGGGAAATATATATATAACATTTAAATCTTCAATGTACAAAATTTACATAGGAGGATTTTTTAGAGTATGTGAATAGCCTATCACTTGTATAGCTAACTTGCAGTGCTAAACCTTGAAGGGTCTTGATCTCCTTCTCTGATCAATCTTGATGCATCCTCCTTCTCACGCCAATTCCATCCATCGACAAGCCTGATCCTTAGTTTGATCTAGTGTTTCTCATAGCTAGATCAAAGGTGTCAGCGGCTAAGAGTTTGGGCTTGGGAGGGGAATAAAGGGCCATGAGGCATGTCAAAAATAGTTTTTATGATGGCATACTAATCTGCTACAACTACACAAATGGCTTAGATAAATTAGTAGAATCAGACATACTCCATAGCATAGTCGGGATTCTACAGTTTTGTACAGGATTCTATGATTTGGATCGCAACTCAACATGGATTCTACTTGATCCGGATTCATAGTCGGACTTGGATCGACATGCTTCCGTAGGATCTTGAAGTCGTAGGATTCTAGGAGTCGAGTCGGGATTCTGACTACCTTGATCTAGGCACATATATCCAGTTGGATATGAGTAGGCATGAGTTATTATTGTTGACATCACCCTTGAGGTGAATACGTTGGGAGGTGAAACTATAAGCCCCTATCTTTTTATGTGTCCGGTTGAAACTTTTTGTTCATGGGTACGCTGTGAGTGTTAGCAATCATAGAAGATTAAATGATGGTTGAGTATGTGTACTTGCCTAAAGGCTCCGATACGTGACCCTTCCTGAAAATATGATGAATTGTAGTTGCAAAGTTGACTGAGAACATAGTTTGTTGGTTTTCAATAAGGTTTATGCTTTATACTTTAATGTTGTGATGAGTTGTTACTTGTTCATGAGAAGTTATATGATAGAAGTTATATGATAGAAGTTATATGATAAAAGTTATCTGATAAAGCTTTATGCTAAAGTTCTTTGCTGTTATAATAATTTGCATGATGCATCTATGTCCGTATTTTGTTTTTATCGACACCTCTCTCTCTAAGCATGTGGGCATGTTTTTCGATTTTGGTTTTCGCTTGAGGACAAGCGAGGTCTAAGCTTGGGGGAGTTGATATGTCCATTTTGCATCATGTTTTCCTACTGTTATTTATAATGTTTTATGCATAATAATGCCTTTTGGAGTATTTCTAATGCCTTTTCTCTCATATTATGCAAGGTTTACACAAAGAGGGAGAATACCGACAGCTGGAATTCTGGACCTGAAAAAGCTACCTCAGAGTTACCTATTCTGCACATCTCCAAATGAGCTGAAAATTTACGGAGAATTATTTTGGAATATATGAAGAATATTGGAGCAAATAACTACCAGAGGGGGCCCACCAGGTGGGCACAACCCACCTGGGCACGCCAGGGAGCCCAGGTGTGCCCTGGTGGGCTGTGCCCTCCACGGTCCACCTCCGGTGCCCCTCTTCTGGTATATAAGTCATTTTGATCTAGAAAAAAGAAGAGGAGGACTTTTGGGATGAAGCGCCGCCGTCTCGAGGCGGAACTTGGGCAGGAGCACTTTTGCCCTCTGGCAGAGCAATTCCGCTGGGGGAACTTCCCTCCCGGAGGGGGAAATCATCATCATCGTCATCACCAACAACTCTCCAATCTTTGGGAGGGCCATCTCCATCAACATCTTCAACAACACCATCTCCTCCCAAACCCTAGTTCATCTCTTGTGTTCAATCTTTGTACCGGAACCTTAGATTGGTGCTTGTGGGTGACTAGTAGTGTTGATTACATCTTGTAGTTGATTACTATATGGTTTATTTTGTGGAAGATTATATGTTCAGATCCATTATGCTATTTAACACCCCTCTAATCTTGAGCATGATTATTATTTGTGAGTAGTTACTTTTGTTCTTGAGGTCACGGGAGAAGTCACGTTGCAAGTAATTATGTGAACTTGATATGTGTTCGATATTTTGATGATATGTATGTTGTGATTCCCTTAGTGGTGTCATGTGAACGTCGACTACATGGCACTTCACCATATTTGGGACTAAGGGAATGCATTGTGGAGTAATTATTAGATGATGGGTTGCTAGAGTGATAGAAGCTTAAACCCTAGTTTATGCGCTACTTCGTAAGGGACTGATTTGGATCCAAAAGTTTAATGCTATGGTTAGATTTTATCTTACTTTTCTCGTAGTTGCGGATGCTTGCGAGGGGGTTAATCATAAGTAGGAGGTTTGTACAAGTAAGAAAAGCACCTAAACACCGGTCCACCCACATATCAAATTATCAAAGTAGCGAACACAAATCAAACCAACATGATGAAAGTGATATGATGAAATTCCCGTGTCCCCTCAAGAACACTTTGCTTATCAAAAGAGACTGTTTTGGCCTGTCCTTTGCCACAAAAGGATTGGGCTACCTTGCTGCACTTTATTTATTGTTACTGTTACTTGCTCGTTACAGATTATCTTACTATCAAACTATCTGTCACCTACTATTTCAGTGCTTGCGGAAAATACCTTGCTAAAAACCACTTGTCATTTCCTTCTGCTCCTCATTGGGTTCGACACTCTTACTTATCGAAAGGACTATGATTGATCCCCTATACTTGTGGGTCATCACACCTCCAGAACGACGGAGGGAAATGTGGTCAAGGTGACCAAAGCCGTGAGTAATCTCACGGTGATGGACAAGGCCGCAACGATGTAGGATCGAAAGTATGTCTAGAGGGGGGTGATTAGACTATTTGATCAAATAAAAGTCTATCCTTTTCCCAATTTTAGTTGTGGGCAGATTTTAGCAATTATGACAAGTCAAGCAATCAACCTACACACGCAATTCTAAGAGTATGGCAGCGGAAAGTAAAACACTGCACATGAAGGTAAAGGGAAGAGTTTGGAGAAGGCAAACACAATGGAGACACGAAGATTTTTGGCGTGGTTCCGGTAGGTGGTCCTATCATATGTCCACATTGATGGAGACTTCAACCCACGAAGGGTAACGGTTGCGTGAGTCCAGAGAGGGCTCCACCCACCAAGGGTCCACGAAGAAGCAACCTTGTCTATCCCACCATGGCCATCGTCCATGAAGGACTTGCCTCACTCGGGTAGATCTTCACGAAATAGGCGATCTCCTTGCCCTTACAAACTTCTTGGTTCAACTCCACATCTTGTCGGAGGCTCCCAAGCGACTCCTAACCAATCTAGGAGACACAACTCTCCAAAAGGTAATAGACGGTGTGTTGATGATGAACTCCTTGCTCTTGTGCTTCAAATGATAGTCTCCACAACACTCAACTCTCTCTCACAGATTTGGCTATGGTGGAAGAAGGATTTGAGTGGAAAGCAACTTGGGGAAGGCTAGAAATCAAGATTCAAATGGTTGGAATGGAATCTCTTGATCTCAACACATGAGTAGGTGGTTATCTCTTAGAAAATGAATGATGGAAGTGTAGGCATGTTCTGATGGCTCTCTCCACTAGTGAAAAGGAGGTTGAGGGGTATATATAGCCTCCACACAAAATCCAACTGTTACACACTTTTGACCCATCTCGGTGGCACCGATTAGTGAACTCGGTGGCACCGATCTGTAAAAAAATATGAATGTTAGGAATCTCGGCGGGACCGACTGGAACAACTCAGTGGGACTGATGTGCTAGGGCTTAGGGCAAACCTCAACTTGGTGGCGCAGATTGCATCATCTCGGTGGGACCAAAGTGAATGCAATAAGTAGCAGAGAATCGGTCAAGCCAACTCGGTGGGACCGATTGCACAAACTCGGTGAGACCGAAGTGAATGCAACAAGTCACAAAGCGCTGGCAAGGCCATCTCTGTGAGACCGAGATCCGTATCGGTGTGATCGAACTGTTAGGGTTTTGGCAGTGGCTATGTCAAGATGAACTTGGTGGCTTCGGAAGAGAAGTATTGGTGGGGCCGAGTTTGGAATTAGGGTTTGGACATATTTGGATGGAGAAAGTGCTGAGGGTTTTTGGAGCAATATCACTAAGCACTTGAGCAAGTAGACCATTAAGCAACACATCATCCCCTTTTAATAGTATTGACTTTCCTATGGACTCAATGTGATCTTGGATCACTAAAATAGAAATGAAGAGTCTTGAGCTTTTGCCAATCCTTGTCCTTATCATTTTGAGGGGTCCACATCTCTAGTCCATGTCATGCCAATCATTGAATATCCTGAAATATTTATCTTGAATGGATATTAGTTCAATGAGCTATATGTTGTTATGAATTACCAAAACCACTCGGGGATTAGTTGCACTTTCAGTCTCCCCCTTTTTGGTAATTGATGACAATATATAGATCAAAGCTTCCACAAATGATTAAATGAATGAAATTCATCATCGCTTTGAGAAGTATGTGATAAGCAAGAGCTCCCCCTAATTTTGTGCATTATTAAGAATTTTGGTTTGAATGCAAATGCACAATCGATTAGGATCATGGGTCACTCTTCCATGTCACATACATCTTGGTGGAGTGCACAAAATGATATGAGTGAAATTACATGCACGCGTCACCAAAGACATATGTGAATGATCACACAAATAATGATAGAGATAGACATTAAACATCACATGAAGCATAGTATGATCAATCACACAAGATAAATGTAGTATCTCACAAGCATAACAAACAAGTAGCACAAATCAAACGAACATAGTAGCAACAAGTCGAGAAAAACAAGGAGCAAAAATGAGACACACACTCTCTCTCGAAGCCTAATGATCTATACAATTTTCTCCCCTTTGGCAACAAGTACCAAAAAGCTCGAAAAAGGTATAGAGCTATGCGTCTCTCTAAGCACGATCCTCGGGAGCTCCTGAACGTGACTTCTAGTTGGTGGCTCCGATGTGCATAGATGGCGTTGAGAGGAGCGCGTCTGCAAATGCTTCTGATGAGGTCTGCTAGACTGGTGGAGTAGACACTAGAGCTGGCACTGTGGCTATAGCGGCAAGTGCAGAATGAGTGGTCCTCGTCTCTGCAACTGGCATGGCTGAAGATCTGGCTGCCCTGGGTACCGTCTGAAATCTCTCAGTAGTGGGTCTCTTATCTCCACTATCCTGTGCAGCGACTTTGGCTGCCTCGACATCATCCTTGAGCTTCTGCACGATAGTCTGAACCTCTGTGATCTTCACATCAAGATCATGAACCTTTGTCTCAACAATCCGCTCTACACTCTCCTGGTTCTTTGAAATGTTGGCCAGACTCTTCTCAATCCTCAAGGTTGCCTCTAGTAGATATGCCATCTGGTCATTCTTGGACTTGAGGTTAGCTATTGGGGCATTTGGTGCAGTGGCCTCTTGAGTTGCTTTTGCCACTTTTGCTGCCTGGATCTTCTCTTGAGCCTCAACAGATGTGGGCTGTGAAGCATCCATCACCACCACATTATCTTCAAACTCAAGCTGAAGAGGAAGATGCTCTCAATCAAGTAGATAAGTGCTTGTTCCAACTTTGGAGTTGATAAGCATCTGAATATGTGGAGCATATCCATAAGATCTCTTCTGATCAGCAGTTGTCCTCTTGACTGTCTCAACTATCAAACTCATGACTTTGAACTTCTGAGGGGTGTCAAACAAGTGGAGCAAGTTGATGGAGTGGCCACGAATCATCTTATCATCTCCAGACTTGGGCAAAAGAGTGTGCCCCAAGATAGTATTGGTTGTGGCCAACCCAGCAAGCAAATGCTTCACATGACCAAGTTTGTGACTCTCAAGATCTTTAGAAGGGATTTCTTTGTACATATTGGCCATAGAGTTGTGGTCCATCTTGGGCTTCCCGTACACATCAATGTCATTTTCAGCTTCCTCAGGGCACCAATAAGCTTAGCCCACTCAGAGATCGATGACTGGTATCTGTGTCCCTCAGTCATCCACACGATCTTCCCATCTGGATAGAAATGAGCTGTGGAATAGAATTGCATGATCATCTCATCATTCCACTTGGTGAGCTTCTGACCAACAAACTCATCAACACCTGCAAGTCTGAAACTCTCATGAACATGGGGGAAATAGTCTTAATTTGCATCAACGTATTTCCAGTCCGCCCAGTTCATGTCACTGACTATGGGCTTCTTGTCAAGCACTACTATCTCATAGAAATCATGTTGCTCCCTGGTGTGAAAGCGATAGTCACAAGCTGTCCTCCTCCTGATAGAATATGGATCCTCTTTCCTCCACTCTCGCAGACCCTTGTCTTTCCTGAGCATCATGTTATCGGCTACAGGATGGGAGTTGTCATGATTTGGAATCTTTGGCTTCAGCTTTCTGAGCACTAGTGGCTCTTCATCAACATCAGCTTCAAGCACGGAGGCCTTGTTCTTCTCAGCAGCAGAGATGTTCCTAGTAGATCTCTTTGGAGCAGGTGCTTTGGGCTTGGACTTAGGCTTGGAGGGAGCAGCAGCTGACTTCATAGCATCACACATTAGCTTTTGAGTCTTTGCTAGAGGTGCAGTAGGTTCCTCCTCATTATAATCATCATCATCTTACCTCATGGAAGGCTTCCCAATGACACGTGCCGATGTGTTCCTAGCCCTCTTCTTCTTCTTACCTGCAGCAGCCTCTGCATCACTTGACTCTTCAAGTGTGAATGCCATAGTTTCCTTTGGAGCTGAGGACTTGTCAGGTTTTGACTTGGGAATTTTCCTCACTGCTGTTCTGTCTTTGGCACTTGGCCTAGTGCTAGTAGAAGTTCCATACTCTTTCCTTAGCACAACCTTTCTCTTTGAGGTTGCCTCACTAGCCACAAAATCTTCATCCTCATTGTTTGAGGTTCTCTTCTTCTTAGCTCTAGTGGCAGCCTTTGGCAAATTGCTGGGAGTGCTCCCGTTGCCTTCATCATAGCTCTCATTGGGACTAGAGCCCTCACTCAGATCAACATTCTGCTCAAACTGATTCTGACTGTCACTTGCACTTGACATCTTATAAACTGACCCTGTGAATAGATGGGTATGGGCAGAGTAGATGAGTTATCACAAAAGGCAGATAGTTTTTCAAAAATTTGAGTTCAAACTTTAGTTCTAGGTTCTCACAGAATGCATTTCGGAGCTACTGATTCAGTCATTTCGGTGACACCAAAGCAAGCACAGAACCAACATGCTCACACAATAAAATATCAAATGAAATATGTGTCAAACATGCACAATCAATTCTAGCATCTATCAAACAATTGGCGATGACTTGGTCATCTATATATGAGTATATTGACTTAGGAGTCAAATGAGAACATTTGATCATAGGTCATACTCATCGTTTAAGCACAAGTGGGGTTACTACTTTTACATAAAGCGTTAATGTGTTCACACCATTAGAGTTTCTTTAGCTCAATTCTTAGAGCAAAGCTCCCCTTAGATGTGAAATCCCCCAAAGAGGGATGAACTAACCTTGGGTTTTGTCGATGATGACTTCATGTAGATAGTGAAGATGTGGATGCTCAATGTTGATGTGGTCCATCAAGAGTTGGGAGCAATCCTTTGGAGTTTTGCACTTTCAATACCTACATGGGTTAGTCCCACAAGGAACATACAAGGATATCCATAGACATAGAGTGAATTGCACATGTGATGATGTCCATGAAAGCATTAGGTTACCTTGTCCCTTGTCTTACCAACAAGAGGGTTTGTGACTCCATGAACTAGTGCAAGATATGAAAGTTGATTGCACAAGTCCTTGCCAAAATAAATATGAGTGAAGTATGTTGGCGGAGTCACCCTCAAGAACACTCTAGTTCTTCTTCTTTGGGACCCACATCAACTTGATGGGAATCCTTGGAGTTGTAGTTGAACTTGATGAAGTAGAGCTTGACGTAGTCTTGGGAACCCACTTGACCATGGCCTTAGGAGCTTCTTCAAATGAGCCAATCTCTTCTTGAAGCTTGTCCTTGCCCTTTAGCTTGTGGTCTTGTGGTGGAAGATCATCTTGAGCTAGTGTTCCCTCAAAAGAAGTGGGGTCATACTTCTCTTGTTGAGGAACAAACTTCGTCTTGGGGTATTGATCTTCTTCCCATTCAACTCCATTGGCATTGAACTTTCGTTCAAAACCAACACGTTGATTCTTTCGGTGCCTTCCTTGCTTGCATACAATTTCCTCAAATTACTTACTCCCACCAAGGCTCTTGTAAACACCTTTCTCTATAATTCCCTTCAATAAGCTATTTTCTTGCTCAGGTGTAACTTGGCTAAGAGAATCATTAGTGGAATCAAGAGAACTACTAGAAGCAACAATATTGGATTTAGCATGTTTATTTTTACTACTAGAAGAAGAATCTTTCTTGCTCTTGTTGCTAGATTTTACTTGTGGCATATAAGTAGATAAGAGGATACGTTTGGCAATGTAGGAAGAACTCTTCTTTCAAAGATCATCATTGATAGCTTTTAGAAACTCATGCTCTTGCTCTAAATTTAGCTTCTCGAAGCATAGCTTCTCATGTGTTCTTAGGAGCTCTCTATGATCCTCTTGAGTTGTTTCATGAGCTAACTTAAGAGTGTTTAGTTCTTTAGTTAGACGCTCAATCTCCTTCTTATCATTGTCATTCATTTCATCTTGATTAGCATGATTACTAGCAAGTTCATCATTGTTTTCATCACTAGTTTTGTCAACAAGTAAATCATCATCACCTAGCAAATCATCTTGATCACTATTGAAATCAAGATACTTGGGGTGTGATACCTTGGGGCCTTTAGCCATGAAGCATTTTCCAATTCCTTCATTTGGTGAATCAAATATGTCGTAGGAGTTGGATGATACTAGAGCAAGACCGGCAAGACCTTCATCTTGAGTATATTCGGAGTCGGAGTGATAGCTTCTCTCGGAGTAGTTGTCAGAGTCAGAACCAGAAACCCATTCACCAACATGAGCTTGCTGTCTTCGTCTTGTGTAGCTCTTTGATGACTTGTCCTTCCTTTCCGAATCTTTGCTTCTTCGAGAGGGTCTTCATTCAGAACGATCATCTCTACTCCTTATCTCTCTTGGAGGTGATTCATACCTTCTACTTCTCCTTTTTGGTGAGTATTCTCTTTTCTTGTAGGGAGCCGTACATTCATTGGAGTGGTGTCCGGGTCTTCCACAATTGTAGTAATTACGATCATAGCTAGAAGATCTTTTGTCATTGTAGGACCTTGACTTGGAGCTTATCTCTTTGCTTCTACTGTTGTAGAATTTGTTGAAGTTCTTCACTATTAAGCTCAATTCTTCATTGGAGACTAGTTTGTCACTTGATGTTGTAGGAGCATCATTTCAGGCTTTGTAAGCACCACTTGACTTGGTGTGGAGCTCTTCCTTATCCTTGAGTGACATCTCATGAGCAACAATTCTACCAATGACTTCCATGGGCTTGAGATCTTTGTAATTGGGCATCATTTGGATCAATGTGCACATGATATCATATTTTACATCCAATGCTCTAAGGATCTTCTTGATGATGAATTTGTCGGTCATCTCTTCACCCCTAAGCCGGCAATCTCATTTGTGATGAGAGCAAGCCTAGAGTACATTTCGGAGACTCCTTCACCATCCTTTATCTTGAACTTGTCAAGTTGACTTTGAAGCACATCCAACTTGGATTCCTTGACGGACTCGGTACCTTCATGCATATCAACCAAAGTATCCCAAATTTCCTTTGCATTCTCAAGGCGGCTGCTTTGTTGAATTCTTCGGGGCACAATCCATTGAAGAGAATATCACAAGCTTGAGCGTTGTATTGCAACATCCTCAACTCTTCTGCGGTTGCTTCACGATCCGGTTCTCTACCATGTTCCAAGTATTCACCTTGCAAGCCAATACGAACAATAGCCCAAATGGTGGGGTTATGACCAAGAATATGCATTTTCATCTTATGCTTCCAACTAGCAAAATTTGTACCATCAAAGTAAGGACCTCTACGGTGATAGTTTCCCTTGCTAGACGCCATTCTCTCCTAGGTTGTGAAACCAAGGCTATCATCACCAAAGCTATGGAAATCAAGGCTAATGGAGACCAAAGCTCTGATACCACTTGTAGGATCGAAAGTATGTCTAGAGGGGGGTGATTAGACTACTTGACCAAATAAAAGTCTATCCTTTTCCCAATTTTAGTTGTGGGTAGATTTTAGCAATTATGACAAGTCAAGCAATCAACCTACACATGCAATTCTAAGAGTATAGCAGCGGAAAGTAAAACATTGTACATGAAGGTAAAGGGAAGGGTTTGGAGAAGGCAAATGCAATGGAGACACGAAGATTTTTGGCGTGGTTCCGATAGGTGGTGCTATCGTACGTCCACATTGATGGAGACTTCAACCCACGAAGGGTAACGGCTGCGCGAGTCCACAGAGGGCCCCACCCACCAAGGGTCCACGAAGAAGCAAGCTTGTCTATCCCACCATGGCCATCATCCACAAAGGACTTGCCTCACCCGGGTAGATCTTCATGAAGTAGGCGATCTCCTTGCCCTTACAAACTTCTTAGTTCAACTCCACATCTTGTCAGAGGCTCCCAAGCGACACCTAACCAATCTAGGAGACACCACTCTCCAAAAGGTAATAGATGGTGTGTTGATGATGAACTCCTTGCTCTTGTGCTTCAAATGATAGTCTCCCCAACACTCAACTCTCTCACACAGATTTGGCTATGGTGGAAGAAGGATTTGAGTGGAAAGCAACTTGGGGAAGGTTAGAAATCAAGGTTCAAATGGTTGGAATGGAATCTCTTGATCTCAACACATGACTAGGTGGTTCTCTCTTAGAAAATGAATGGTGGAATGTAGGCACGTTCTGATGGCTCTCTCCACTTGTGAAGAGGGGGTGGAGGGGTATATATAGCCTCCACACAAAATCCAACTGTTAGATACTTTTGACACATCTCGGTGGCACCGATTAGTGAACTCGGTGGCACCGATCTGTACAAAAATATGAACGTTAGGAATCTCAGTGGGACCGACTGGAACAACTCGGTGGGACCGATGTGTTAGGGCTTAGGGCAAACCTCAACTCGGTGGCGCTGATTGCATCATCTCAGTGGGATCGAAGTGAATGCAATAAGCAACAGAGAATCAGTCAAGCCAACTCGGTAAGACCGATTGCACAAGCTTGATGAGACTGAAGTGAATGCAACAAGTCATAGAGCGCTGGCAAGGCGGTGAGACCAAGATCCGTATCGGTGTGACCAAACTGTTAGGGTTTTGGCAGTGGCTATGTCAAGATGAACTCGGTGGCTCTGTAAGAGAAGTATTAGTGGGGCCAAGTTTGGAATTAGGGTTTGGACATATTTGGATGGAGAAAGTGGTTGGGTTTTTTTTAGCAATATCACTAAGCACTTGAGCAAGTAGACCATTAAGCAACACCTCATCCCCTTTTAATAGTATTGGCTTTCCTATGGACTCAATGTGATCTTGGATCACTAAAACAGAAATGAAGAGTCTTGAGCTTTTGCCAATCCTTGTCCTTATCATTTTGAGGGTTCCACACCTCTAGTCCATGCCATGCCAATCATTGGACATCCTGAAATATTTATCTTGAATGGAAATTAGTTCAATGAGCTATATGTTGTTATGAATTACCAAAACCACCCGGGGATTAGTTGCACTTTCAAACGACTACCACGACGACGATCGGGGGACCAAGCCGGGAGGGCCTCCTGCTCGGCCAGGAGGGTCGGGTACCTGTGGCACCCCCGCCGGCTCCCCCAGCTGCTGGCACCGGTCAGGAGGACTAGAATGTGCTTCCGGCGGCAACTCTATCCTTGGCCAGGAGGGCCTAGGGTTAGCAGACTGGGGCTGCTCCCTCCAGGCTGCTCTGCTAGGCTAGGAGGGCCATGAGCGGCTACACTTGGGGGCAGCCAGACCACCCCAGGCACCGCTGGCTGCTGCTAGTCATGGGGGGCTGCTCATGGGGCGGCCAGACCTTCTCAGTCGTTGCTGGCTGCTACTGGCCACCGGGGTTGTCCTACTCGCCAGGAGGGCCAGGGGATCCACTCGCTGGATGTGACCAGCTCTACCCTTGCTACGACTGATTCTACTCCCCTCCAAAATCAACTTCTATTCAAACCATGAGTACTGGAGGACTTGTCAGGGGCGGTTGCTGCAAGGTTGGCTGTTCCAGCCATGGGTAACAATTCTGGGGCTTTTACGTTTACTGTTGAAAAAATACCATACAGGGCCAGTCAAAGAGAAGGGAGAGGAAAGGTAAAAAGAGGGGAGGGAGTGAGAAATCTGAGAGCACAAAGATATCATAGGGAAAAAGAGGGGTAACCCTTTTGGCGCCCTTCCAATAGGCAGTGATTTAAACTTTTCTTTTGAGAGAGAGAGATGGATAGCTATGAACACACGTTGTATGGTGAGATGAGTGTTTCCTCTAAGAGAATCTGTGTGAGTTGAGTAGAAACTATGAAGGGTGGGGATGAGGTAATATCACATGTAGCAAAGGAAATAGAGGAGGATGAGAATGTACAAGAGGGGGAGTCAGTTGGGGAAGAGAAGGGAGATAATAGTGCATCGGCGGCCTTCGAGGAGGAGGTCGGCCGGGCCAAATGAAAATCATAGGATGAAACTGCCGTGGTATGCTCTCCTCCACGATAGTTCGTGAGCTCTTGGAGCTCCAAGGACGGGTGTGTCCAGAGTTAGTTTTTTATCTGAATCGCATTTGAATAAAATAAAGGCTGACGAGCTATGTTGTAAATTAGGCTTTAGTTCCATGTTTTTATCTTAGAGTGATGGTAAGGCTGGTGGACTTGTATTATTTGTCTCTGTATTTTATTGATGTAATGTTTATGAGTGAGAATAATGTGGATTGGCAATTTACGGGGTTTTATGGTCATCTGGCCTGGAATGAAAGACATTTATCTTGGCTGATCTTCGTACTTTACATTCTCATGCTTCTCACCGTTTGGTTGTGTGGCACCCCGGCTCAGAGAGACCGGAACGCCCCGTATTCTAGCCCAGAGATCGAGGTAAGTCTTATGGAATATGGCACTGCTCGGCATAGAACAAATCAACTCTTTATTACAAAAGGAAAAGGCATACAAAGGTCTAATGTTACAAAGAATCACATCAGCATGGCGACACTACGCCTACTAAGGTAGCTCTATGCTAGCAGTGGAACAACTCGTAGCAGTGGAATAACTTCTAGCAGCGGAACAACGACGACAGTGGTGAACTCCACTCCACAGGGACTCCGGCTGGGACACGATCTAGCTCGCACACATGGTAACCTCGACAAGCAATCAATCAATCACAGCATCACCTGCAATCTGGCATGACACGCCAGGTCAGTACATTGAATGTACTTGCAAGCTCACAACAACCAAAAGCATCAAGGCAAAACAACAGCAAAGCATTAACATGTTAAGTTATTAACAACTACTATGATGCGAAAATAATTATTAAGCATGATATGAAACTACTAGAATTACTGCTGAGCCAGCATCTCAAGAACCATCTCACTCTTGGCTAACCGGCCAAGCAATATATCACCTCGATCACCTCGTGATCGATACCTCCATGTGATCACCGTGTGACCACATCCCAAAATAAATGATCATCCTCAAGATCATCTCAATATCATCATCGTCATCCTGCCAAACTGTTACTGCTCACATATATCAACATATAAATCACCTATAAGTCATTCCGTCATGTGAGTGTTGATCGAACGGTGTGACCTAGTACGAAATTGTGCCCATGACCGAGGATGCGGCTATCGATAGATTAAATACACACTCTGCAGAGGTTAGCACACTGTACCCACATCACAGAACCCATGGCCTCGTACTCCCATTCGGGTGGACCAACGACATTCCGACAAAACCGATCTACTGCCATGACACTCTCCCGGCCACTCCGACCAACTCCCCTTTGGGATCAGTCCTGGGTGGCCCCGATGTCACCTCATGGCACCCAACGGCCACCGTCGGGGGGGGGGGGGGGGGGGGGGGGGGGGGGGGGGGGGGGGGGGGGGGGGGGGGGGGGGGGGGGGGGGGGGGGGGGGGGGGGGGGGGGGGGGGGGGGGGGGGGGGGGGGGGGGGGGGGGGGGGGGGGGGGGGGGGGGGGGGGGGGGGGGGGGGGGGGGGGGGGGGGGGGGGGGGGGGGGGGGGGGGGGGGGGGGGGGGGGGGGGGGGGGGGGGGGGGGGGGGGGGGGGGGGGGGGGGGGGGGGGGGGGGGGGGGGGGGGGGGGGGGGGGGGGGGGGGGGGGGGGGGGGGGGGGGGGGGGGGGGGGGGGGGGGGGGGGGGGGGGGGGGGGGGGGGGGGGGGGGGGGGGGGGGGGGGGGGGGGGGGGGGGGGGGGGGGGGGGGGGGGGGGGGGGGGGGGGGGGGGGGGGGGGGGGGGGGGGGGGGGGGGGGGGGGGGGGGGGGGGGGGGGGGGGGGGGGGGGGGGGGGGGGGGGGGGGGGGGGGGGGGGGGGGGGGGGGGGGGGGGGGGGGGGGGGGCTGGGGTGGAGGGATTCATCGGGAAGAAGTGCGAGAAGCTCGCGGAAAGAATCGGCGGAAATCTTTTTCTCCCGGAGGGGGCTGATTAAGTGCAAGGGTAAAATGGTCATTTTAAGAATGTTGTCACATGGTGAAAATGATTCCATCGGAACGGGCTCGACGAGACGAAGAAGTGGGCTTTGGAATCACGTGAATCAAAGCTACAGTTGAAGAGTTGTGGCCGTTCGTTCATTAGGCAGAAAAATCAACAGATTTTGTGCTTTTCTGCTCTTAACCTATGAACGTTCACAAAATAGAGGGTTCGGCCGGCGACTGGAAAAAAAGAGAAAGCGCCTTTTTAGAAATACGCCTTTGCTGTAGAGAAAACGTATTTCAGCCGAGAACTGAGTCAAAGTACGTTTTTCGGCAAGAAAGCGTATTTTGGGAAGTCATCGTCCACTTATCCACGTCAGCGTACCTGGGGTCAACGGCCTGTGCGGCTGACTGGTGGGACCGTGGGGTCCACTGGCAGGGGGGTTCGTCGCCTTCGTCTTCTTCTCGTGCCCGACGGGGCAGAGCAGAGGGCTCGGCGCCGGCGGCCGTCCCGGCGCCACCGGCCACCTCTGGCGACGCTCCGGCCACCGGAGTGACCAGGGGGACGAGCCACGTCCATCTGTGCAGGATGCAGGCTTTGAAGAGGGTGGGGACGAGAGCACCATCGACCATGGCGGACGGCCAGCGACGGTGAAGATGGAACCGGGGCTATGGTGCTCCGGCGACGAGGCGAAGGTGTGGGGAGGTTCTGCTTGCTCCGGTGGATCTACTGGTGGTGAAAGAAGGAGGGGAGGAGGCTCGGCTCGAGTGAATTTAGCCGGAGGACCGAGGCAGCCATGGCGGCAATGGAGGAGCAGGAGGGGCGCTTGGGCGCGGGGAAGGGGTCAGGGGGGCTGAAGGAGGTGTGGTGAAGCTACTGGATGGGTCAGAGGGGCTCGGGCGTGGCTTATATAGCCAAGGGGAGGAGGTGCCGCGCTGGACGTCGCCGTGGACGCGTGGCCGGAGCCGCGGACACATGGGCACGCTCGCGATCTCGGCGGTAGGCGACGGGAGCATAACAGGGGAGATTCACGGGGCAGAGCCATGCCAAGGGCACGGGGAGGAAGAGGATGGGGCGCGAATAGAGCCGGTCGGCCACAGTGTGCTCGTGGCCGTCGCTTTGGCTCGGTCCAGCGAGAAGCTAGCAGGGGGAGGGGTCCAGAGGAGTGAGGTGGAAGAAGGGGGAGGGTGGTCGGCACCAGAGGACGCGCGAGGATCGCCGAAGAGAGAGGCCCGAATCAAAACGATGTTCTGGACGCGGCCACAGCGAGCAGAGCACGTGCGTAGGCAAAATCCAACGCTGTCACCACGCGACATGGCACACAGAGGACGCAATGGGCTGGCAAACCTTGTCCGGGGTGTTGTCTCTGCATCAGTGGGGCAGCGGAAAGTGAAATATCGAGAGAAGAGGCTCTGTAGCGAAGTGAGGCTTCGAGGAAAGTTTGCTGTAGCAAACTTGGCTGCAATGCTGTGCTCAACAGAGAGGGGCTAGAGGCAAAATATGATGTCAGTTAGGTTTAGATTAAGAAGGACTATGATCCTGGGGGTTTTGGAGTACAATGGACCACAAACTAATATAGTTGCCGTGCAACTGACATTATGGTCCAGAAACTTGATTAGGATGGTGCACTCACATGGATTGGCCACTTGATCTGAAATTTGGCAAGGCCTGATGATTTTGACGTATAATGATGCTGTAAAAAATTTATACCAAATGGACTTGCCAAAATGGTACTTGTTTCACAGACATCCTCTCTGTCCAGAAACTTGGAATAATTTTGGAGAGAAATGGGATTTCTTAAATGATCCCAAATTTGGTTGAGAGAAGTTATTTAGGTAGGAGCATGATCTGGTAATTTTTCAGAATTAATTAAGCAATATAAAATATACTTGCTTCACAACCTGAAAATATTACCAGAAACAAGTATTTGACCCTGTGCTCACATAGATGATTGGATGAAGCTGAAAATTGGAGGAGTGTGATGATATGATCACATGAAAGAGTGTACAAAATTTCAACTCAATTTGATAACCCTAGCTAGTACTTCCTTCACAATGGCTTCTGTCTGACAGAAACTTTGAAAAATTACTGAGGAAGATTCACTAGGCAAATGGAGCTAAATTTTGGCATGAGGTAATGATTTGGATGTAAGATGATGCCCAAAAATTTTGGGAGCAAACAAGAAAGGATAGGTGGCACTTCCTTCACAGAAGGCCACTTTGGACAGAAATGAAGAAATAATATTGAGGAATTTTTTTTGGGCTAGGGAATGAAAGTTTGGACATATTTGGGGCATATATGATCCAAAAAAATTATGAGAATTATTTGGGAATTTTGGGAGTGACAGAAATATAGGTTGCTTCACAACCTATGTCAAACAGGGTTATTCCTTTAATAGAAAAATGAATATTCCTGAGAAAAAGAATTTTAGGGTTGGCTAGAATAGAAATGACATGATCTTGGGAAAGTTTTGAGAATGATGAGCCACTTGGGATAAGAAATGAGGATGATCTCCCAGGTTTCAAGTCCACAAATCCACTCCAAAAATAAAATCAGAGCAAAAACCAAATAAAGCAAAAAGGAAAAGAAAGGGCAAAAAACCAAGGTGTTACAAACCTTCCCCCCTTAAAGAAATTTCATCCTCAAGATTTGGTTGCTCAGGGAACAAGTATGACTTGAGGATACTGTTTCCAACTCGGGTATCCATTTCCTTTGTATGTTGTTTCCCCCGTGATTTTCACATGATCTGATTACCTCGCTCGGGGGTGGTTTGCTTCACCTTTCCCAAATCCTGATGGGTCTTTTCCTCATATACCAAATCCTTTTGCTGACGTTGATTCCTTCATATCTGCGGTGATATCCAAAGGATCTGAGCATAAATTCCCTTTTGTCATGAAAACTTTTTTTTGCTTCTGCCATGGAGTTGCTCAAACAAATGCATGTCTTCTGGGTTCATTTAATGCTGAGAAATAGGGCCATTCTCCTGATGAGATCTGACTGCCCGTAGGTGGTATTGACTTATCTTGATTTGTTTCTTTGTCTTGAATAGGAGATACGTACCAAAGATTCGACTGCCTTCCGGCGTGAGTAATATAAAAGGGGTATGACTTATAACTGTAGCATACCTCAAACACTAGCATCTTGAGACTGGCCTGATAGGAGTGCTGGCGGAAAGATACTTTTCATGTCAGGTTGTCCGTGTACTTGGTTCCACCAGTGAGTATACCTGGTCTGTGCGGATCGCTCGGCTTGCCCATGCGGTCGGTATACACATTTGTGGTAATAGGCTGTGAGATGCTTCAACACTGCCGTTGAAGTCAAACTGCGGAGGTTGCAAAGTAATTTTGGATCTGACAAAACAGACTTGGATATTGGGGGGGGGGGGGGGGGGGGGGGGGGGGGGGGGGGGGGGGGGGGGGGGGGGGGGGGGGGGGGGGGGGGGGGGGGGGGGGGGGGGGGGGGGGGGGGGGGGGGGGGGGGGGGGGGGGGGGGGGGGGGGGGGGGGGGGGGGGGGGGGGGGGGGGGGGGGGGGGGGGGGGGGGGGGGGGGGGGGGGGGGGGGGGGGGGGGGGGGGGGGGGGGGGGGGGGGGGGGGGGGGGGGGGGGGGGGGGGGGGGGGGGGGGGGGGGGGGGGGGGGGGGGGGGGGGGGGGGGGGGGGGGGGGGGGGGGGGGGGGGGGGGGGGGGGGGGGGGGGGGGGGGGGGGGGGGGGGGGGGGGGGGGGGGGGGGGGGGGGGGGGGGGGGGGGGGGGGGGGGGGGGGGGGGGGGGGGGGGGGGGGGGGGGGGGGGGGGGGGGGGGGGGGGGGGGGGGGGGGGGGGGGGGGGGGGGGGGGGGGGGGGGGGGGGGGGGGGGGGGGGGGGGGGGGGGGGGGGGGGGGGGGGGGGGGGGGGGGGGGGGGGGGGGGGGGGGGGGGGGGGGGGGGGGGGGGGGGGGGGGGGGGGGGGGGGGGGGGGGGGGGGGGGGGGGGGGGGGGGGGGGGGGGGGGGGGGGGGGGGGGGGGGGGGGGGGGGGGGGGGGGGGGGGGGGGGGGGGGGGGGGGGGGGGGGGGGGGGGGGGGGGGGGGGGGGGGGGGGGGGGGGGGGGGGGGGGGGGGGGGGGGGGGGGGGGGGGGGGGGGGGGGGGGGGGGGGGGGGGGGGGGGGGGGGGGGGGGGGGGGGGGGGGGGGGGGGGGGGGGGGGGGGGGGGGGGGGGGGGGGGGGGGGGGGGGGGGGGGGGGGGGGGGGGGGGGGGGGGGGGGGGGGGGGGGGGGGGGGGGGGGGGGGGGGGGGGGGGGGGGGGGGGGGGGGGGGGGGGGGGGGGGGGGGGGGGGGGGGGGGGGGGGGGGGGGGGGGGGGGGGGGGGGGGGGGGGGGGGGGGGGGGGGGGGGGGGGGGGGGGGGGGGGGGGGGGGGGGGGGGGGGGGGGGGGGGGGGGGGGGGGGGGGGGGGGGGGGGGGGGGGGGGGGGGGGGGGGGGGCTGACTTGACCATTACTGTGTGAGGATTAAGTACTGATGTAGACTTGATGTGTTTAGCTGAGCCTCTTCCAAATATTTGAAATACTTATTGCTTCTTCGAGTCCGGTGTCAGGTGATGAGCAACTTCCATAAGGGGAAATAAGGTAACACTGAGGGCCCAAAAGAAAGAAGCAAAAGAAACAACTCAACTAAACAAAAGCACACAAAAACAATCAACTCACACACAAACAAAGTCACATATTACTGCTAGTCACACAATATGCATGCCTACTTAAGCACACAAATCTCGCGGGATCTCCGGTACTACGATCTAGCATGCTGTGACGGTGTGCACGAAGATTAATCAATGTGTGGAAGAGTTGGTGTAAACATAGCTACACCAAGTGCTAGCTCAGCAAGGTAGCATCCTTGACTGGCTCGGAGGCGAGGACGTATTTGGTAACCATGTAGCGAGACACGAATGTCGCGACCACATTATTATCAAGCGATCAGAAGGGATTTGTACTCATCCAAGGAATAGGATAGCGGGGAAGACTGAGTCCGCTGGCATTGCCCTTTTCTGATAGCTAAGATCATTAAGGGTTGCCAACACGACAAGACGAAAAGCATGATCCGGGGTAGAAGCATGTCTTCCACCGAAACAATAGGATATCGGCGCGATACCTGAGCACCATTTTCTGCAAACAGTGTCAGGATCACTTGGCATCACTCCGCTGGGACAGAAATGACATCAAACACCGAAGAAAAGGGAAACTGGCGGGATGCAGGGGCTGAGCTGTAGTGGATCCAAACCGATGCCAGCTACACTCACCAGATAAACCATTAGCAACAAATAATAAGGCTATATGCATGCTATGCAACAAACAAATGCAACAACCAATGCATCAAACAAGACAGACTCTATACTACCATTTTCTACTGCTCGCACTGACTAGGGCGTCCTATAGCCAGACATGCTCTGATACCAAGCTCTGTGGCACCCCGGCTCACAGAGACCGGAATGCCCCGTATTCTAGCCCAGAGATCGAGGTAAGTCTTCTGGAATACAACACTTCTCAGCATAGAACAAATCAGCTCTTTATTACAAAAGGATAAGGGATACAAAGGTCTGATGTTACAAAGAATCACATCAGCACGGCGACACTATGCCTGCTAAGGTAGCTCTATGCTAGCAGTGGAACAACTCGTAGCAGCGGAATAACTTCTAGCAGCGGAACAACGACGACAGTGGTGAACTCCACTCCGCAAGGACTCTGGCTGGGACACGATCTAGCTCGCACGCACGGTAACCTCGACAAGCAATCAATCAATCACGGCATCACCTGCAGTCTGGCATGACACGCCAGGTCAGTACATTGAATGTACTTGCAAGCTCACCACAACCAAAAGCATCAAGGCAAAACAACAACATAGCATTAACAGATTAAGTTATTAACAACTACTATGATGCGGAAATAATTATTAAGCATGATATGAAACTACTAGAATTACTGCTGAGCCAGCATCTCAAGAACCATCTCACTCTTGGCTAACCGGCCAAGAAATATATCACCTCGATCACCTCGTGATCAATACCTTCACGTGATCACTGCGTGACCACATCCCAAACTGAATGATCATCCTCAAGATCATCTCAATATCATCATCGTCATCCTGCCAAACTGTTACTGCTCACATATATCAACATATAAATCACCTATAAGTCATTCCGTCATGTGAGTGTTGATCGAACGGTGTGACCTAGTATGAACTTGTGCCCATGACCATGGACGTGGCTATCGATAGATTAAACACACACTCTGCAGAGGTTAGCACACTGTACCCACATCACAGAACCCATGGCCTCGTACTCCCATTCGGGTGGACTAACAGCGTTCCGACAAAACTGATCTACTGCCATGACACTCTCCCGGCCACTCCGACCAACTCCCCTTTGGGATCAGTCCTGGGTGGCCCCGATGTCACCTCATGGCACCCAACGGCCACCGTCGTGGCAAAACAAAAACGGTCCCAAATGGGGACAAAAGCGCGCAAACAACTCGGGCACACAAGGCTTATACCGGCCTACCTGATCAGGGTAGCACACTCGTATAACCTTCCCTAGTTGGAGGCACCAGTGAGAGGCATAACAATAGGCCGCATTAGGGCCTTCCCATAAAGGAAAATGTGGTTGCACTGGAAAAGCCCGGTTCGGTGGCACCTGACCAACGAAATGATGGAATTTGTCCCCAAAGAAAGATTTGTGATAACTGATACTCCGATATCATCTATCAACCTGTGATCCAAGTTATAGCAATATCCAATAAATAACCCAGAGAATAATATAGTCACCTCATAATAAGCCGCAAGGGTAGCATACTACTAAGATCATGCTGAATCCAAAGACTATGATGCTACTAATCCAATAACAATATCAAGATATTAACCTAAGATCCACATGATAGCATCAACTCCAAAATAATACACCAAAGCATAATATCAGATACCAAAATAATATAAGCCACTAATAATCCAATGGCAACAATTCATCCTCAATCTACAACCATTAGTCCTAGTAATCCGAACAACATCATGGAAATAGCAAGATCAACATATCACTCCGAGAAATGCCTTGAACAAGTCACATGTAGCTAAAGCAAATTTTAAACAAGTTTAAATAAGTAAACCATGGCATTGCATTGCAATCATGCAAATGGAGGGTGTGGCTTGCCTGGGGTGGAGGGATTCATCGGGAAGAAGTGCGAGAAGCTCGCGGAAAGAATCGGCGGAAATCTTTTTCTCCCGGAGGGGGCTGATTAAGTGCAAGGGTAAAATTTTCATTTTCAGAATGTTGTCACATGGTGAAAATAATTCCATCGGAACGGGCTTGACGAGATGAAGAAGTGGGCTTTGGAATCACCTGAATCGAAGAAATAGAGGGTTCGGCCGGCGACTGGAAAAAAAGAGAAAGCGCCTTTTTAGAAATATGCCTTTGCTGCAGAGAAAACGTATTTCAGCCGAGAACTGAGTCAAAGTATGTTTTCCGGGCAAGAAAGCGTATTTTGGGAAATCCACGTCCACTTATCCACATCAGCGTACCTAGGGTCAACGGCCCGTGCGGCTGACTGGTGGGACCGCGGGGTCCACTGGCAGGGGGGTTCGTCGCCTTCGTCTTCTTCTCGTGCCCGACAGGGCAGAGCAGAGGGCTCGGCGCCGGCGGCCGTCCCAGCGCCACCGGCCACCTCCGGCGACGCTCCGGCCACTGGAGTGACCAGGGGGACGAGCCGCGTCCATCTGCGCAGGATGCGGGCTTCGACGAGGGCGGGGACGAGAGCACCATCGACCATGGCGGACGGCCGGTGACGGTGAAGATGGAATCGGGGCTATGGTGCTCCGGCGACGAGGCGAAGGGGTGGGGAGGTTCTGCTTGCTCCGGTGGATCTACTGGTGGTGAAAGAAGGAGGGGAGGAGGCTCGGCTCGAGTGAATTTAGCCGGAGGACCGAGGCGGCCACGGCGGCAATGGAGGAGCAGGAGGGGCGCTTGGGCGTGGGGAAGGGGTTAGGGGGGCCAGAGGAGGTGTGGTGAAGCTATTGGATGGGTCGGAGGGGCTCGGGCATGGCTTATATAGCCAAAGGGAGGAGGTGCCGCGCTGGACATCCCCGTGGACGCGTGGCCGGAGCCGCGGACGCGTGGGCATGCTCGCGAGCTCGGCGGTAGGCGACGGGAGCGTAACAGGGGAGATTCACAGGGCAGAGCCAGGCTAAGGGCACGGGGAGAAAGAGGACGGGGCGTGAATAGAGCCGGTCGGCCACAGTGTGCTCGTGGCCGTCGCTTTGGCTCGGTCCGACGAGCAGCTAGCAGGGGGAGGGGTCCAGAGGAGTGAGGTGGAAGAAGGGGGATGTAACACCCCCAATGGTTAACTACAGTAATCACCCTTTTGATTATGCCATGTCATCATGATTATCAGTGCCTAATCATCATCTGCATCCATTTTGCATTCAGCTCCTAACTAAAAAAAAATCAAATTAAAATTAAAGTGGAAAATAAAAGTTGTTCAAAACAGAAACTAAAATGTTCATTAAATAGCAAATAATCTAGAGGCAATTATATAATTATAACCAACTTTCACTAAATTAATTAACGGACTCAAACAACAAGAAACGGTAGGAAATAGCACTATTTAATCCTTTTTCAATTAAATAAAATCCAAATAAAAAGATATGGACACCAAACCAATTTCTAGCAGTGACTAATGTTGCACTGTAATTTATGGACCAGTTTATATATTTTATAAAATTCATTTGGGTGCCTAACTATTTGCAAAACAGAGAAAAGAGAAAAGAAAAGAAAAGAAGAAAGCAAAAAGGAAAAATAACAGAACCCCCCCACTCTGGGCCTCGGCCCAGCTGGCTATCCAGCCGGCCGGCCCATCTTCCCCCCCTCGCTGGCCTACTCCCCCTGCTCCCCCCCCACCGACACCCACACACACGCCACACACCCCCCCGACCCCGATTCTGGGTCGAGATCGGGCCCGATCCCGGCGCCCGCCGCCGTCGCCATTCGCCGTCGCCGCCGTCCCCGACCGCCTCCTCGACATCGTCCTCGAGCCTCGCCGACCCCCATTCCCCTGCGCGCCCGTGAGCCTTCCCCCTCTCTCGCTTGCCTCGCCCTCCTCTCTCTGGTAGCCGCGTGCGCCCCGTCCCCGCACGCCTGCGCCTGCTCGTCGCGCTCCCCGCGTGCCGCCCGTGCCGTGCCTTCCCCTGCTCCGTTGCTGCTCTACTCGCCCGCACCGCGCCCCGCGCCGCTGCTCGTCCCTCTGCCGCGCTTCGCCTCACCTCGCCACGCGCGTCGACCGCGCCCTCCCCCTCTCTCTGCTTGCGCCCGCACGCGCAAGCCACCGCAGGCACCAGCGCGCCACCGCACCCACGCCGCCGCCCTGCTGCCGCCGCACTCCGCCCGCTCCGCAGCTGCGCGCTGCTGCTGCTCCCCGGCGAGCCCCGCCGTGGCCTTGCCGCGGCTTGCCTGGGCCAGTGCCCAGTCGGGCCAGCGCCGCCGCGCGCCCCTTGCGCGCCCGCACGCCCGCAGTGGCCTGTGGGCCACTGACGTATGGGCCCGGCCCTCCCTTTCCACTGACTAGGGGGGCCCAACCCCCCAGAACGTTAAAATAATAATAAATAATAATAATAAATAAATAAAAATGAATTAATAAAATTAATAATTAATTAATTAGTGAATTAATTAAGTTAATTAATCCTGATTAAGTTAATCTAATTAAATAGTAATTAATTAGCTAATCCCTAATTAACATAACAGTCAATGACAAGTGGACCCCACCTGTCAGGTTGATCGCTGACGCCAGCATGATGTCATGCTGACGTCATCAATCACTGTTTCAGATAATGTTGATTTAAAATAATTAATTAAAATTCAGAAAATCAATTAAACTTTAGAAAATCATATCTTTTAATCCGTAACTCCGATGAAAATAAATTATATATGAAAAATGATCAGAAAAATCCCACGAATCCGAATACGCTACCCACATACCTGTTAGATGCCTCTAACTAACTGAACATGCAACTTTTTGCCTGTTTCAGATAAATGAATAGTGCATGAATCTAATAAAATAATTCCAAACAAATTCCTAAAATAACTAAATGACTTAGACATGTCTTCAGGCAACCCTGCACTGCACGTTAGCGTAGCCTGCTCTGTGTTGCTCCTGTTTACTGTGTATTTATACTGTTTCCTCCCCCTCCTCTCTCTCGTTAGACCCCGACGCAGCTCTGGAGATTGGCTACACTTCTGACGACCTTGCCCTTGCCGCCGAGCAACCAGGCAAGCACCCCCCTTTTTGAGCATACTGATATCGCCTATTCTTCTCTCTCATGCTTGCATTAGAATTGCTGCTACTACTGCTTTACCTATTCTGATGCATTATTCATTTATCTGAAACAGTAGAGTAGCTATTCGGTCGTGGTCATCGAGGGTCGCTACTCTACAATGTTAACTCTGTAGAGTAGCTATTCGGTCGTGGTCATCGAGGGTGATTCCTCCTTCTCCACTTCCGATAACGACGCCGTCGTACAACACCTCAAGTGTGAACCCATCGAGGGTGAATCCTCCGAGTTCACCTTGACGGATACATCGAGTAGGAATCCAACGAGGGTGATACCTCGGATTCCCCTGATGTTATGGACACACGGATACTTGGACTGTACTACTGTTACTTTGAAGGCGGGTCGACCCTGAGGGGTACCCGCGTGTGATGTGAAGACGGGTTGCCTGTATGGTGCCCGAGTGAGAATACGAGGCGTGGCCGGGCATTCTTGGCCCTTGCCGCAAGTCCTCGAGACGAGGCGGGGGGGTCACATCGATCGTGAGTCTCTGCTCGTTATCGCACCCCCAAGGTACTAACGGTTTGGATATGTGATCTGAGTGGGCCTCTGGCCTGATAGCACTAACCATCACGTGGGCATAGTATGGGCGTTCTGCATCGTAGCATCAGCCGAAAGCTCTGTCAGACGTCCAGTTCAGCATTGCGGCACGGTCGGATCGTGTCGGCCACCCGAGGCGATGCTGGTATCCACCCTGTGCGCAACGACCCGGAGGGTGAGGGGCGATGGCCAAGACCCCCTTGCGCTTAGGATGTAGACCGGCGGGGACCTCTCTGCTGAGCTGTAGGTAGGGTTGCGGTGTGTTGTTTGGCCGAGGCCGGGCATGACCCGAAAAAGTGTGTCCGGCCGGAGTTAAGCGAGCGTGGTGGGTAAGTTGGTGCACCCCTGCAGGGAAGAACTAATATATGCATAGCCGGATCCTCGGTAACGGACACTCGGAGTTGTATCCCGATCGATACAGCAAAAATTGGATACTATGGCTTTGGGATTGCTTCTCGCAGGGAGTCGAGAAGGGATCTCAGGACGAGGTTGATGACTGTATGGCTCTGGGATTGCTTTCTCGCAGGGAGTCAAGAAAGGATCTCTGGGTGAGGATGAGACTTACTGATACTACTATTTTATATCGTACTAATCTACACTCTTCTAATGCTGCAAGACCTCTAAAGATGCTAGTCTACGATAGGATTAGCCATTCTCTCTATTCTGGCATTTCTGCAGCCCAGTCCACATATACAGCCTTCCTTTGATAATGATTGCATATCATTATCAGTGTAGATCCTTGCTTGCTGAGTACTTCGGATGAGTACTCACGGTTGCTTTGCTTTCTTTTTCCCCCATATCCTTTTGTTGCAACCAGATGACAGAGCCCCTGAGACAGCTGCTCCCGCCGACGATCGCTACTACTACCCCGAGGTTGGATATTACTACGAGCTTGCCGTCAACCAGGAGTAGGATCAGAGGGTCCCAGGCAGGAGGCCAACGCCTTTCGATCGTAGTGTTTTATGTTGTCCCGCCTTTCGAAAGGCCTTTCTGTTTCTCTTTTATATCTGTACTCAGATATCTGATGCTTCCGCTGACGCTTGTACGCAAGCTTATGTATTCGAGCCCTCGAGGCCCCTGGCTTGTAATATAAAGCTTGTATGACTTTATTTATGTTGTAGAGTTGTGTTGTGATATCTTCCCGTGAGTCCTTAGGCTTGATCGTGTGCATTTGCGTGTATGATTAGTGCACGATTAAGCCGGGGGCGTCACAAGTTGGTATCAGAGCCAACTGCCTCTAGGAACCCCTTCCAACTCCTTGGCCGAAGTTAAGTCTAGTGGTCCAAAACCTAATTTACTAACTGGGCTGTGTGGCTTACGGGCCCAAGTCGCCAATTGGGTGGTATTGGGATCTTTTACTCCTCGACCTTTACTCTGGGTCTCTGATCTCTCTTCTATTCGGGCTAAAATTTTACTAACTCCAACATAGGTTCTCGTGATCACATCCACCCGGTGTTCTGAAGATTTCCCCCCTTCCTTCAAGATTGCGGGCCAGGTTCTGCTTACAGGATCCTCTTATCGAGGGCACCCTGTGTTGTCACTTGCAGATTCCTCGCTCCAGTAGTTTTCTCCGACGTGGATGTAGCCTTTGCTATGTCACGTTGTTGTAATCCTCACCGCGTGCCTGCGTGCCGCCTAGTTTGTCTAGCTGCGAGCGTTCACGAGTGCGTACCATCCGTTTGAATCCAACTCTGTGCGTGGATTGGTATGTCTTTATCGACTACTATCCTATATCAAATGCCTTCTTGTTCATCACTCATGCTACATCATGAATGACCTTTTACACATGCAGTTTTCCTTACTAAACTGCCCCCGTTGATTTGGCAGGATGGCTGATGATCCTCCACCTCCACCCTATATTGCCGCAATGATGCAACAGTTTGAACTGAACCGTCAGGTTATGACTGGGATATTGGCTCAGTTTCCAAACCAGAATGCTCATCAATAGCCTACACCAATAACTCTGCCGGAATTCGTGCGCCTCAATCCGTCCACTTTCCGCAGCTCGACTGATCCAATGGATGCTGATGATTGGCTCCGTGACATTGCCTTCCAGATGAAGTCGGCCAATGTTATCCCTGACAGTTATGTCACCTATGCGACGTATCACCTGAGGGGATCAGCTGCTCAATGGTGGGAAAGCCACAATGGTATGTTGCCTGCAGAGACTGAAACCACTTGGCAGGAATTTTAGTCAGCTTTTCATGCACGGTACATTCCTCCAGGTCTGACGGACCAGAAGAAGCAGGAGTTCCGCAAACTCTCTCAGGGCAAAATGACTGTGGATGAATATCAGAGAAAATTTCTTAAATTGTCCCGTTATGCTGAAGATGACGTCTGCACTGACGCACGCAAGCAGGAGAAATTCCGTGAAGGACTGCGTACTGATATAAACCTTGCACTTGCTGTCCATGATTGCTCAGACTTCGCAACGCTTGTCAGCAAATCTTTCCAAGTTGAAACAGCTCTGACTAAATGTCAGGAGTCGCTCAAGCGCACTCATGATGTTGGTTTCGTCTTCGGGTCAGCCTGTTCAGAAATGTCGAGTCTGGATCCCACACAATGTTCATCACCGACCTGCTCCAACACCAAGGCCATCTTATGTTGCACCTCGACTGCCTTCACCGCCGAGACAGCTAACAGTTCAGGATGGACAGCCTAATGCTATGGCTTTTCATCAGGATGCACCATGTCCTCCTGTTGGTTGCAAGAAGAGCTGTCGGAACCGTCATCTTAGAAGCTGTAATGCCAAGCCGTCTGCTATAGTTTGGGTTCATGTCAACCAAGTCAACATGGAAGAAGCTCAACAGGACCCCAAAATTGTGATGGGCACCCTTCTAGTGAATTCAATCCCAGCTTCAGTCCTCTTTGATTCTGGAGCATCGCACTCCTTCATGGCCGAAAGTTTTGCGCGAAACCATGATATACCTTTCGAGGAGATGTCCGCCCCATTAGTAATCCAGTCACCTGGGGCTAATTGGCAAACTACCATGGTAAGCCACGGTAACCACATTGTGATTGGAGGATTGATGTTCCCCGTTTCTCTCATTGCTCTCAAGACCTCCAACATAGACATTATTCTGGGTATGGACTGGTTGAAACCTCATAAAGCTTTGATTGACTGTGCCACTGAAACAGTCCGCATCACTCACCCTTCTGGCCAGAAAGTACAATACTCAGCTCGAATAGCTCAGGATGCTGAGACTCAAATATATGTTCTGAATGCATTGAATGCTTCACCTCTTGAAGGCATCGAGAATGTTCCAGTTGTTCGTGATTTTCAAGACGTCTTTTCAGAGGAACTTCCAGGAATACCCCCTGCTAGAGCTGTTGAGTTCGTCATCGACTTGAAGCCCGGCACTACCCCTATTGCGAAGCGTCCTTATAAGATGCCTCCGCATCATATTCTCGAGCTTAAGGAAGAAATTGACACATCACTTAAGAAAGGTTTCATCCGCCCCAGTTCCTCTGCTTGGGGAGCACCTTCACTCTTCGTTAAGAAGAAGGATGGAACTAACTGATTGGTTTAGGATTATCGGCACATTAACCAAGCCACAATCTAGAACAAATATCCACTTCCTCGGATCAATGATTTGTATGATTAACTTGCTGGATCATCGGTGTTTTCTAAACTCGACTTGAGGTTGGGTTACCATCAGATCCGTGTTCGTGAATAGGATATTCCCAAGACTGCATTTGTTACTCGCTATGGCTCTTATGAGTACACTGTCATGTCATTTGGCTTAACAAATGCTCCAGCTACATTTTCCCGTCTGATGAATTATATCTTCATGGATTACTTCGACAAGTTCGTCGTGGTATATCTGGATGATATTCTAGTCTATTCTAAGAATAAAGAAGAACATGCTGAACACCTCCGTCTTGTACTGGAAAGGCTCCGAGAACACCAGTTGTATGCCAAATACTCCAAATGTGAATTTTGGCTTTTTGAAGTAACTTACCTTGGTCATGTGATTGCCAAGGATGGCATTGCTGTTAACCCGGAATGAGTTCAGGCTATTCTTGACTGGACTCCTCCGAAGAACGTAAAGCAAGAGAGAAGTTTTCTCGGCCTTGCAAGCTATTGCCGTAGATTTGTTGAGAATTTTTCTAAGATCGCTAAGCCGTTGACTGATCTGCTTCACAAAGGCGTTAAGTTTGAATGGACAGACAAATGTCAGGAAAGCTTTCAAACACTCAAGGACAAGCTAATGTCTGCCCCAGTACTTGCTCCTCCAGATTCTCGCAAAGACTTCGTGATTTATTGTGACGCATCCCGTGAAGGATTAGGCTGTATCCTAATGCAAGAGCGTAAAGTGATTGCCTATGGCTCTCGTCAGTTGCGCCCACATGAAGAGAATTATCCGGTACATGATCTAGAGCTAGCTGCTGTGATCTATGCATTGCAGTTGTGGCGACATTACCTTCTCGGTAATCGTTGCGAGATCTACACGGATCATAAAAGTCTGAAGTACTTATTCACCCAGCCATCTCTAAACCTCCGTCAGCAAAGATGGATGGAGGCCATTGCGGACTATGATTTGGGTATTTCCTATACCCCTGGCAAGGCTAACGTGATGGCTGATGCCTTAAGCCGGAAGTCCTATTGCGACAACCTCATGGTTAGGCGAGCTCAACCTCGTCTTTATGAAGAACTGTGCAAGCTGAATCTGCGTATTGTTCCACAGGGCTCTCTTAATAACCTGGTGATACAACCAGATCTTGAGAAAGCTGTTAAGGATGCGCAAGCTAAAGATGCTGAAGTTGATCTGATGAAGAAAAATCTTCACCTTGAAAAGTACAGGGATTTCTCGCTGTCTGAAGATGGAACCTTGTATTTCAGAAACCGCATTGTCGCACCTCACTTTGAGCTTATGACTGACAAAGTCATGAAGGAGGCACATGATACCCCGCTGTCTATTCATCCGGGTAGCACCAAGATGTATCGTGATCTCCGTCAAAGGTATTGGTGGTCTAAAATGAAACAGGACATTGCTCAGTACGTTGCTGAATGTGATGTGTGCCGTCGCGTTAAAGCAGAACATCAGAAACCAGCTGGAATTCTGCAACCACTTCCTATTCCTTTATGGAAATGGGATAAGGTTCAGATGGATTTCATTACTGGCCTTCCCAAGTCACAGAAGGGTCACGATGCTATTCTTGTCGTCGTCGACCAACTCTCTAAGGTTGCCAACTTTCTGCCTGTCAAAGAGATGATCACTGCTAGTCAGTTAGCAGAGTTGTATATCTCCAGAATTGTATCACTTCACGGTATTCCGAAGGAGATCAGTTTGGATCATGGCACTCTTTTCACCTCAAAGTTCTGGGAAAGTTTCCAAGAAGCTGTGGGAACTCATATTACCTGGAGTTCAGCTTATCACCCTCAATCCCAAGGCCAAGTCGAGCGAGTTAATCAGGTTCTTGAAGACATGCTTCGGGCTTGTGTTATTTCTTTCGGCAAGAAATGGGAAGAATCTCTTCCATATGCCGAGTTCTCTTATAACAACAGCTATCAAGCCAGCTTGAAAATGGCCCCCTTCGAAGTTCTATATGGATGTAAGTGTCGAACCCCTCTGAATTGGTCAGAAACTGGGGAACGACCACTCGTGGGTCCGGATATTATTCAACACGCCGAAGAACAAGTCCGTATCGTCCGTGAAAACCTCAAGGCGGCTCAGGACCGCCAGAAGAGCAACTATGATCGCAAACGATGGGGTTTGACTTATCAACCTGGTGATCAAGCTTATTTGCGAGTCACTCCTATGAAGGGCACCCACCGTTTTGGAATCAAGGGCAAGCTAGCTCCACGCTACATTGGTCCCTTCCGCATTGTTGCAAGACGTGGTCAGGTGGCATATAAATTGGAGTTGCCGCCGCAATTCTCTCATATCCACGATGTCTTCCATGTGTCACAACTTCGTAAATGCTTCAAGGAATCTCCGCACCGAGCTGTGGATCACGAAATGCTCGAATTGCATGATGATCTTTCTTATAAGGAACATCCGATCCGCATTCTCGATGAAGTTGAACGTCGGACCCGTCAGAAGGTTACCAAGTTTCTCAAAGTGCAGTGGTCAAATCATACTGAAGATGAAGCCACTTGGGAACGCGAGGATAATCTTCGTGCGGAATACCCCGAACTTTTTCCTTCTACCTCTTAATTCTCGGGACGAGAATTCTTGTTAGTGGAGGAGACTTGTAACACCCCCAGTGGTTAACTACAGTAATCACCCTTTTGATTATGCCATGTCATCATGATTATCAGTGCCTAATCATCATCTGCATCCATTTTGCATTCAGCTCCTAACTAAAAAAATTCAAATTAAAATTAAAGTGGAAAATAAAAGTTGTTCAAAACAGAAACTAAAATGTTCATTAAATAGCAAATAATCTAGAGGCAATTATAAAATTATAACCAACTTTCACTAAATTAATTAACAGACTAAACAACAAGAAACAGTAGGAAAATAGCACTATTTAATCCTTTTTCAAGTAAATAAAATCCAAATAAAAAGATATGGACACCAAACCCATTTCAAGCAGTGACTAATGTTGCACTGTAATTTATGGACTAGTTTATATATTTTATAAAATTCATTTGGGTGCCTAACTAT